>CM033106.1:10109085-10579527 GCA_019321725.1 Paulownia fortunei
CAACGTACTCAGCCTCCATGGTGGTTAAAAAGATACATGGTTGCTTTTTGCTACACCAAGTGATACAACGCCTCCTTGTAAGAATGTATATCCTGTTGTGGATTTGTGCTCATCTCTATCCGTTGATCCATCAGTATCACTATATCTAATTATCTTTAAACTACCTCCATGGTAGCACAAAGCGAGATCACTTGTTCTCTTCAAATATCTAACTATCCTTTTGACTGCGGCCCAATGGTCGCGCCCAGGATTACTTTAATATCTACTCACCATTCCAACTGCAAAGCACAGGTCAAGTTGAGTACACATCATTGTGTATATTAGACTCCCTACCGCGCTCAGATATGGAACCTTAGCCATGCGTTCCCTTTCTTTTTTTATCTTAGGGCACAATTCTTTGCTAAGAACACAGTTTGTATCCATGGGTGTGTCAACAAGATTAGCATTATGTATACGAAAGTGTTCTATAATCCTCTTAATATAAGCCTCTTGAGATTAACTCAATAGTTTTCTAGAACGATCCCGGTGTATTTTAACACCAACTATGTATTCAGCTTATCCCATATTGTAATGCCCAATTCTCTCCTACATAGCCAATAATAAGCATTTTATATAGATATGCATATAATCAATATGCATTATCAAATTATGTCATAAAAATAGCATGATTGCACGAACATGAATAATTATTATTATATGCTCCAGTTATGCTTTAACAACATTAGTACATGAAATATAAGATCAAACTTTTGTTTCTTGATTTAGCATATTCCTTAAGTGCCTTTTTTGTAGTGAAAAGCTTAGTATATTGGTTAAGGAAGATTGATGTGTTGAATTGCCATGAAATGAATTATTTGTATTACTCCATACTTGTTACATTCTAAATTGATTAATTGCCTAAATATTTGTTTGAAATATATTATATTTGGCAAAGAACTAAAAGTATGCAAAATGGTACAATTTGATTGGTTGGTTGACTAGGTTGCATGAAATCATTCTAAATCGCATTGCACTTGATTATAACACCAAAGCATCATTTTTTGTCACCTCCCTAGCCCATAAATGTGGCTCTTTGCATAAGAATACACCAAGCATGAGTCAACCAATCATCACCCTCCACTTATCTCTCTTTGAAATGTAAAACAAGTTATTTTTAGCCATGTTTTCTTGTGGAAGCTCCTCAAAAATGACCAGCCTTCTTCTCCAGAGTTTCTCCCAAATTTCTACACTATCTTACTCACAAAAATTAAATTCAATCCATAGGAATCCATAGAACACAAACTAGAAGAAGTTTTCACCATTTTAAGCTTGAAAATCGTTGATTTTGGAGTTTATTTCCAATCCAATCAAGCTATATTCTTTTTCAATGTTTCTTATGATGAATTTATGGAATCTTGGATGGTTACATGTTTTAGTATCTTTTTGTATGATTGAAAATTTAAGTGGGTTAGACTTGAAGCCAAAACCAAGCTAGTTAAGCTAGTTTCTAACAAAATTGATAGTCTTGTGAATTATGCTTAATTTACTTATTTTTGTTAATCTTGTGATGCTTATATTGTATTTGGAACTTTCTATAAATGATTGAAAACAATAGCAATTAGTTTTCTAATTCAAGGTTACAATCAATTTAAGTTCAAACCGAGTTTACGTCAAGTTAATTTAGATTGTGTGCATATTTTAGGGGCTGTCCTAATAATTATGTTTGCATTATTAGTTATTTAATGATTGCCCTAATTTTTAATGTCTTGAAATAGTAGTAAAATATGGGGTATGCATTATTTTTAAGGTTATGTAATTGATATGGAATTGTTTACAAAATATTAAAAAGTGTAAATGATTTTAACTAGAATAGAGTATATGATTTATAAAAAGGATATTAAATGGTACATGATTTGATTATGTTAGGCATTTAACACATCCTATCTTCCAAATAGATTGACCTTTTCACTTAGCACAAAGTGGACTTGAGCTAAGTTGAAACTTTCATTTGATGTATCACAAGAATCATATAATATTGTTCATGTTTCAATGTGATTGTCATTATTTGTCAAGTGATGTAATGTTTGAAGCATTTATGGTTCATGAAGCATGATACTACTAAGAATATAATGAGGTTTTTGAAAAAGAAGTATGGTACTTGATTGATGGTCGGGTAGATAAGGGACGTAGGAGGGGCCAACGGACCCAATAAATGGTGGAAAATACTTGAAGTTGAAAAATCGGTATAGGAAAGCCACAAAGAATGAGACAGAATACGGCTAATACCTGAGGCGGAAAGACCAAGTATGGAAACCCCGTATTATTTCTCTTATTAGCCAATCATTATGAACTAATTTCGAAAACCATGGTCTATCGCTATTAGTTAGGTACCGCACTTCAAGGGCCCTAAAGAATGATTTATGAATGAAAGTTATTAAATAGAATAATGCATTTAATGATTTATGAGATGTGCACGTATGCTATTTGTTATTGTATCACTTTCACCTTACTGAGCCTTTAGCTCATTAGATTCATGTGACGCAGGTGGAAATGTATACGTTTAGAGATTGGTTGGGTCTCCAGAGCGGCCGAACAGAGATTTGTTCATATGCCAGGCTTCAAGTTATTTTATTTTTAAATAATCCGCTCTGTTATGGTTTTATAAACAGATGTACTCAGTTTTGAATTATGTATATGTTGTGTTTTGAACAAAATGAAACAACAAATGAATTCAAGTTCTTTCTCTTATTGCCAAAAATGGGATTTTTATTAAAGCCATAACTCTAGTATTGATGAAAATGTAACATTTCTTGACTTAACTATGGTAGCTAGTTTAGGTTTTGGGTGTTGCACATGTCCTTCATCTCAAAAGTAGAGGACAACAACTTCTAAGCAGAGACAATCATCTCCATATCATTTCCAGCCAAAAAAAATGTCTTCCACATACAGTGAGAGTATTAAAAAATTCCTCCCACTTCTCTTGACATACACACAGTGGTCTTCTTTGATCATCGTAAAGCCTATCGTAGTGATACTCGATGAAATCGATGGTACCACTATCTGGACGATTGTTTCAGTCTATAAATGGAATGTTTCAAGCGGCATACTTTGCGCTCTTATCCCATTTCATGAAATCCAATAGGTTGATCTATATAGATCTCCTCGTCCAACTCTCCATTGAGAAATGCTGTCTTGACTTCCATTTGAAACAATTTCAGATCTAGGTGGGCGACAATGGAATCTAATGTGAGGCGAATAGAGGCAAACCTCACCATTTGGGGAGAATGTCTCTTCATAATCTATACCCTCTCTTTGGGTATAACCCTTCGCCACAAGTCGAGGTTTATACTTATTGATTGATCCATCTGACTTTCGCTTGACCTTTAGAACCCATTTGTTCCCAATGGTCTTGCATCCAGATGGAAGATTGACTAGCTCCCAAACATGGTTCTTAGCCATCGAGCTCAACTCTTCTTTCATACACCACAAAAAAATATATATCTAGTGCTGATACTTTTTATCACTATATGTACTAATGTCGTCACTATTATAGGTTAGTAACGACAATAGACATTGTCACTATATTGTGACTATAACCACTGTGACTAAAAGTTTTAGTGATGACTACCATAGTTGTCACTATAACTCACAGCTTTAGTCACATATATTGTTTGTCACTAGAACTCCATGTTTTAGTCGCATACAATTTTTGTTACTAAAACCTAATATTTTAGTCTCACGAATTATTTGTCACTAAAAATTAATATTTTGGCCACATATAAATTTTGTCACTAAAACTCGATGTTATAGTAACATACAATTATTGTCAGTAAAACTCAATACTATAGTTACATACAATTCTTGTCAGACTAGACCTAATACTTTAGTCACAAACAATTCTTGCCACTAAAACTTAATATTTTAGTCACAAAAAAATACTTGTAACTACAACTTATTATTAGTCGTCACAATTTTACTATTACTAATTTAAAATTTAGTCATCACTAAAATCTAAAATTCGTCACAATAGGTATTTTTTATCTTAGTATTTTAAATAAAATTTTAATTAAATATTACTAGTATATAATATTGTGATGACAATTGTCATGGCTATAGTTCCAATCTAGTGACAATAGTTTTTTCTTTTATACCTACCTATATGTACCTATATGTGTATTTCTATATTTTGCAACAAGTCTAATAAAGTAAAATAATCTCATTTCATCCAACAAATCATATGTCGATGTCAAAAGATATTTCATTTACATAAATACCTAACATAAAAGTACATCTTTAAAGTAAATTCAATATGGACAAACTATAGTCAAACAATTAAATAAAAAGATCACAAAACAATCATCAGTCCTTAAGTTGATTAAATTGTTGTAGTATGTGTCAGTTTCTTCAGAGCTTTATGGCTGTCATACTTGCAAAGAGTTAAAGGCAAATGAGTATCCATGGAAGAAATATATATAAAGGTCAAACACATTAATTTATCACATGTTAAGCAATGATTTTTAATAACTAAGAAATATAGTCAATTCAACAAAAAAAAACTAATACAATAATAATAATCATAAGAAACTAGTCCAAGTGCGTGATGAATCCTCAATAGAAAATTAATTCATAAGTCCACAAAAAATATGAGTCTCACTAAACCATTGAGCACACAACTCCTAAGAACAAATATATAATAATCAGAAATAAAATAGCATGGCGAAATGACAAAGATTTTAACATTACACGACCTATCAAACTATGTTTAAATTAACCAATTTATATAATTACTCATAAGTTTAATTCAACAAAAATCTTTTAAATAAAATAACAAGAATACATACAATAAATAGATCATAAATATAAATGTACTCACATTGCTTAAGTTTTGAAGGATTGCAGGAAGTTGAGCTTTGAGAACGGCTTGCACTTGATCTTGCACTTGAGCTTGTATTTGAATTTCTTGGTTGTTGAGTTAGGCTTGTAAGGACTGCAACTGTGTGCCCATCTCTTCAGTTTGCTTCCTTAGGTCTTCATTCTCTTTTTGTAGTTCATCATTAATATTTTCTCCTATTCTAGAAGGTGGCTTCAAGCCATCCCCGCAACCACGTAGTCAATTAGGTTTCTCCTGCCCAAGCACCTTTATGAATGCTTCATATTCATTCATGGGATCTTGACTATCTTCAGTTGGTTCACTTTGCCATCGAACAATATTCTCCTAGAGAAGTTATTTTAGTATTGATAATTTAATGATTAATAATTTTTAATTAAGCGACAAACTCACATAAACATCCCGTGAAGCTTGGTCAACCCAGTCTTTTTTCTTGTTGTTGTATCGGGTTTTTTTCCATGTGCATGTTCGTGTAGGTTCTTGACCAGTCTCAAGATCACGCTGCCATTTAAATGAATAAGAATCATAAGAAGGATTAAAGTATTACAGCTTGAAGAGTATTTAAAGCCACTTACATCTTCATAGTAATATTGCACAATAGATTTTGCCCCGTAAGTATGGGCCATCATCAACTTCTGCCGATTTTGTTTATTTCGCTGACTAACTTTCTGCATATACAAACAACTAAGGGCATTTAATATGATATTGGTAGAAATTCCTTTGTAGAGATAAAATGATTCAATTTTAGTAATGTTATGGTATTATTTTCAAACACGATTATTTATTATTACACTATAAATATCCTAGTGTTGTTTTAGATAAAGGAAAGAAAACAAATAATGAGACATGGAAAAGTATTGGATTTATAATGCTTGGGAAAAATATATTACTCATATAATTGTAATGTTGCAACATAACCTCTAGAGAAACACAAACACAAATAACAATAAACATCATTGAAATATCTAGAACTTTGCGTACCTTGAAATCATCACTCTCAAAATATTGGATCAGCATCTCCCAAACTTCTCGACTTATTGAAGTTGGAGGTCTTTCCAAAATTTCCTCATGATCCTTATGTTTAACGTAATATATATGCAGCTTGTGTAGGAAATGCCTTCTTCAACACTTCGAGCAACATGGAAAAAGATTTATTGCTCCATCTGCTAACAATCTTTAAATGCATTAATGTTACGATAAATGATAGCTTGGTGAAATTTTCACAACCTGGATATAATTCTTTATCAGCATCTCTCAATAATCTCATAAATTTCTCGGATTCCCACTTTGGCACTGCATTTTCATCCCTCATAGACTCTTCTCCTCTCCAAGCATTTGTTCTTGTTGCTGCATAACAATCTTCCTACATACTTTGCATGTCAACATAATCATTCTGAGTCTCTCGAGTATCACTTTTGTTTACTTCATCTAACTCAAGTTGGTCATCTTTTTCTTCTTCATCAAAATCAAAATCTTCATCATCAGACTCATCAAGTTCGTCACCATGAAACACCCTTGTAACATAATGCTTAACTATTCCATACTTGAATAAATCAGCTTCAACATCATCTCGATTCTAGTAGTAAACATTATTGCACTTTTTACAAGGACATCTAATCTTTTTCCATGGTTCAGTTGAAGAATATGCAAAATCCAGGAACTGTTGAACTCCATATTCATACAGAGTGAGTGTCCTATCCTCAAGCGTCATCCAACTTTTGTCCATTTCAAAACCTACACATGTATAATAAAATACTTTTAAGTGGTAAATACATAAAACCCTATAATTTGTTTGAAACTAAAAACTTATAGTATATATAAATGAATTAAAAGAGAATAAACTAATTTTAAAAGAGTAAAATCATGAATGATTCTAAATTAAGCTACTAGCTAAATAAAATATATAGAAGTATAAGTTTGTTAGAAATATAAATGACAAATGCATTAATTTTGAGTTCCATAGTCAAAATTTCATTTACATATTTAAGCACAACAACACCAACATCACATTAACCAAGGCATCAATAAGTTTAAACATTTCCTATGTAAATCCATGATAGATGCATGCAAGAAAATCAAATATATCAATATTGGTCCGTTGGAGAAGCATGAACTGGAGATATACCATGGAGAAGAGGTGGTAAAGAAAACTATATTGACTAACTTTTGTGAATTAAAGACATATTTTATTTCGGTTTAAAATTCTATTATTCGAAACTTTAAGCCAATTGTGTAACTATTTCATATTAACTATTTGGGACATTTTGTCAAACACCAAATAGATGAACTCAAATAAATATAGGTTATTATTTTTCCAATCTACAAAATCCTAATAGAGAGCAAGAAAATGATGCAACCTCTCATTGTTTAAGGCTTATATCTTTTCAATCAAATTGAAGCAAAAATAAACATAAAAATAATGAGGATAACAGTTGTGCTAGAATCCAAATAATAAAAGAGGCAACATTCACATGTTCAATTTTTTCCTTTTTACAAAATTGTATTTGTATCATGCTTGCAAAAAAACCCAACTAAAATGGCTTACCTAGAAAGAAACCAAATCCTCAACTAAAGTTTTTTTTCTTGCTTTCTTCCTATTCCTATGTCTGATATCTATTTTCTATCTTATTCTTTCATTTTTCTTTTCTTTTTAATGGGTATTGGAATTTTATAACATAGAGATAAATTATCCCCATTGAGAATGAGAGTGAAAGACAAAGGCCATGAGTTGATATGCTGAAGATAGTGGGCGAAAGTCTCAATTCGACCTTGGGGAGGAAGGATTGTGAAGACGGGTTAAAAGAAATCTTTTTTCTTTTTTCTTTTTATCAATTATTTTTAATGTGCTCTGTTTTTTATCATGTATTAACAAATGCAAAATATTTGATTTCCAAATATTGTATTTATTTAAAATAAAACTTGATTATTATAGATGAAAAATAATTTGGGCAATGTCAAAAGGTATATATTATAAAATTTATTCTTACTAGCTGTGAATGATGAGAATAATATTTCTTTTTTTGCTAATTAATTTTTTATGAATTATTTTTATTTTTGGATACATGAGTTGTTAATAAATCTTTTCTTAATCTAAATTTGACTAAACGGATATTATAAGGATCTAATTTATTGATCAACTAGAGATTTAAACTCTATATATTATTTTAAAATATTAATTATAAATAGATTCGAATTCACTAATGAAATCTTACTTAATTGATAAGATTGAGTTTTACTATAGTTCATCTTCGTATCAAATTCTCTAATGTTGGTGTTAGCTAATTATATAATAATTTCTTCTGTTAATATTGATATAATGAATTTGTGATTGATGTAATTGTATGTTAGTTAACATACTGAGATATGTATTAATCTAATAATTTATATATATACGGCCATTGTTTAAAAAATAATATAATAAAAAATGAATTCATATACTCACCTATGATCCAATCCCATTAAAAGTATAATTTCTTACATTGATTTTGGTTATTTTATGCAATGATCATGTAAACAATTTTGAAAAATTAATTATAAATATGTGACTAAAAAAATATGATATTTTCATTTTAATGTTATTAATTTAACTATAATCTTGATTTTAGAATCCCAAAGATTTTTTTGATAATAAAGTATTTGTTAAATTATATTTGCATGTATATTGAGTTATTGATACAATTTTTAATAAATGAAATGATATTCAAATAGTGATGACATCTTACTCTAACTAATTTTAGTAAGTCTTTTGTGATAATTTTTTATGGTCACAAAAAATTTATTCTTTAGTTTAGTGATAACTTTAAATGTTGTCTCTATTTTAAATAGCAATAGCAATAGCAATAGCAATAATTTTTATTTCCCACCAACACCAAAAAATGCGCCAAATATTTAATAATAAAATTTAGTGACAATAAAACAAATTATCACTAATGCTCAACACTTCCAAGCATCAGTGACATTGAAAAATATCGCCACAAATTCCTTTTCAATTTAGTGATGACTTTAAATATTGTCACTATTTTAAATAGTAATAGTGATAACTTTTATTTCCCGCCAACATCAAAAAATGGCGCCAAATATTTAGCGACAAAATTTAGTGACGACAAAAAAAGTTGTCACTAATTCTCAACCTTTCCAAAATTTAGTGTCATTGAAAAAATTTGTCACAATAAATATGCATGTATTGATGAGATTACTATTATCACTAAAATTTTCGTCACTAAATACGTTTTTTTTTGTAGTGATAGCAGCTATCCACTCATTTGCATTTGGTGAAGTCACAGCCTCTTCATAAGTGGCTGGCTCATCAACATCCACAAAAGCACACATAAAAGATTCCCCTTCGATCTCATAACGCCGACAGGGTATATTTCCACATTTGCTCATACGCGCTTGTGGATTTTGAGAGTCTTCTTCCAGTGGGTCACTTCTACTGAATTTAAGGTCGCTTGCATTATCCCTGTCAATTACTGGATAAGGCTGCGAAGCCTCCCCCTCACGAGGGATTAGAGCGCCACCTTGAGGATCTAGCAACTCATACAGTTCAAGGGTCCATTTGACTTCACCAATGGTCATAAAAACCTCCTCGAGGAAATTCACATAACGGGACTCAATCTCAGTCATTCCTCCATCAGGGTGTTCACCGTACATCACATAACCCTTTGAGTGATCACAATACCTTATAAAGATATGTTTGACCAGTTTAGGGCCAAGCTCCCCATATTTATGAGAAGTGTTGTGAACAAACCCAGCTGACCCCCAAGGGCACAAGCCTTCTAAACTAGGCTTTCTGCCATGCCACATCTCATAGGGTATTGAAGGAACTGACTTAGAAGGCAGATGATTCAATATGTAGGCAGCAGTCAAAATTGCATCTCCCTAAAAAGATATTGGAAGATTAGCTTGCACCATCATTGATCAGGCTATATCCAGAAGTGTACGATTCCTTCTCTCTACAACCCTATTTTGTTGCGAAGTATGTAGAATCGTCAATTGTCTTATGATCCCTTTTTATTCACATATTTGTCTAAACTGATCAAACAGATATTCTTGCCCTCTGTAGTACGTATAGCGTAGAGTTTTGAGGATCCTATCTCTTTAGTTCTCAGCCTCTGCCAAAAACCGCTTAAAATAATCAAGCGCTTTTGATCGATTAGACAAGAGATATAATGACCCATAGCGCGAATAATCATCAATAAAAATGAGAAAATAGATGCACTGTGTCGTGCCCTCATATTTATAGGTCCACATATATTGAAGTGGACTAACTCTAGAGGATGAGTAGCCCTCTTTGACTTTCCAAAAGGTTTCCAGCAAGCTTTTCCTACCAGATATGGTTCACATACAGGAAGGTTGACTTTAGTGAGGTGGCCTAAAAAACCTTCTCGAGCTAACCTAGTTATCCTTTCTTGTTCTATGTGCCATAATCTTGCATGCCACTTAATAGAATTATAAATAGCATCAAGAGTCGAAGAAACATAAGAAACATAATAATTGGATAATTCTAACATGAAAAATTCATTATTCATAAATCCTAAGCCATAAAGGTCTTTACCATAGAAAGTTAGTTCACTCAAACAAGAAAGAAAAACCATGTCTAGAAAGTGCACTAACTGAAAGTAAATTACATCAAATGTTAGGTGCATATTGCACATCACTAAGGAGTAGCTCTCGCCCAGTGCCGAGCTTGAGCTGGTATGTCCCAACTCCAAGAACCTCCTCTTGTGCGCCATTCCCCTATGTTTACAATCCAACCAAGGAGAGAATTAACAACAAAAAACACACGAGCATATGAATGAACTAAGAAAGCTAGGAGTGGGTCTTACCTTCTTCAGCTCAATGCAATCACGAGCGAAGTGACCTAACTTTCCACAGTTAAAACACTTGTCTTTCTTCTTTCCACCTTCTTGCCTCGGCAATGCTTTATAGACTTGTCACCTTGTGGGGCCAAGTTCTGGCTTTGACCACTGCTTTGTCCAGTATCCTTTTGCTTGCTCCAGCATTTGCCTTTATTAGGATTACACTGTCTAGCATGTGCGATAAGAGCTACTGCTTATGCTCGCTCCGACTCTCGACGGTCAGCCTTAAGCTTGAGATGACTGGCGACACTGTCGAATGTCTGGATATGCTCATTATGCATAAGCACAAGCTTAGCATGTCCCCAAGTCTACTCAGGTAGCAACCTTAGGATAACCAAAACTTGTTGTTCATCAGTGAGCTCACTACCAGCATTTTGAAGCTCTCGAATCATATCCTTCATCACATCAAGATGTTAGGTCATCAAGTGTTTCGGGTTAAGTACATACTGGTTGAACCTAAGGGTTAGTACCCTCAGTCTTGTAGCCGAAGTGCTACCATATGTGATCTTCAACACATCCCATAACTCTTTAGTTGTAGGATACCACTCAAACTCATGGATCAGATTATCATGCATGCAGCTCAACATAGTAAAGCATGCACTCTTACCTTGATCCACCCACTTATTGTACGCATCCATATCTTGACAATATTGGGTAATTTGTCCATTTTCTGGCTCAGTTGGCATAGGCATAATAGTGGTGAGATGATCAAGGATTTATTTTTTTGTGCAACAAAAATGAATTTTTCTATGCCACATTGCATAGTTCTAGCCATCAAGTTTTGCCAGTACCATAGAGATCAGAGAAAGCCACTTGGGCATCCATTACTGTATAATATGCGCAATAAGTTAGGTACTGGTCTAAAATTTTATCCGGATCCAAGTAAATATTTATCATTTCCTTTAATTTAGTTAGATCAAAAATTTTGCCCACCAAGGCTAGTAATCGTCTCCCACCAAATTAAAGATCACGATAAAAAAAATTACTGATCATGAATAAAATTAATAATGTCCATAAAAAATATGCATACATCACATACGAATAATAAACTTAGGTTGACATTTAATGCGTCATGTCGAGACAATTATTGGCCTATGGTGGTAATTAACGAAACATATCCCAAAAAATATATATATACATGGCCTCCAAAAAATTGACCCCATAAATACATGTCTCCCAAAAATTACATTTTTTAAGACCTACTACATAAATCTAAAATTGAAATACCATATTACTACCATTTTCATTAATTATCTCTCAAATAAATTAAATAATAATAAAAACATAACATACATGAGCACCCAGAATGTTAACTCCCATTTCATTCATATTTTCAAATAATCGCATTGCATAACATAGCATGATCACTAAAAAAGGCAAAAAAAATAAGTCTATTACATTATACTAATTTCTATCCAACCATTAAAAAAATTCTGGAATTTAAAAATAAATTCTATATGTTCAAATAGGCCAGAAAAAATAAAAATTAAATTATGCCCGTTTGGCAAAATTTTCAGTTTTTCTTTTTATCGTGGGCCCCGCATGCCACTGGGCCGCCAACTAGCAGGCACCCAGTGGCAGCTGGCCTATGCCAGCTTGTGCTGGCGTGTGCCAGTCACATGATGGCACACACCAGCCTTTTGTTGGCCTTGTTTCTCTTGCTAGGCAACATGGCGCAGTAGCAACCTTTTCCCATTTTTTTTTGTTTTTTGAAATAAAGGAAAAATTCAATGCCTCGTGGGTAGCCATTCTTTGGCACGCTTTTCCGACAAAAAAATATCTTTCTTCAAAGTCTATTTTTATGATTGAATTTAAATCACAAAGGCGAGGTCTAACCCTAATAGCTCTGATACCACTGTAAGCAATTTGTAATCGCATATAAATAATAAGTGAATCAATATTACCTCACCAACAAAAATTCATTTGATTCACGGATGAACATCATGCCTACAAGCCTCCCAATAATGACACCACGGTCCTTCTCGCTCGATTGGATACTACTAGAGTACTCACCAATTTTTAACTATACATCTTAAACCCTTGGAGATTTCTAATTTTTTGTGATACTCCAAGAACAAATGTAGAGAGAAAATATGGAGGAGATAGAGTGTTTTTCTGTTAGTTAAAAGAACGTCTCATTGTGATATCTTATAATAGTATAGAAAGATAACAAAAAGATTCTCTCTATCCCTCTCACACTTTGAGTTCAATTAAGAGAGATTTCTTGATAACCATCATCCTTGTCCAAATGGAACTTTAAGTAATCATAAATATAGATGCAATTCAAAAATGTATCAATACTTTACTATGTATCGCTATGTATTCTAGCTTTCACAATAATGAGAATTATTAGAATTCAGAAGTTTATATGGAAATCTCTCCAAAAATCAAGAGTATTGAATACAACCATTGGCCTATAAATTAATTTTTTATAGTTGATCTAAGAAGATTTTTATATGGATCGGGTGTAAAAATACTACAAAATGATCAGGATTACACTATGTTAAATACTACAAAATGATCAGGATTACATCGTGTTAATATATTGTAGATGCCACTGAGATGACGTAATCCATGACATAATCCAGATCATGTGATGATTTCGTACTCAATCCATATATGAAAGAATATTCTCGTCATTGTCAGGAGAATGTCTACTATATATAGATGGTAATTGACTTTCAATGACAGTTCTTTCTTTGTAATATATTCTCTTTGTTCATTCAATTTAAAACAGTAAAGCTAATATCCTGTTTCATTCCAAGTTATGCTTTTTTTTTTATTACTCGAATTAGTACATAACTTGCAACATAGTGATTTTGTTACAATATTAATTATATATTTTATAATGTTATATAATGACACTCATTGCAAGTATAGCAAATCTCTACATTATTTATCTAAGCATACTGTATAACAATTATTTAATATTATCTAGATAATTATACTTGAATTGCTTAAAAGATAGTACATATACAGTAAGTGGAGAGCCCAAAACAAATAAAACATAGGAATTAAATTGGGTCGAAACAAAATTCCATTGCAACTTTAGCCTGTTCTTCCAATTTTCTCAAGCCCAACAGTTATAAAGGGCCTTCGATTGCTTGACTACACTATGAAAATTATACTGCTTAATGGTAAGACATTGTTAGCCCTTGAAGATTTATTCTGCCGAAGATTAGACAAGTTGTCTGAACACTTTTAGCAAAATAATCAGATATTAACTAACAACAGACTAATAACTATTTCTAATTAATAATTTATAAGTATAAAATTTTCAATAGTTAATTACTGTAAATGCCAATATATAGGGGAATTCAAACTCAAAATCAAAAATATTTGAGAATTTATTTTACTTCACACACATGTATACAAAGAAAGTGGGCATTGTTGTCAAACTACTTTGTCATGATATAAAAAAGCATTTCAATTGGCAATTATTTGTGTCACGTGCACAACACCACGCCTCACTACTTTTCCCTTTGTTTCTTTTTTCTTTCCATAAGTTAAAAGACGAAATTAATCACAGCCGTCTGAAGCACAAAGTCCAATCAAGTGCAATTTTCTTTTCCTTGTTATATTTCGAGGAAAATAAGAAGAGGAAGTTTTGAAAACTGCATGGCATTTTCAAGATTATAGGTGGGATGGATAAAATGTGTGACAATAATTTCAAGGTTGATTGTTTTGTTCCATAAAATTTCATGTTTGGTGACTTGTGATTAAATGTGTGATTTTTCAGCAATTTTCCGTTAATTTCTTGGATAAGGGTAATGATGTAGAACTGATTCAATCACTAAATATTGACTTCTCTAGTGCAATACTCCACTCCTTGGCTATCATTTGTCCTTTCTTATCAACTGGTGAATAGATTGATGGATGGAAGGGTTCCTACTTACAGCATGCATAGACACTTAGGGGTTCTCGAGATTTACTTGAATATACCCCTATTGAAAAATTAAAGTGTAAGATGAACAAATATTTTATGATCCTCTACAATTTGCACGAGGATTCTAAGTATATTTGTAATGTAGAAGAGTTGTTACATAATAAATTATATTTTTTACAATTGAATACTAGTTGAATACTAAAGATTATAAAATTTAGAATTAAAAAATTCAAATCACTAATTCAGATTTGTGCTGATTTGTTGGTGTAAGAAAATTAACAATAATATAATATGAATCAAATATTCATATAATTAATGTAGATCGGGTATACCTATACGCAGTGGATTGTCGATTCACGTATATCGAATCAAGCTCGTCTACTAGCCTTCTTTGATCGAACCACAAACATGTCTTTCTCATTGGTGGTGAATAACTATTAGTGTTATTCACTCAATTATACACCTCAAATCCTTGGAGTCGATGGTGATGCTCCAAAGAAGAATGTAGAGAGACATTTTTAGGAGAGACATGGAGAGAGTTTTTGGAAGAATTACGTTCACTCGCCCATACTCTGTTGGAAGAGGATTAGAGATATATATTCATACTGAAGGAAGAATCTCTGTAATACCCAAGCCTCACACTACTCACTTGGCCAATATGATTCATGCACTATATACTACTTATACGCTAATTTGCATTAACATCTACATGGCTTCTTTTATAGCATTCTTAATCATTATACCTCTAATGCTATCACTTGATGTTAGTGACTCAGATCTTATAACATAATTAAGTAATTCTATATTTAGATAAGAAAAATAATAGATTGATCAATATGTTGAATATTAATAGGTTATATGTTATAATTTTGGAAGTATTAAAGGTGTTACTAAGCTTATATGATTCGATTCAATTAGATCGAGGTATTTTAAAAGTATACATCCATGAATTAACACACTTGGGATATTGGACATGATATAATGTAATTTAAGTGTCATATTACAAGGTCTATATGTGCATATGATTTTATAAATACAAACTAGACAATCATTTAAGAATCGGGTATCAATTGGTTTAGAGACTGAATGAACGATTAAGAAATTAGGGCAAATATTTATTAATCATATGGAAATTAAAATAGGTTGTAAATAGATAAATAAATATTGAGAAATACTAGATTAGAGTTGTATAAGGTGTGAATAATATCATATTTGAACCACCACTTGACACCTCAACCTTTGGCAACTTAAGCTACCACCTCAACATTTCTTCATTTCTATCCTTGAACCATGACCTCTTTTTGAAAATAAGTTGTGCAAAAATAGAGTGAGTATGGTGCTATTTATTGAGGTATGAACAGGGAATGCATTTATTGCACGTCTTTTTATTTCATCAGAAAGGTTGAAAATAAGGACACATAAAATTTAAAAATTACCTACTTACACGTAAATGTATATGTAGTTGTGATTGTGGCTCACATCTTCCTCTGGTTTTACGTCCAGTAATGGCTTAAATGCCCTCTATGGGTCGAGGATATGCTTTCCATTTGGTTTTCTTATAAACTAGCAAATAATGTCTTTTAATGTCAGATTCCTAAGACTATAAAGCTCATATTCATTTTGAAAATGATCCGATAAATTAAAAATTGCACGTTGTACCAATCTACATGAATGTTGCATAATCAATTAAATCCAAATAGCAATGGATACATAAATTAAATAATAATCATTATTCTTATGTTGTATAAAACATTTAACATTAGGGCTTATGCAAACCCAACATAATTTGTTATAGACATCAAATATTAAACAAAGTTGTAAATTTTATCATTATTAGATTATTTCTATTTATCCTTTTCTTGAGGAGAAAAAATTCCTTAAGACGTTGCATTTAAGCCTTGAGGTATACATAAATATTTGCGGATAAAAGAATTATCTTTCATTATCATATTTCCCCTCTATTATAGGGGTCCTTTGGTAACAACATGCAATATTACTTAGTAACCTCTAGTATTGAGAGCTTAAAAGCTTGGGTAAAGGAAAAGGAATGCTAAATTAAGCATTTGAGAAGAAGAAAATTTCCTATGAAGAATAGTGTCTCTTCTTCCCAGGTTCTCAATGAGTAGGATAATGAGAATAATGATAAAGATGAACATGAATCTGCTGGTGGTGGTGATGATGTTGATATTGGTGGTGATGTTAAAGATTAAGGTAATTATGATAATGTTGATGCTGGTGAGGAATTTGAGGCTAAAAGGATTTTGAAAAGAAACCTTGATCTATATTTTTATTCTCTTGCTGGTGTTGAGGACAACCATCAACGATGATGATGACAATGATGTTACTGATGGTAGTACTAAGGTTGTTGGCAACCCAATATAAGGGTAATGGTGGTGTTCGTACTGAGAAAGAAAAAGAGAGAGATGGCAAAGAGCGTAGTAAAAAGAATCATGAAGATCCTTCTTCTTTTGTTAAAGGCGTGATATTAAGAAATGGTAAAAAAAAATAGAAAAACTGTCAACTTTGTCACACACCCCATTAGAATACTATAAAAAAGAATCAACCATAAAACAAGCAATCCTACCCCTATGAGAGAGAAATAAAATGGAACATACTATCATTCAGATACTATTACATATATGTATAATTTATTTACAAATAATATTGCATATACGAACTTAAGATACTGAGTTGTGTCTAAAGAATACTCTGCATATGTGAACCTAAAACACAACACTCATGTGATTGAGGAATATATTGATGTGACCAGGGGATTGACCTATTTCACCTCCCAAACCTCCATATTAAATTTTAGAAGTTTCTCTCAAGTGATTCCAAGTAAAGAAAAATGTGAAGGAAACAAAGGGAAGTAAGCAGGAGCAAGTAAAAGCTTAAATATGTGCATAGGTGAGCTTAACTCATATTTTTTATTTAAGTTCTTAAATTTTCTGAGGTTTTATGGTTTTTAAAGCTTCTATTATGGTTTATAATTATATTAGGATGTTATTTATGGTCTTATAATTCATAAAAGATGGATTTTTAGTTACAAAATCGTAATAGAAATCACTAGGGACAGAAACTGTATACTTACTGGTGTTTGTTTTAAAGCTTTATATATGTATAATAACTTGATTAAAACCTATATATTTCACCATATATGTGTTTATATATGATTTTAGGTGAAGTATGTAAGTTTGGAGAGGTTATAAATTGAAATACGGTTTGATATTTAAAGAGACACTCAAAACTATCATGATAGAACTTACAATTTTTGTATTGTGACAAGTGGGTTGGTTTTGCTGAGGTAAATTAGTAATTTTAGGTAATTATAAAATATTATTATATTTCAATACATAGTATCTAAGTGTGGTAAAAATTTGGGAGTGATTGGATATGTTTAGGGATGTCAAAATTATCATGCAACTAAATTGGACAGCAAGAAAATATGAAAATGTGAATCTGTCTCATTTGATAACTAAGCATATTTCAACCTAGACATGTTGCTATTGAGTGTTAACAATTAGGCACATGATATTAGAGTTATAGTACTTCAATTATATGATGTTTACATATATCTAAGATGAGAAATTAAGGTATTTACGGGACTAGATTGGGTTCTAGTTTGTGAAAGTTTGATTGTTACCTAGATAGGTTGGTGTTTAACGTTTTAGTATGATATTTTATTCTTTCAACTTGTCAGATTCGGAATGGTGCTTAATGTTGGGTAATATTACCTACTATTTTATATCTAAGATTGGAGGGGAACAATAAACAAATCTAGACTAAGCTACCAACCAAGTGAAAGGTAAGTAAAGATCCATTTGCAACTACAATGCATGAACATAGTATGTCTTGAAATATTTAACCTAATGTGTTGATGATATTTAAATTGATTGGATAACAAGTATAGTATGTACCTTAAGAGTTTTATGATTCTTGAAACATGTTGAGAGCGAGATGACATGCATTTCATATTGAACGTTGTTCGGTTCGCTATGACCACAAGGTAAGTGCATCAGAATTTAAAAAAAATAATAAAAACATGTATTAAGAATTAATGCACTACCTCATGTAACCAAAAGCGATTTAATAATCAGCAATATATAAATAGTATAATTATAATGCCCAATTATCTCCTACTTAGCCAATAATAAGCATCTTGCATGAATATGCATCTAATCAATGTATATTACCGGATTATGGCATACAAATAGCATGATTGCACGAACATGAATAATTGTTACTATATGCTCCAATTATGCTTTAACATGCATTAGTATATGAAATATGAGATCAAACTTTTGTTTCTTGATTTAACATATTCCTTAAGTGCCTTTTTACAGTGAAAAGTTTGGTATCTTAATTAAGGAAGATTAATGTGTTGAATGGCCATGAAATAAATTATTCGTATTGCTCCATACTTGTTACATTCTAAAATGATTATTTGCATAAATATTTGCTTGAAATATGTTACATTTGGCTAAGAACTAAAAGTATGCAAAATGGGGCAATTTGATTGGTTGGTTGACTAGGTTGCATGAAATCATTTTAAACTGCATTGCACTTGATTATAACACCAAAGCATCAATTTTTGTCATCTCCTTAGCCCATGAACATGGATTTTGGCATGAGAAGACACCAAGCATGATGCAATCAATCATCACCCTCCACTTACCTCTCTTTGAAAGGTCAAAGAGATCATTTTCATCCATATTTCTTGTGGAAGCACCTAAAAAACGACCAGCCCTTATTCTCCTAAGTTTCTCCCAAATTTCTACACTCTCATACTCACAAAAATTTAATTCAATCCATAGGAATTCATAGAACATAAACTAGAACAAGTTCCACCCTTTTTAAGCTTGAAAACCGTTGATTTTGAAGCCTAATTCCAAGTTAGTCAAAGTATATTCTTTTTCAATGTTTCTTATGATGAATTTGTAGTATCTTGGATGGTTACATGTTTTAGTATATTTTTGTATGATTGAAAACTTAAGTAAGTTACACTTGAAGTCAAAACAAACCTAGTTAAGCTGGTTTTTAGCAAAATTGATAGTCTTGTGAAATATGCTTAATTTACTTATTTCTATTAATCTTGTAACACTTATATTGTGTTTGGAAGTTTCTTTGAATGATTGAAAATAATACCAATTAGTTTTCTTAATTGAAGGGTACAATCAATTTAAGTTATAACCGAATTTACGTCATGTTAATTTAGATTGTGTGCATGTTTTAGGGGCTTCCCTAATAATTATGTTTGAATTATTAGTTATTTAATGGCTGCCCTAATATTTAATGTCTTGAGTATGCATTTCTTTTAAGGTTATGTAATTGATATGAAATTGTTTACAAAAGATTGAAAAGTGTATATGAACTTTAACTAGAATAGACTAAATGATTTATAAAAAGGATATTAAATGGTACATGATTTGATTATATTAGGCCTTTAACACATCCTATCTTCCAAAAAGATTGGTCTTTTCACTTGCCACAAAGTGGACTTGAGGTAAGTTGAAGCTTTCATTTGTTGTATCACAAGAATCATATAATGTTGTTCATGTTTTAATGTGATTGTTATTATTTGTCAAATGATGTAATGTTTGATGCATTTATGGTTCATGAAAAATGATACTGTTAAGAATATAATAAGATTTTTGAAAAGGAAGTATGGTACTTGATTGATGGTCGGGTAGACAAGGGACGCGGGAGGGATCGGTGGACCCAACAAATGGTGGCAAATACTTGAGGTTGAAAAACCGGTATAGGAAAGCCACAATAAATGAGATAGAATACACCTAATACCTAAGGTTGAAAGACCAAGTATGGAAACCCCGTATTAGTTCTCTTATTGGCCGATCATTATGAATAGGTTTCGAAAACCATGGTCTATCGCTATTAGTTAGGTACCACACTTCAAGGGCCCTAAAGAATGATTTATGAATAAAAGTTATTAAATTGAATATTGCATTTAATCATTATGTGATTTGTATGTATGCTATTTGTTATTGCATCAGTTTCACCTTACTGAACCTTTAGCTCATTAAATTCATGTGATGCAGGTGGAAATGTACAAGTTTAGAGGTTGACTGAGTCTCTAGAGCGGTCGGACAGAGATTTGTTCATATGCCATGCTTCGAGCTATTTGGTATCATATTTTGAAAACTCTATTTTGTTTTTAAATAAGTTGCTCTTTTATGGTTTTCTAAACAAATGTACTCAGTTTTGATATATGTATATAGTGTGTTTAAAATGATTCAAGCTCTTTCTCTTATAGCTCAAAATGAGAACTTTTATTAAAACCATAGCTCTAGTATTGATGAAAAATTAACATTTCTTTACTTAACTGTATCAACTTATTTAGGCTCTGCAGTTAGGTTAAGGGGTGTTACACCTGGTGTGATTTCATAGATATGCATCGCATATTGTTAGATTATCGCCTCAGCATGCATGATTTTCACTTATTGAGCATGTTAGCTCACGTAGTTCATGCATTATAGGTAAGCATGGTGAGACTTGAGACCTCTAGTTATTAGTGACCTTATCCTGTATATCACTTTCAAAACTCCATTGTAAATGAGTCTGAGTTTTGTGATGATTTTGATAGACCTTTTTTTCGTTCAAATAACTATCTATCTATATACAGTATTATAGGATGTTAAAACACTTTACATTATTAGTGTTATGTCAAACTGACTAGCTAGAAAAAAATATTATACACATGCATACATGCACAAATTATGTTGCACAGGTTATTTATATATATATGTATACATATTTTTGGGAAGTTGTGACAGAGTGGTATCAGAGCCCGGTTTGTGGTTCTATAGACTGTCTATGTACATGATCTTTGAAACTGGTGGAGCACAACCATGCTAGTAAGTTTTATTTGTTGTATAATTTATTTTGTATTTAATGATTAATATTGGCCATGTGTTTTAAGATATTGTATAAAGTAATGTTGAGGCAAAGTCATCAATAATAATAGGTATAAAATTTATCTTTGATATTCTATCTTTGGAGCTACATATTCTCTAATATCTGCTAAGTATGTAATAAGACTGGATAGGGTACTTGATATATATATATATATATATATATTATATATAAGGTCAGTTTCAATGTTTTAATTCCTTCTGGAGGTTCAAGATCAACTAATTAGATTTTAAGGGCTCTAGGTTAATTTTGTTATATTGCTAGGATTATGATATAACCTTTTATATTGATTGATTTATTGAAAATTATACATTATAGATTATTTCAGGATTATTAAGACTTTTAAATTCTAGGTGATGAAAATTTAGAAATTTTATGGAGACTATAGAAGGAAAATATTTACTATTTACAGAAAATAAAGAAGATTGTCAAATTATAATTTTCTACAATTACCATGAAAGAGAGTAGTAAGACAGAGTTATTATTGATTTTAGGTTGTGTTAAAATTTTTAGAAATGACCAAGTTTACTATAAATCTATTTGTGTGATCTTAGATCTCTTCATATATATTGAAAAGAAGTTTTCAGGAATGCTATTGACTAACAAATTGATTTTATCCTGATATAGTTGTAAGAATAAATCAAATCTCTCTTTTAGTTTATCATATACACCTATTGAAATTCGATGAACCTTGAGAGATATTGTTATAATGTTGAGCAAGGCATTAAGCTCTAGTGCTTCTCCTAAACAAGCTCCACTTCATATTCACCTAGAGGAAAGATGAATCTTTAGTTTATTTATTATTTATTACAAATGAATTGAGTAATAAATTATAACGAGTACAAAATTTTCATACTAAGGTTTATTTGATAAATTAAGAAGCTATACTGTGTAATGCCCAATTATCTCCTACTTAGCCAATAATAAGCATCTTGCATGAATATGCATCTAATCAATGTGCATACCGGATTATGGCATACAAATAGCATGATTGCACGAACATGAATAATTGTTACTATATGCTCCAATTATGCTTTAACATGCATTAGTATATGAAATATGAGATCAAACTTTTGTTTCTTGATTTAACATATTCCTTAAGTGCCTTTTTACAGTGAAAAGTTTGGTATCTTAATTAAGGAAGACTGATGTGTTGAATGGCCATAAAATAAATTATTCGTATTGCTCCATACTTGTTACATTCTAAAGTGATTATTTGCCTAAATATTTGCTTGAAATATGTTACATTTAGCTAAGAACTAAAAGTATGAAAAATGGGGCAATTTGATTGGTTGGTTGACTAGGTTGTATGAAATCATTCTAAACTGCATTGCACTTGATTATAATACCAAAGCATCAATTTTTTTCATCTCCCTAGCCCATAAACATGGCTCTTTGCATGAGAAGACACCAAACATGAGTCAACCAATCATCACCCTCCATTTATCTCACTTTAAATGTCAAACAAGTCTTTTTTAGCCATATTTTCTTGTGGAAGCTCCTAAAAAATGACCAGCCTTCTTCTCCAAAGTTTCTCCCAAATTTCTACACTCTCTTACTCACAAAAAATAAATTCAATTTTTAGGAATTCATAGAACACAAACTAGAACAAGTTTTCACCATTTTAAGCTTGAAAACTGTTGATTTTGAAGCTTAATTCCAACTTATGATGAATTTATAGTATCTTGGATGGTTACATGTTTTTGTATGAATAAAAACTCAAGTGGGATAGACTTGAAGCCAAAACCAAGCTAGTTAAGCTAGTTTCGAGTAAAATTGATAGTCTTGTGAAATATGCTTAATTTACTTATTTTTATTAGTCTTGTAATGCTTATATTATGTTTGGATGTTCCTATAAATGATTGAGAACAATAGAAATTAGTTTGCTTAATTGATGGTTAGAATTAATCTAAGTTAGAATTGAGTTTACTCATGTTATTTTGGATTGTGTTCAAGTTTTGGGGGCTACCCTAATATTTATGTTTAGATTATTAGTTATTTAATAGTTGCCCTAATGTTTAATCTCTTGAATTAGAATAGATTTTGAGGTCATGTAATTGATATGGAATTATTTACAAAAGATTAAAAAGTGTATGTGATTTTAATTAGAATAGATTATGTGATTTATTAAAATGATATTGAAAGGTACATGATTTGATTATGTTAGCCATTAACACATCCTATCATCCAAAGAGATTGACATTTTCACTTAGCACAAAGTGGACTCGTGGTAAGTTGAAACTTTCATTTGCTATATCACAAGAATCATATAATGTTGTTCATATTTTAATGTGATTATCATTATTTGTCAAATAATGTAATGTTTAATGTATTCATTATTCATGAAGCATGATACTAAGGTTTTTGAAAAGGAAGTATGGTACTTGATTGATGTCGGGTAGACAAGGGATGCGGGAGCGACTGGCAGGCCCAACAAATGGTGGTAAATACTTGAAGTTGAAAAACCAGTATAGGAAGTCACAATGAATGAGACACAATACGGCTAATACCTGAGGTTGAAAGACCAAGTATGGAAACCCCGTATTATTTCTCTTATTGTCCAATCATTATGAACAGGTTCCAAAAACCACGGTCTATTGCTATTAGTTAGGTACCACACTTCAAGGGCTCTAAAGAATGATTTATGAATAAAAGATATTAAATTGAATAATGCATTTAATTATTTATGTGACTTGCTTGTACGCTATTTGTTACTACATCAGTTTGACCTTAGTGAGCCTTTAGCTCATTAGATTCATGTGATGCAGGTGGAAATGTACAGGTTTAGAGGTTGATTGAGTCTCCAGAGCAGTCGGACAAAGATTTGTTCATATGCCATGCTTCGAGTTGTTTTGTAGCCTATTTTGAAAACTCTGTTTTGTTTTTTAAATAAGTTGCTCTGTTATGATTTTGTAAACAGATGTACTCAATTTTGATTTATGTAAATGGTGTGTTTAAAATGAAATAAAAGAACAAATGAATAGAAGTTTTTTTTATATAACCAAAAAATGAAACTTTTATTAAAACCATAACTCTAGTATTGATGAAAAGTTAACACTTTTTGACTTAACTGTATTAGCTTATTTAGGTTCTGCAGTTAGGTTAAGAGGTGTTACATACTGTGATCTTGAAGATTGATTTTAAGTTTGAATTAATTATAAATTTCTTGTTATGCCATTGGGTTGACTAATGCCCTAATTATTTTGATATACATGATGAATATTGTGTTTGATGATTCTATATGGGTATGTTTTGGTTGATATTCATTGATGATATCTTAGTGTACAATGAGGAGAAATATGATTGACCTTTCAATATGATCTCGGAAACTTTAAAGAAGTAGAAATTATTTGTTTGATTTAGTAAATGCGATCATTTGGTTATGTAATACAATATTTTTTTTTGGATTGGTAATTTTCTTAAGAAGGTGTCTTTGTAACTATTCAAAACTTCGAGGTTGCACTGAAATAGAGAAGACCAATAAATGTGATAAAAATAAGAAAAAAAAATTGGGTTAGTGATATTATTGGGTATTCAGTCAAAATTTCTCCTTACTTGTTACTACTTTATTTCATCATACATACAAGTGTATGAAATTTTAATGGTTCACTAAGTGGGAAGAAATCTCTAATTACTTAAAGAGAATTGATTTGAGCTTCAGTAGTGACTCCAACTTTAGATATAAGTTATTTATTGTGTATAGTGGTGTATCTCATTGTGTTTTGGTATATGTTTGATGTAATATAGAAAAGTTACTTGACACTTTTCGAGTTAATTAGATTATTTATGTAATACTACATGTGACATTACAAAACCAAAGTACTTGAAATGTCTATATACTTAAAAGGAGTTGAATTTGAAGAAAGGATGGATATTATTAGTAAGTGAATATATTGAATGATCCATATAACTACAGATGTCATTGGAATGAAATATCTCAATAGACTAATATTCAAACAAATTTTACATCATAAACTATTATGGGAGTTGAGGGTTGTATAGAGGATGAATTAGAGTAAATGGTGAATTATCTGTTTAAGACTGATTTTGATTGATCCAATTTCAAATGCTCAAAATAAGGTCGATGAATGGTTAGGATTAAGATGAAAGGCATAAAAGGCACTTAAATAGATTTTTGTGATAAGTGATAATAATCTCTTAATAAGAGATAGATGTGACAATTATGGATAAGAAATTGCAAGACTAAGTTTTAGGTAATGATCATGTACTTTTTATTTGTTTTACTTAGTGGTATGAATGATGTTTGTGATCTCAAGAAAATATACAGGTATCGGATACTGGACGAGCTATTATGGAATATATTGTTAATATTTGGTTTGCCACTAAAAAAAAGGATATATGTAAAAGTGCATATGTAAGAATGATTTAGTTCTATTTTTATTTTCAAGTGGAAATGGGAAAGCATTCATGAATTTTATATTGATAATGGAATTGGGTTATTGTTCATAGGTTAACTGAATATGCTCATTCTTTCTCAATTTACCCTAGGTATTCCTTGGAAATCTATGGAAAGATAAATGTATAGGAAGTGGTTAGACTTTATTATTTATTAGTGTCTATTAGTTCTTATGTAGATTTAAAGTGTTTGTCCACTTCCTAGAAGATCTTACATCAGGTATTGGGAAAAATTATATTTTAGTATTGTGATCATCCATGCATAAATGGACAATCAGAATAATCAAATTAGACTTTGTAAGATATGCTTCGAGCTTGTGCATTAGATTGTTGATGTCAATTGAGAAAAAAATTCCTTGGGTGGAATTTCTTATGGGGGTCATTGTATGTGGGATAGTTCTATATGGGGCATTGTATAATAGAAAATATAGGTCATCATTTTATTGAAATGAATTTGGTGTTCTTTTAGGCTGAATATGGTTTGGAAAATGATAGAAGTGGTAGAACAAATAGACAATATATTAGAGGTGACCATAGAGTTATGCAGATTAAAGAGGAATATCGTTGCAATTTATGATAGGGGATCAAATTTTTGAAGGTGTCTCCAATAAAATGGATTATGCGGCTTGGGCAGAAAAAAAAATTGGGGATGTTACATACAAACTTGATCCTAGGTACATTGGTTTATTTTGCATTACTGATAGAATTGAGGATATTGCCTGTAAACTCGACCTCTTTGTATCAATGTCTCGAGTTCACAATGTTTCATGTGTTCATTTTAATGAAGTATATTATGAATCTATCTCATCTATTGAAAAATGAACCAATAGAACTAAATTGAGGTCGGAGATATGAAGAAAGACCTATAGAGATTTTAGTAAGGGATATAAAGTAACTTCAAAATGAGAATATCTTGTTAGTTAAAGTACTAAGTAGAAGTCAATCAACAGAAGAAGCTATTTGGGAAAGGAAGCATAAAAGAATAATTAAATATCTAGAGTTTTTTTGGTAAGTAAAATTTTGGGGACGAAATTTTAATAAGGAGAGGAGGATGTAATACCAATCCTCACACTACTCACTTGGCAATGTGATTCATGTACTACATGCTTCTTATATGCTAATTTGCATTAACATTTACATGGCATATTATATAGTATTTTTAATCGTTAGACCTCTAATGCTATCACATGATTTTAGTGGTTGAAATCTTATAACCTAATTAAGAAATTTAATATTTAGATAAAAGAAAGAATAGATTGGTCAACTATTGGATATTTGTAGGTTATATGTTATAATTTTAGAAGTAATTAAAGGTATTAGTAGTAAGCTAATATGTTTCGATTCAACTAGATCAAGGTGTTTTAAAGGTATACATCCATAAACTTATAATACTTGGGATATTAACATGATATAATTTGATTTAAGTGTCATATTTCAAGGTCCATATGTCCATATGATTTTAGAAATGAAAATGAAATAGCCCAGCCTCATAATACTCACTTGACCAATATGATTCATGCATTACATGTTAATTTTATATTCTACTTACATTTCTATTGACATTGCATAATTTAATTCATTTTATACGACATTCTTGAATACTAAACTTAATTTTAAAGCTCTTGCACAATATTAGTTATTGAATTTCCTAATCTAAGTAGTTGATTTTGTATTGAAATAAGAAGAAAATGATCAATATTGGATACAGATGGATATATAGGTTATCATTTTGGAAGTGTTAAAAGTGTTACTAGTAAGCTTATACGGTTTGATTCGATTTCATCTAGGTATTTAAAAAGTACATATGGGTAAATTGCATATTTGGGACATTGGACATAAGATACTATGATTGAAAGGTGATATTACAATATTCATTTATGTATAAGGTTATATAATTTTTAATATGGACAATTATTCAAGAATCGGGTGACAATCGGGTAAGAAATTAAATGAACGGCTAGGAAATTAGTGAATGAATTATCTATGGGATCTTGTGGTAATTAAAATAGGATTCAATAAAATTAAGATACATTTGATCTAGGCTTGAAAGAAGGGGCGAAAGGTCAGAATTATACCACAACTTGACACCTCATGCTTGCTACCAAGCTTAAGCAAACACCTCAAGTGCCACCTCAAGCTTTCCTTCACCCTTAAGCCATTTTCAGCTTTAAAACACACATCTTAAGGTCTCCAAGTGCTCCAAATTGATTCCAAGTTGAAATAAAAGCAAGAAAAGTAAAGGAGAAGTGATTACCATCCAGTTTAACCTCAAAATCTGCATAGGTAACACTTACCTATGGTTTTGCCTTTGGTTTTTAGATTATTCTAAATGGGTTTATTGTGTATTAAGCTTTCAATATCTCTTATAAAAGTGTTAGAAAGTTTTTAGTTAGACTTTGGTGCACAAACAAAGGTTTTTGATAAAAAAACACTTAATAGGAAATACTTGTGGCAAAAACTATCACCTTGTAGTTTTCATATGGTTTAGGCTTTCAAAGTGTATGGTATATTGAATAAAACCTATACGTATCATTATATACATGTTTATATTTGAGTTAAAGTATTGGAATAAATTTTCATTGGTTAGAAATTCAAATAGGGCATGATATTAAAGAGATGCTAAAAACTGTCACTATCAAATTTTAGATTCTGTCATGTATGAAGGGGACTGGTTTTGTAGCATTAAATCCATTGATTTTGGCAATACTATAATCTTTTTGTCTCTATGTATATGTTATCTAAGTTTGGTAAAAATTTGGGAGTGATTGAATACACGTAAGGGTGCCAAACCAATAACGTCATGAAATGCGCAAAACTATCACGGTAGGAAAAATCTGTTTCAGTATGCTGTGAAGGGAGTTGAACTTGGGAAGCTATATCCGTGAGTTTTAGCCATTATATAACATGTTTACATTTTTTTTATGTTATCTAATTGTGATAAAAATTGGGGATTGAATGAATATGTCTATGGGTGTCAAAATCATCATGCAAATAAACGTGACAGCAAAAAAATGTGAAATTGTGAATCTGTCCCATTTGGTTCATTAACATGTTCCAACATAGATGTGGTGCATTTGATCCCTAACATTTAGGGGGATGTGATAAGAGTTATAATACATCAATTAAATGAGGTTATTATACATTTAAGATGTAGAACAAAGGTGCATAGAAGGTTGTATTCGGTTATAGTTTCTAAGTGGTAAGGTTGTTTAGTTAAATTGAGATCCAAGATCTTTATACTACATTAGGTATAATGAACTTGTTAATTGAGGATGGTGATTGATATTTTGTACTTTTACAGATTGTTTCACATCTAGGGTTGGGAAGTAATACTTAAGAAACCTAGAAGTAACACACAACCGATCAAAGGTAAGTAAAGATTCATTTGCAACTATAATGCATAGACATAGTAAATGTGTGATTTATATGCAATATCATAGATCATATGTGCATGGCAGAGGGCACGTATTACTGCCATTCATGTCCATTGAGCATACATACATGGGCATTGGCACGTGCATACATCATATACGAACATTATGATAAATCTTGCATTGCACTGCATGATTCTGAGAAAGGAAAATATTTTTGCTGACCCCAACTAGTGCATCGAAGCATGCATGGATTTGCATGGTTATATGCATGGATTTGCAGGTTCGCGTGCATGGATTTGCATGCTTCTATGATTATTGGCCATTGGATTATGGCGGTATGCAAAGCTCTTTTCCTGTGCATGGGATAGTAGCATTGATCAGGGTCGAAGAAAGAAATGATTTTGAGAGAAATGTTCTGATGCATGGAATTGCATTGTGGACATAACATTTTGAGATGCATGACTTGATATTGTGGATTATTCTTTGACATGCATAATCTTTACTTACTGAGTATTAGTTACATTGTAGGTGAGTCTGGTGATAGTTGACACCTTAGACTTACTAGGCAAGCCGTAGGGGTTCCTACAAGTTCTCAGGATTAGTGTACATGAATGACGACCTACTGGGTTGTGTTGTGGGCATATTTTAATTTTTATAATCATTATTAGTGTGTAAATTGTTGTCTATATGTAAAGGATTATAAAATACAAAATGTCCTTACTTTTTCCGAAAGTATAGGCTATTATTTTAATTTTTGAGTCTATCATATTATAACTTTGGGATGTCATGTCCTAAATAAGTCTGAGAATAGCATGACTGTGATGGGTGTTGTGTTTTTATACAAACAATGATATTTCTATATACAAGGTTATATGTGAGAAAATATTTTTATGTTTTCTCAAAGTACTACTTTTGACAAAACATGTGCTACCTTGTCAAAATTATTATTATATCAATATCTATATTTAGTGGTGTGGGTGTTACAGAAAACTAGACAATCTATTTAAGAATCGAATGTCAATCAATTTAAGGATCGAATGAATGGTTAAGAAATTCGGGTAGAATTTATTATCCAATCGTACGGAAATTAAAATACATTGTAAATAAAGAAATAGATGCTGAGAAACACCAAATTAGAGCTGTATAAGTTGTGTATAATATCAGATTTAAACCACCATTTGACACCTCATGCTTTCTTATTAAGCTTAAGCTATCACCTCAAACCCTTCATCTTTAAGCCACAACCAGACCCTCATTTCAGCCATTTTTAGCTTCAAAATACACACCTTAAGGTCTACAAGTGCTCCAAATTGATTTCAAGTTTAAATAAAAGCAAGAAATGTAAAGGAAAATTGATTACCATTAAGTTTAACCTCAAAATCTGCATAGGTAACACTTATCTACAGTTTTGCCTTTGGTTTTCAGATTATTCTGAATGGGTTTATTGTTTATTAAGATTTTGATATCTCTTATAAAAGTGTTAAGAAGATTTTAGTTAGACTTTGGTGCACAAAGAAAAGGTTTTTTATGACAAACACTTAATAGGAAATACTTGTGGCAAAAATTGTCACCTTACTATTTTCTTGTATTTTAAGCTTCAAAAGTGTATAGTATGTTGACTAAAAACTATAATTATTACCATTTACATGTCCATATATAAGTTAAGAGTATTGGAATGAATTTTGATCAGTTAGAAATTGAAATGGAGCATGATATTGGAGAAACACTCAAACTGCCAATGTAGCAAAATCTGTTTTGGTATGCTGTGAAGGAGACTGAATTAGAAGAGTTAAATCCATGAGTTTTGGCAATTATATGGAATGGTTATATGTTTTTATATGTTATCTAAGTGTGGTAAAAAGTTTAGAGTGAATAAATATGCCTAAGGATGCTAAAATCACTATGAAACTTAATGTGACAGGAAGGAAAATAGAAGATGGAAATCTGTTCCATTTTACTTATTGGCATGTTTCAACATATCTATGGTAAAATTGATGTTTAGCATTTAGAGAACTATTATAAGAGTTATAACACATCAATTATATGATTTTATCATATATTTAAGATGAGAAATCAAGGTAATTAGGAGATTGTATTAGGTTTTAGTCCCTAAGTAGTAAAGTTTGATTGTTACACAGTTAAATTGAAATTCAAGGTCCTTGTATAGGATTAAGCATAATGAACGTGTTGATTGAGGAAATTGATTGATATCTTATATTTTTATAGATTATTCACACCTAAGGTTAGGGAGTAACACCTAAGAAACTAAGAAACAAGATACGACCGATGAAATATAAGTGAAAATTAATTTGCCACTACAATGCATGGACATAGTATTTCTTACCTTATCAATATTGAATGTGATCCTTGTGTCTTGATAAGTGTATTATGAGTATTATAAATATCTTATAGTGCATACGTTGCTTGGATGATTGGACATGGGATCCGTTGTGTCATTGAACATGTCATTCATCAACATTTACATGTGTATGAATAACACATGCTCACAGTTGAGGTTTTACATGCATGATATTATTTTTAGAAAGAAAATATTTTGGTTAGCTACTACTAGTGCACTGAGGCATGCGAGGCGTGCTTATGCAATATTTTGGGGTGCCACGAGTGTTACTTCTCAGAGGATCATAGGGGTTGATAGGGGGTGTGCCTCTGGTGGTCACGAGAGGGTGGACCACTTGATTGTGCCCTTATTGACTTCGCTGGTGGGAAGACTTCTAGAGGATCATAGGGGAAGACAGGGGGTGGGCCTCTGGTGATCCCAAGAGATGGCCCCTGGACTCAATCAATTTGTTTATGACCATGTGATTATTGAATTTGTTTAGAGCTCTATCCGGTAAATAGTAGGTAGGGTAAAGGCCAATGATGGAAAATGATTTTTATTGAACTGTTTTGGTTTAGGATCTTGCATTCCTGGTGTGATTTCATAGAGATGCATTGCATATATGTTAGATTATTACTTCAGCATGCATGATCTTCACTTACTGAGCATTAGCTCACATAGTTCATGCATTGTAGATAAGCATGGTGAGACTTGAGACTTCTAGTTTACTGGGCTGGCTGTGAAGCTCCTACAGGCTTTCAAAGATTGATGTATATGGATAACGGCCTGTTGGGGCTATTTTGTTATGGTCTAGTATATTATATTAGTGACTTTATCATGTATATCATTTTTAAAACTCCATTGTAAATGAGTCTGAGTTTTGTGCTGATTTTGATAGAATTTTTTATCGTTCAAATAATTATCTATCTAAGTACAGTGTTAGAGGATATTAAAGCACTTTACTTTATCAGTGTTATGCCAAACTAACTAGCTAGAAAAAAAAGTTATACACACGTATACATGCACAAATTATGTTGCACAAGTTGTTTATATATATATGTATACATATTTTTGGGAGGTTGTGACAACATGAACACAAGCCGAATTAAAATGACATAAACTCAGTTATAACTTAAATTGATTCTAGCCTTCAATTAAGAAAACTAATTGCTATTGTTCACAATCATTTGTAGGCACTTACAAACACAATATAAGCATTACAAGATCAATAGAAATAAGTAAATTAAGCATATTTCACAAGACTATCAATTTTGCTAGAAACTAGCTTGGTTTTAGCTTCAAGTCTATCCCACTTGAGTTTTCATTCATACAAAAACATACTAAGACATGTAACCATCCAAGATACTACAAATTCATCATAAGAAACATTGAAAAAGAATATACCTTGATTAGATTGCAATTAAACTCCAAAATCGACAGTTTTCAAGCTTAAAATGGTGGAAACTTGTTCTAGTTTGTGTTTTATGGATTCCTATATATTAAATTCAATTTTTTTGAGTAAGAGAGTGTAGAAATTTAGGAGAAACTTAGGAGAAGAAGGGCTGGTCATTTTTGAGGAGCTTCCACTGGAAAATATGGATGAAAATGATTTTTTGACATTTTGAAGAGAGATAAGTGGAGGGTGATGATTGGTTGACTCATGATTGGTGTCTTCTCATGCAAAGAACCACGTTTATTGGCTAGGGAGATGACAAAAATTGATGCTTTGATGGTATAATCAAGTAGAATGTGGTTTAGAATGATTTCATGCAACCTAGTCAACCAACCAATTAAATTGCATCATTTTGCATACTTTTAGCTCTTAGCCAATTGTAACATATTTCAAGCAAATATTTAGGTAAATAGTTACTTTAGAATGTAACAAGTATGGAGCAATCAAATAATTCATTTCATGATCATTCAACACATCAATCTTTATTAATCGAGATACCGAGCTTTTCACTACAAAAAGGCACTTAAGGAATATGTTAAATCAAGAAAAAAAGTTTGATCTCATATTTCATGTACTAATGCATGTTAAAGCATAACTGGAGCATATAGTAACAATTATTCATGTTCGTGCAATCATGCTATTTGTATGCCATAATCCGATAATGCGTATTGATTAGATGCATATTGATGCAAGATGCTTATTATTGGCTATGTAGGAGAGAATTGGGCATTACAAAACTACTTAGTGCATCAAGATTCACAAGACCTCATAAAGTAAATAAAACTATTTTTTGTTGTTTAGACATGTAACACCCCCATTCCTACACAACCATATATATTGTATAATTTGACATGATAGAACCTGTGTGCATGCATGGAATATTTTTTTTTTGTAACACTTTAAGAAAAGATATATCACTTCTTACATACACAACCCTGTTTAAAATAGAAGGATCAGTATTTATATAAAAACACAACACCCATAACGACCACAATATTTACATACTTATTTACAGTAAAGTTTTAAAAGAGAAATATAGTAACAATCTAAAAACATAATACACCAGACTCAAAATATAACAAGCCAACAAAATAGCCCAACAGGTCGTCATCCATGTACACACTCCCTCAAACACCTGCAGGAGCTCCAACAGCCGACCAACCAGCCAAAGATGCTTCAAGCATCGTCGTACTCACCTACAATGCATAAACTATATGAGCTAACGCTCAGCAAGTAAAGATTATGCATGTCAAAAAAATAATCCACAATATCAAGTCATGCAACTCAAAATGCTATGCTCACAATGCAATTTTATGCATCAAAATATTTCTCTCAAAATCATTTCTTTCCTTGGCCCCCTGACCAACGCTACTATCCCATGCACCGGAAAAGAGCTCTGTACACCGCCATAATCTCCTGAATGTATAGTTGGGCATAGCGATCCATGGAATAGGTAGAACATATGGGAAGGAAATGAGCAGACTTGGTCAATCTATCGACGATAACCCAAATAGCATCATGACTCTTAGTAGTCTTTGGCAAACCAGTTACGAAATCCATGGTGATCCTTTCCCATTTCCATTCTGGAATAAGTAGAGGTTGTAAAGTCCCTGCGGGTCTTTGATGTTCGGCCTTTATTTGCTGACATGTTAAACATTGCTCCACATGCTGGGCGATGTTCTTTTTCATACCCGGCCACCAATAATGCGATTTCAAGTCTCTATACATCTTAGTAGCCCCTGGATGTACTGAATAAGGGGTTGAATGTGCCTCTTTTAAAATGTCTTCCCGAATGTTATCAATATTTGGCACACAAAACCGCCCTCTAAATTGTAAAATATCATCCTGAGTCATCTTGAATTCAGTAGACTTCCCTGCAGCAACATGTTTTCTCATATTGATGAGATATTCATCATCTCGTTGTCCCTGTTTGATCCTATCAATTAGCGTAGGCTGAAGCGTCAGGGCTGCCAACTTTGCCTCTATTACTCCTGTCTGTAAAATCTCTATATTCATTTTCTGCAAATCATTCAGTTCCGATTTCTGAATTAAAGCCATAGCCATTGTACTTTGTGTGGATTTTCGGCTCAATGCATCAGCTACAACGTTGGCTTTACCTGGGTGGTAATTGATCACACAATCATAATCTTTTACCAGTTCTAGCCATCTTCACTGCCGCATATTCAACTCTTTCTGTGTGAAGAAGTATTTGAGGCTCTTGTGATCAGTAAAGATCTCGCACCGTTCACCATATAAATAGTGCCTCCATATTTTAAGCGCAAATACTACTACAGCAAGTTCCAAGTCGTGCGTGGGGTAATTCTTTTCATATTCTTTAAGTTGTCTGGACGCATACGCAATTACTTTGCCATTCTGCATCAGTACACATCCTAATCCATTCTTCGATGCGTCACTGTAAATTACGAATCCTCCCGTACCTGATGGAATTGAGAGAATAGGTGCTGAAGTCAGCCTCTTTTTCAGCTCTTGGAAACTTCGCTCACACATATCTGTCCATCTAAACATCACCCATTTTCTGGTTAATTGTGTCAATGGCATTGCAATCTTGGAGAACCCCTCCACAAATCTTCGGTAATATCCAGCTAAACCCAGAAAACTGCGCACCTCTGAAGGATTAGTAGGTTGCATCCAGTTGTTGATAGCTTCAACTTTACTTGGATCTACTGATATTCCCGCTCCTGATATAACATGTCCCAAGAATACCACACGATCCAACCAGAACTCGCATTTCTTGAATTTGGCGTACAACTGCTTCACTTTCAGGACCTCTAGTACTTGTGTTAAATGTGCGGCATGTTCCTCTTTAGTTCTGGAGTAAACTAGAATGTCATCTATGAACACAATAACAAATTTATCCAGAAATTCTTTAAACACTCTGTTCATCAGATCCATGAATGCTGCTGGAGCGTTAGTCAATCCAAATGGCATCACCAAAAATTCATAGTGCCCATATCTTGTACTAAATGCCGTCTTGGGGATATCCTCTTCCTTTATTTTCAATTGATGGTACCCAGAGCGTAAGTCAATCTTTGAAAATATTGCAGCACCCTGAAGCTGGTCAAATAAATCATCGATTCTGGGTAACGGATACTTATTCTTAATTGTGACCCTGTTCAACTCTCGATAATCGATGCACAGTCTCATGGTGCCATCCTTCTTACGTACAAATAGAACTGGTGCTCCCCAAGGTGAAAAGCTCGGTCTGATGAATCCCTTGTCTAACAAGTCTTGTAATTGTACTTTCAATTCTTTCAACTCCAATGGAGCCATTCTGTAGGGAGTTTTTGAGATTGAAGATGTTCCTAGTTGTATGTCAATAACAAACTTTATTTCACGATCTGGTGGCAATCCCGGGAGATCATCTGGGAATACTTCAGTATATTCCCGTACCACTGGTATTTCACTCAGAGTTGGTGGGTGTTGTTCCTCAATGTTCATGACACTCACCAAGTACCCTTCGCAACCATCATCGAGTAATCGTTGTGCCTTCACTGCTGAAATCATAGGAAATCTGAAATTCTTCACAATGCTGGCAAATGTGAAAGACTCTTTCCCAGAAAGTTGAAATGTCACCGTCTTTTCCTTACAGTTGATAGTAGCCCCATACTTTGACAACCAATCCATGCCCAAAATAACATCATAATCATTCATATCCAGTACAATCAAATCAGCATGTAATTCTCTACCTTCAACAAGTATAGCACAAGCTCTCAAAATCCGATCGGTTTGTCTAGCATCTCCAGAGGGAACTGTTACACTATAACTAATTTCTGCTACATCTGGTATTCTACCCAGCCTCTTCACGTACTCAGTGGATGCAAATGAATGCGTGGCTCCAGAATCAAATAATACAAGTGTTGGAACACTAGAAATATAAAGTGTACCTGTTACCACCGATGGATTTGCTTCTGCATCCGCCCTGGTCATGGTGAACACCTTGGCTGGTACATTCTTTTGGATGGTCTGATTCTGTTTACCTGGGCAAAATTTAGCAATATGTCCCGGTATTCCACATCGAAAACACGTCCTGGTTTCTATATAGCAGCCTCCAGTATGTCGATTACCACATTTCTGACACACAGCTTCTGGCATTGGTGCTTTTCCTTGTTCGACCCGTGGCCTCTTATTTTGACCTTCTTGTTGTTGGCCTTGTTCTCCTTGAAATTTAAATCCCGGCTTCTGTATTTGGATCGGCTTCTGCATTTGGAATGGCCTCTTTTGCCCCACAGTCCATCTCTGTCCCTGCTGTCTGAACTGCTGTCGAGCCTCATGTGCACGAACGATTCTCAATTCAGCCTGTTCTGCCACCAACGCCCTCTCAGCCACCTGTGAAAATGTCACCCCTTGAGTACCCGCCATATTCACATCCCGGTATAACTCTGGCCTCAAACCCTCCAGAAATCTCTCTACTTTCAGTACTTCAGTGCTGACCATGTGCGTAGCAAACCTGGACAGTTGTTCAAATTTACGAATATATTCCCCAACAGTCATCGCTCCTTGTCGCAGTTGTATAAACTCGTTCATCTTCATCATGCGAACTGGAGCTGTGAAATATTTGTTTCGGAATAACTCCTTGAATCTATCCCAGCTCATGGTAGTAATGTCCTCTATACTGCTAATCATGTCCCACCAATGGCCTGCACTACCGCGAAGCATGAAAGTGGCACACATTACCCTCTCCTCTACTGGCACCCTGCTGTATTGGAACATGTTCTCCAGGGTCCTCAACCAGTCCTCTGCAGCGGTAGGATCAATAGCATCCTCAAATGTTGGGGGATCCAGTCTCCGAAATCGTTCTCCCACCATATATATATAGTCTGCCCGCTGTTGGTTTACCTCCACCCGTGGTTGCTCACCATTATCCCTCTGCCGAATCAATTGTTGAATCTGTTCGGACTGTCGTTCAATCAATTCTGTTAATCGATTAATCATGGTATCTCGATCATTAACCGGGATGGGTGTCTCATTCCTCTGTGCTCTGGCACCACCACTGCTCTCACCACGAGTTCTCACCATTTTGCAGCACTGTTTATACAAGTTTGACAACATATGGCCAATATAATTTATGAAATATGAAATGCAATATATGATAATATAAAACTTACTGGCATGGCTGCGCTCTGCAAGTTTCAAAGGTTATGTACATGGACAGTCTACAGAATCAAGACCTGGGCTCTGATACCACTCTGTAACACCCCCATTCCTACACAACCATATATATTGTATAATTTGACATGATAGAACCTGTGTGCATGCATGGAATATTTTTTTTTTGTAACACTTTAAGAAAAGATATATCACTTCTTACATACACAACCCTGTTTAAAATAGAAGGATCAGTATTTATATAAAAACACAACACCCATAACGACCACAATATTTACATACTTATTTACAGTAAAGTTTTAAAAGAGAAATATAGTAACAATCTAAAAACATAATACACCAGACTCAAAATATAACAAGCCAACAAAATAGCCCAACAGGTCGTCATCCATGTACACACTCCCTCAAACACCTGCAGGAGCTCCAACAGCCGACCAACCAGCCAAAGATGCTTCAAGCATCGTCGTACTCACCTACAATGCATAAACTATATGAGCTAACGCTCAGCAAGTAAAGATTATGCATGTCAAAAAATAATCCACAATATCAAGTCATGCACTCAAAATGCTATGCTCACAATGCAATTTTATGCATCAAAATATTTCTCTCAAAATCATTTCTTTCCTTGGCCCCCTGACCAACGCTACTATCCCATGCACCGGAAAAGAGCTCTGTACACCGCCATAATCTCCTGAATGTATAGTTGGGCATAGCGATCCATGGAATAGGTAGAACATATGGGAAGGAAATGAGCAGACTTGGTCAATCTATCGACGATAACCCAAATAGCATCATGACTCTTAGTAGTCTTTGGCAAACCAGTTACGAAATCCATGGTGATCCTTTCCCATTTCCATTCTGGAATAAGTAGAGGTTGTAAAGTCCCTGCGGGTCTTTGATGTTCGGCCTTTATTTGCTGACATGTTAAACATTGCTCCACATGCTGGGCGATGTTCTTTTTCATACCCGGCACCAATAATGCGATTTCAAGTCTCTATACATCTTAGTAGCCCCTGGATGTACTGAATAAGGGGTTGAATGTGCCTCTTTTAAAATGTCTTCCCGAATGTTATCAATATTTGGCACACAAAACCGCCCTCTAAATTGTAAAATATCATCCTGAGTCATCTTGAATTCAGTAGACTTCCCTGCAGCAACATGTTTTCTCATATTGATGAGATATTCATCATCTCGTTGTCCCTGTTTGATCCTATCAATTAGCGTAGGCTGAAGCGTCAGGGCTGCCAACTTTGCCTCTATTACTCCTGTCTGTAAAATCTCTATATTCATTTTCTGCAAATCATTCAGTTCCGATTTCTGAATTAAAGCCATAGCCATTGTACTTTGTGTGGATTTTCGGCTCAATGCATCAGCTACAACGTTGGCTTTACCTGGGTGGTAATTGATCACACAATCATAATCTTTTACCAGTTCTAGCCATCTTCACTGCCGCATATTCAACTCTTTCTGTGTGAAGAAGTATTTGAGGCTCTTGTGATCAGTAAAGATCTCGCACCGTTCACCATATAAATAGTGCCTCCATATTTTAAGCGCAAATACTACTACAGCAAGTTCCAAGTCGTGCGTGGGGTAATTCTTTTCATATTCTTTAAGTTGTCTGGACGCATACGCAATTACTTTGCCATTCTGCATCAGTACACATCCTAATCCATTCTTCGATGCGTCACTGTAAATTACGAATCCTCCCGTACCTGATGGAATTGAGAGAATAGGTGCTGAAGTCAGCCTCTTTTTCAGCTCTTGGAAACTTCGCTCACACATATCTGTCCATCTAAACATCACCCATTTTCTGGTTAATTGTGTCAATGGCATTGCAATCTTGGAGAACCCCTCCACAAATCTTCGGTAATATCCAGCTAAACCCAGAAAACTGCGCACCTCTGAAGGATTAGTAGGTTGCATCCAGTTGTTGATAGCTTCAACTTTACTTGGATCTACTGATATTCCCGCTCCTGATATAACATGTCCCAAGAATACCACACGATCCAACCAGAACTCGCATTTCTTGAATTTGGCGTACAACTGCTTCACTTTCAGGACCTCTAGTACTTGTGTTAAATGTGCGGCATGTTCCTCTTTAGTTCTGGAGTAAACTAGAATGTCATCTATGAACACAATAACAAATTTATCCAGAAATTCTTTAAACACTCTGTTCATCAGATCCATGAATGCTGCTGGAGCGTTAGTCAATCCAAATGGCATCACCAAAAATTCATAGTGCCCATATCTTGTACTAAATGCCGTCTTGGGGATATCCTCTTCCTTTATTTTCAATTGATGGTACCCAGAGCGTAAGTCAATCTTTGAAAATATTGCAGCACCCTGAAGCTGGTCAAATAAATCATCGATTCTGGGTAACGGATACTTATTCTTAATTGTGACCCTGTTCAACTCTCGATAATCGATGCACAGTCTCATGGTGCCATCCTTCTTACGTACAAATAGAACTGGTGCTCCCCAAGGTGAAAAGCTCGGTCTGATGAATCCCTTGTCTAACAAGTCTTGTAATTGTACTTTCAATTCTTTCAACTCCAATGGAGCCATTCTGTAGGGAGTTTTTGAGATTGAAGATGTTCCTAGTTGTATGTCAATAACAAACTTTATTTCACGATCTGGTGGCAATCCCGGAGATCATCTGGGAATACTTCAGTATATTCCGTACCACTGGTATTTCACTCAGAGTTGGTGGGTGTTGTTCCTCAATGTTCATGACACTCACCAAGTACCCTTCGCAACCATCATCGAGTAATCGTTGTGCCTTCACTGCTGAAATCATAGGAAATCTGAAATTCTTCACAATGCTGGCAAATGTGAAAGACTCTTTCCCAGAAAGTTGAAATGTCACCGTCTTTTCCTTACAGTTGATAGTAGCCCCATACTTTGACAACCAATCCATGCCCAAAATAACATCATAATCATTCATATCCAGTACAATCAAATCAGCATGTAATTCTCTACCTTCAACAAGTATAGCACAAGCTCTCAAAATCCGATCGGTTTGTCTAGCATCTCCAGAGGGAACTGTTACACTATAACTAATTTCTGCTACATCTGGTATTCTACCCAGCCTCTTCACGTACTCAGTGGATGCAAATGAATGCGTGGCTCCAGAATCAAATAATACAAGTGTTGGAACACTAGAAATATAAAGTGTACCTGTTACCACCGATGGATTTGCTTCTGCATCCGCCCTGGTCATGGTGAACACCTTGGCTGGTACATTCTTTTGGATGGTCTGATTCTGTTTACCTGGGCAAAATTTAGCAATATGTCCCGGTATTCCACATCGAAAACACGTCCTGGTTTCTATATAGCAGCCTCCAGTATGTCGATTACCACATTTCTGACACACAGCTTCTGGCATTGGTGCTTTTCCTTGTTCGACCCGTGGCCTCTTATTTTGACCTTCTTGTTGTTGGCCTTGTTCTCCTTGAAATTTAAATCCCGGCTTCTGTATTTGGATCGGCTTCTGCATTTGGAATGGCCTCTTTTGCCCCACAGTCCATCTCTGTCCCTGCTGTCTGAACTGCTGTCGAGCCTCATGTGCACGAACGATTCTCAATTCAGCCTGTTCTGCCACCAACGCCCTCTCAGCCACCTGTGAAAATGTCACCCCTTGAGTACCCGCCATATTCACATCCCGGTATAACTCTGCCTCAAACCCTCCAGAAATCTCTCTACTTTCAGTACTTCAGTGCTGACCATGTGCGTAGCAAACCTGGACAGTTGTTCAAATTTACGAATATATTCCCCAACAGTCATCGCTCCTTGTCGCAGTTGTATAAACTCGTTCATCTTCATCATGCGAACTGGAGCTGTGAAATATTTGTTTCGGAATAACTCCTTGAATCTATCCCAGCTCATGGTAGTAATGTCCTCTATACTGCTAATCATGTCCACCAATGGCCTGCACTACCGCGAAGCATGAAAGTGGCACACATTACCCTCTCCTCTACTGGCACCCTGCTGTATACTGGAACATGTTCTCCAGGGTCCTCAACCAGTCCTCTGCAGCGGTAGGATCAATAGCATCCTCAAATGTTGGGGGATCCAGTCTCCGAAATCGTTCTCCCACCATATATATATATAGTCTGCCCGCTGTTGGTTTACCTCCACCCGTGGTTGCTCACATTATCCCTCTGCCGAATCAATTGTTGGAATCTGTTCGGACTGTCGTTCAATCAATTCTGTTAATCGATTAATCATGGTATCTCGATCATTAACGGGATGGGTGTCTCATTCCTCTGTGCTCTGGCACCACCACTGCTCTCACCACGAGTTCTCACCATTTTGCAGCACTGTTTATACAAGTTTGACAACATATGGCCAATATAATTTATGAAATATGAAATGCAATATATGATAATATATAAAACTTACTGGCATGGCTGCGCTCTGCAAGTTTTCAAAGATTATGTACATGGACAGTCTACAGAATCAAGACCTGGGCTCTGATACCACTCTGTAACACCCCCATTCCTACACAACCATATATATTGTATAATTTGACATGATAGAACCTGTGTGCATGCATGGAATATTTTTTTTTTGTAACACTTTAAGAAAAGATAAATCACTTCTTACATGCACAACCCTGTTTAAAATAGAAGGATCAGTATTTATATAAAAACACAACACCCATAACGACCACAATATTTACATACTTATTTACAGTAAAGTTTTAAAAGAGAAATATAGTACAATCTAAAAACATAATACACCAGACTCAAAATATAACAAGCCAACAAAATAGCCCAACAGGTCGTCATCCATGTACACACTCCCTCAAACACCTGCAGGAGCTCCAACAGCCGACCAACCAGCCAAAGATGCTTCAAGCATCGTCGTACTCACCTACAATGCATAAACTATATGAGCTAACGCTCAGCAAGTAAAGATTATGCATGTCAAAAAATAATCCACAATATCAAGTCATGCAACTCAAAATGCTATGCTCACAATGCAATTTTATGCATCAAAATATTTCTCTCAAAATCATTTCTTTCCTTGGGCCCCTGACCAACGCTACTATCCCATGAACCGGAAAAGAGCTCTGTACACCGCCATAATCCAATGGCCAATAATCATATAAGCATGCAAATCCATGCATACTCATACGCATGCAAATCCATGCACGCGAACCTGCAAATCCATGCATAAAACCATGCAAATCCATGCATGCTTCGATGCACTAGTAGTGGTCAGCAAAACATTTTCCTTTCTCTGAATCATGCCGTGCAATGCAAGATTTATCACAATGCTCGTATATGATGCATGCACGTGCTAATGACAATGCCCATGTATGTATGCTCAATGGAGAGCCCTCTACTATGCACATATGATTTATGATATCACATATAATTCACACATCTACTATGTCTATGCATTGTGGTTGCAAATGAATCTTTACTTACCTTTCACTTGGTTGGTGGCTTAGTCTAAATTTGTTTAGTATTCCTCTCCAACCTTAGATGTAAAATAGCCTGTAATATTACCCAACATCAAGCACCATTCCCAATTTGACAAGTTGAAAGCACAAAATCTCATACTAGACCTTAAACACCAAGCTATAAGCTAACAATCAAGCTTTCACAAACTAGAACCCAATATAGCCCCTCAAATACCTCAATTTCTCATCTTAAATGCATGAAAACATCATGTAATTGAAGTATTATAACTCTAATAGCATGTACCTAATTGTTAACATTCAATAGCAACATATCAAGGTTGAAACATGCTAAGTGATCAAATGTGGCAGATTCACATTTTCATATTTTCTTGCTGTCAAGTTTAGTTGCATGCTAATTTTAACATCCCTAAGCATATCCAATCACTCCCAAATTTTTACCACACTTATATAACATGTATATAAATGTAACCATATCATATAATTGCTAAAAATCACGGATATAGCTTCCCAAGTTCAGCTCTCTTCACAACATACTGAAACAGATTATTTCCTACCGTGACAGTTTTGCACACTTCATGACATTAATGGTTTTGGCATCATTAAGTATATTCAATCACTCCAAAATTTTCACCATACTTAGATAACATATATAAGGAGACAACCAGGTCATATTATTACCAAAAATAATGGATTTAGCTCCCTTAATTCAGTTTCATTCACAGCACACCAAAACAGATTTTGCTATTTTGGCAGTTTGAGTGTTTCTCCAATATCATTCTCTATTTCAATTTCCAACTGATAAGACTTCATTCCAATACTCTTAACTCATACATGGTCATGTAAATGGTAATAATTATAGGTTTTATTCAACATACCATACACTTTTGAAGCCTAAAACACAAGAAAACAGTAAGATGACAGTTTCTGCCACAAGTATTTCCTATTAAGTGTTTGTGATCAAAAACCCTTTCTTTGTGCACCAAAGTCTAACTAAAAACTTCCTAACACTTTTATAAGAGATATTGAAAGCTTAATAAACCATAAAAACATTCATAATAATCTGAAAACCAAAGGCAAAACCGTAGATAAGTGTTACCTATGCAGATTTTGAGGCTAACTTGATGGTAATCACTTCTTCTTTGCTTTTCTTGCTTTTATTTCAACTTGGAATCAATTTGGATCACATGGAGACCTTAAGGTGTGTGTTTGGAAGATGAAAATGGCTGAAATGAGGGTCTGGTCGTTGCTTAAGGGTGAAGGGTTTGAGGTGTTAGCTTGAGATGTTAGCTTAAGCTTAATAAGAAAGCATGAGGTGGCAAGTAAATGGCAAATCTGATTTTCTCTCTTATCTTGCAGCCCTAATCTTGTGTGTCTCATCTATTTTTATTTGGTTGCAACCTATCTTAATCACCATTCATTCCCATAGGTAATTCCTACGTCCGTTCATTCGATCTCCAAACTGATTCGCATCCGATTCTTAAAGAATTATCTAGTTTGCATTTCTAAGATCATATGCACATATGGGCATTGTAATATGACACTTAAATCACATTATATCATGTCCAATATCCCAAGTATGCTAATTTACAAATATATACTTTTGAAATAACTTGATCAAATCAAATTAAACCGTATAAGCTTACTAGTAACTTTTAACACTTCCAAAATTATAACCTATATATCCCATCTATATCTAATATTGATCCACCTCATTTTATTCTTATTTTAATATAAAATCAATTACTTAGATTAGGAAACTCAATAACTAATACCGTGCAAGAGCTTCAGAATTAAGTTTAATATTCAAGAATGTCGTATAAAATGAAATAAATTATGCAATGTCAATAGAAATGCAAATAGCATATAAAATTAACATGTAATGCATGAATTATATTTGGCCATGTGAGTAGTAAGAGGCTCGGGTATTACAAGACACGTAAACAAACTTACATATTCTAATATTCAATTTTTTTTCAAACATGCACATTGTTCATCACTAAACTTGACAATCAATAAACTAAACAAGTCAATGAACCAAACTTAACAAGCTACAAATAAGCATTAAACTTCTCAAGCAACAAGCAATTATCCTAAACTTCTCCCCAAACTTAATATAAGCATTGTCCTCAATGATTGAGAGAATTGTAAAACAAGAGGACTTTCCTGAAAATGGGTGTTGTTCTTTTGGAATTAAAACCTGCTATTTTTTTTTTGTTTATTTTTTTGGTATTTTCAGCCTTTAGCCTACAAAAATGAGTAAAATATCAAGAAACAATCATCATGATATAAAACAACACAAGAATAACAAGAAATAAAACAACACAAATGAAAACAAGAAAAGAGAGCTTGGGTTGCCTCCCAAGAAGCGCTTTGTTTAAAGTCTTTAGCTAGACTAAAATTGAACACCTTATGTTTCTTCTCCAAGTGGAGGATTAGACATCTTCCAAATTTCATTTTCGTAATAACATTTCAACCTTTGTCCATTGACACGAAATAATGTGCCATCCTTACCTTAAAGCTCAACCGCCTCAAATGAAAATATCTTGTTGACAATGAAGGACCGGACCATCTAGATTTCAATTTTTCCAAAAAAAAGTTTTAATCTAGAATTGAAAAGCAACACAAGTTGTCCAGGTTGAAATTCCCTGCTCAATATCATTTTGTCATGCCATTATTTTGTTTTTTCTTTATAGATTTTAGCATTTTCATAGGCATTAAGCCTAAATTCCTCAATTTCATTGAGTTGCAATAATCATTTTTCTCCAATTGCCTTTGTATCAAAATTTAATTATTCCACAGCCCAATATGCTATATGTTATATCTCAACAGGGAGGTGACAAGCTTTTAAATAAACTAATCGATAAGGAGACATATCTATAGGAGTTTTATATGTTGTGCGGTATGCCCATAATGCATCATCAAGCTTATGTACCCAATCCTTTCAATTAATGCTTACTGTTTTCTCAAGGATTTGCTTCACTTCCAGGTTTGAGATTTCGGTTTGTCTATTTGATTGAGGATGGTATCCAAGAGCTACCTTATGTCGTACACCATACTTAGCCAAAAAGTTATTAAATATTTTATTGCAAAAATGAGAACCTTCATCACTTACAATTGCTCTAGGTGTGCTAAAATGAGTGAAAATGTGTTTGTGCAAGAATTTAAGCACTACCTTAGCATGATTAGTAGGTGTGGCAATTACTTCTATCTACTTGGAGACATAATCCACAGCAAGCAAAATGTATGATTGGCTATTTGATGGAGGAAATAGTCCAATGAAGTCAATCCTCCAAACATCAAAGAGTTCAACTTCCATCATGTTAGTCAAAGGAAGCTCATGGCATCTAGTAATTGTTCCAACCCTTTGACACCGGTCACATGTCTATACAAAAGCTTAGCAATCCATAAACAAAATTGTCCAATAAAAACCAAATTGAAATACCTTAGAAGCTGTCATTCTAGGTCCAAAATGACCACCACATAGGGATAAATGACAGTGTTATAGGATTTCATTTGTTTTCTCTATTGGAATGCATCTTCAAATCACAGAATCTAAACACCTTTTGTAAAGCAAGGGATCTTCCCACATATATGATTTCACATCATGTAAGATTTTTTTCTTTTGATAATATATGAGGTCCGGAGTTAATAATCCATTTGCAAGATAATTCACAAAATCTGCATACCAAGGTAAATTATCTTTGATTGCCATAATAAACTCATCTGGGAAAAATTCTTTAATTGGATGTTCAACGTTCTCATTTTTTTGCTCTAACCTCGATAAGTGATCCACCACCACATTTTCACTTCCCTTCTTATCTTTAATTTCAAGATCAAATTTTTGAAGGAGTATCCACCAGATTAGCCTTTGTTTTGCATCCTTTTTAGCAAAGAGGTACCTAATACCAGCATGATCGATATACACTATCACCTTGGTGCCTACAAGATAAGCAGGAAATTTATCAAATGCAAAAACAATGGCTAATAATTCTTTTTCAGTGGTGCTGTAATTTTGTTAGGCATCATCAAGTGTTCAACTTGCATATAAATGACCCTAAAAAATTTATCTCTTCTCTGCCCTAATGCTGCTCCAACTGTATAATCATAGGATCACACATAAGCTCAAATAATCCGGTACCACCATAATAGGAGCAGAAATGAGAGCTGTCTTGATGTGATCAAAGGCTTGTAGGCAATCATCATTAAAATCAAATGGCTTATCTTTTTCCAAAAGTTTGCTCAAAGGTTTTACAATTTTGGAAAAATCTTCAATGAATCATCTATAAAACCTGGCATGTCCTAGAAAACTATGAATAGCTTTCACATTGATTGGTGGTGGAAGTTTTTCAATAGCAATAATTTTTGCTCGGTCTACCTCAAGTCCTTTGGAGCACACTCGGTGACCTAAAACAATACCTTCTTTTACCATAAAATAGCACTTTTCCCAATTTAAAACAAGGTTAGTCTTCTCAATTCTCTGCAAAACAAGAGAAAAGATTAGTAGACATATATCAAATGAGGAGCTAAAAACCAAAAAATCATCCATAAAAATTTCCATTATGTTCATGAAAAATTGCCAACAGCATCTTTGAAATGTGGCTAGGGCATTGCATAATCCAAATGGCATTCTTCAAAAAGTAAAAGTACCATAAGGGCATGCGAATATTGTTTTCTCTTTAGCTTCGGCTATGACAATTTGATTGTACCCCGAATTGCCATTAAGAAAATAATAGTATTGATACCCTGTAAATCGATCTAACATTTGATCAATAAATAGAAGGGAAAAATGGTCTTTACGAGTAGCTTTGTTGAATTTTCTATAATCACTACATACTTGCCAACTTGTGACTATTCTTGTTGGTATTAGTTCATTGTTATCATTTTAAATTATGGTCATGCCATTTTTTTTTAACTACTTGAATCAGACTCACCCAAGAACTATCAGAAATTGCATAAATAATTCTAGTATTCAATCGTTTTAAAACTTCATTTCTTACAACCTCTTTCATTGTAGGATTTAGTCTATATTGATGTTCAATAAATGGTTTATAAGATTCTTCCATTAAGATTTATGCATGACAATTGAAGGACTAACATCTATTAAATTAGAAATTGACCAACCAATAGCAAATTTATGCTCTCTTAAAACATGAAACAACTTTTCACCTCTAAAGGAGATAGTGATGCTGAAACAATTATTGGATAAGTGTTATTAGCACCTAGGAATTCATACTGCAAATGTTGGGAAGTGCTTTCAACTCTGGTGATATTGTTTGTTCCTTGATCGTGTTATCTCCTATTGCTTCCTTACATTTATCCTTCTTCAACTCCACCTCTCCTGATTCAAGAAAGAGCAAGTAATGCATTAAATCCTCATTATCAATATCATGGTGATTACCTTGCATTATGGAATGAATAATGCATTGCTCTAAAGGTTCAATAGGAATTTGTTTGAGAAAATGATCATGCAAGCAAGTTTCTAACATTTCAATCCTGTTATAAGTATATGGCTCCTCTTCAAACTTCAATGCATGATAAATATTAAACATCACTTTATCCTCATTAACTCTTAGAGTTAATTCACTAAGTTACACATCAATCAAAACACACCCAATAATAAGGAATGGTTGACCAAGAATTAAAGGAATTTCTTGGTCTTCCTCCATATCTAACACCATAAAATCTACAAAAAATATGAATTTATCCACTTTTACCATAACATCTTCAACAACTTTGCTACAACTTTAAGGTTGCAAACCCAAGTGCAGGTTGTAGTGAGTAATAAATTTATCGTGAGTCCGAGGTCGATCCACAAGGAAGTTGTTTGAAGAATTCAAGTTTATATTTATAAAAAGATGGAGTTTATGTGAATCAAAAATATATGAACAATTAATGTATGATGTAGCTAAAGAAAAAACCGAAGTAATAAAAGTACTGAGGATTAGGGATCCACTCTTGAGTTTTGGATAGATAAATGGTTATTTATTCTTTTTACCTCTATTAATTGCCACAATTGGAATCCATACATAATGAAGGTTCCAATGGGAAGATATTATCAAGTAACTCATGCAATAAGGTAATCATGATATTGTCTTACTATTGCAAATTATCTCTTAACGCCAACACTTATTTATGGGATCAAGCATTTATGTACTCCTTCGTCAACAACAAATCAAGGTTTCACATTAGCAGTCGGTGGGGTAAAACTGTACAATACGCTAAATGAACCCAAGTATTTGTTGTGCCATTGGAGATACATAAATCAAGAATCACCACAAAAATAAGTAGGGTTTAGATCAAAAATAATAATAATAATACAACATACTTAAACAATTTCTACCCTTATAACCATTTCTCTTCCTCCATCAAGAGATTCACCCTTTTGCCTCAGCAAAATAAAATTTAGAAAGACATAATAAAAGTAACAAAGACTAAAAATATAAGAGAAACTAGAGAATGCATTTCTATTACTACTAGAAAACTTACAATACTAGAAAACATACAAACTAGATAACTTAGCCTAAAGAAACCCTCTACCCCCCCTCTCTTACAAGCTGAATATATGGCCTATTTATAGTACTTGGAGTAAGCTAGAGGCCAAACAAATAATGGAGGGGTTAATCAAGTGGTATGCTAGTTGCCAAGAGTTGGTAAGTTGTTACACAAATTTCTCATCCACTGAATTGAATTACATGTTTCGGTCAGATACAACCAGATTTTGAAGATACGTGAAGAATAACAATTGTAGATCTTTCAACGCTGATATAGTTTCATATATCTTTTGTCAAATTTGGCGATCGGATGAAGGAGATATGGTCAAATTACCGAGTCATGTCCAAGAGCCGCCCTGTAACATCAGCAGCAACTTGCAGCCTATGGTTTTACCATTTCGACACATTTTCACACCATCTTGTCTGCAACAAACTTGTTTATTTACCTCTTGGGTATAACATATCCAAATTTCAGCCCAAAATAAATTTTTGGCTAAAGATATATAACCAAATTGGTAAAATAAGTCAATACTGGGCTGAACTCTGATCCGAATTTTGGTGATCCATTTTGTGTAATTAATTGGATGAATTTTTTGCTATCATCAAGACTGAATTGGACTGAGCCTCCAACATAAAAGTTGTACCTCTATCTCTTGGCTTTCAAATGAAACAAGCTTCAGGTCCATAGAGCTTTTGATCATGAAGTTATGCTCAAATTACAAAAACTGCACAAGTCTGAAAACATGCTTCCATTTATTCCCTAACACAAAACATTAATAAAACAAAAATATTAACAAGAATAAAGCAAGAAAAGTATAAAGTATTTGATCTAAAAATATGTCAAAATATGCACTTATCAAACTTCTCTTGGATAGGTGAGAGACCTATCCACCAATTGCAAGGTGATAGTAGATGGCTTGACTTCTCAAATTCCTAATTTCTTGAAAACCAAAAGTGGCATCAAATTAATACTTGCTCCAATATCACATAATGCTTTATCAAAGAAAGATCCTCCTATGGTATAAGGAATAGTAAAACTCCCTGGATCCTTCAACTTTTGAGAAAGCTTTTTCAGTAAAATGGCACTACACTCTTCTGTGAGATTCGCAGTTTCAAACTCCACTAATTGCCTTTTTCTTGACATCACATCTTTCATGAACTTGGCGTAGTTAGGTATTTGCTTAAGAGCATCTGCAAAAGGAATATTAATATGAATTTTCTTAAAGATTTCTAGAACTTTTGCAAATTGTGAATCAATTTTTTTTTTGAAATCTTTATGGAAAAGGAATAGGAACATTAAATTTAGAAATTTCAAAATTAGGAGTAGATTTTAGCTTCTCAGCCCCTGTTTGTTCATTTGATTGCCTTTTTTCTTCCTTTGGTTGTTCCTCCATAGAACTTTGACTTGAAGTGCTTGCCATTGGCTCATCGATGTTAGAACTTTTCATTTCCGGCCCCATGATTTTGGTTCCACTTCGAAGTTAGATGGCTTTGTAATGCTCCATTGGATTGATTTTTGTATCACTTTGAAAGCTTCCTTTATGTTTTTGAGCATTAAATTCAGTAGCAAGCTGTCCAATTTGAGTCTCCATTGATTTCATTTAAGCTCCTAAACTTGAAGCTAGTTTCTCCAATTGAGTCTCAATGTTGTCTTTGCTTCATCCTTATTCAATCGGGCTATTGTCTTGCCAATGAAAGTGCTAATCAAATTCTCTAAAGATGCCTTTTTCTCACATACTTGAGGGTTGGGATTTGGTGGATTTTTGTAACCCGGTGGGGGTTGAAGCACCTTTCAATTGTTAGCATAGAAAAAATTATCATAATTTCTAAGCCCCAAATGGTAGTGAGTGATGGGTAATTCATTTCCCTTGAAATTGAAATTATGGTTATTGAAAAAGTTTACTTGCGCATTATCTTTGGTTTACATAAATGAAGTGCTAGTGGATGCCATGGAGTCCATTTCTTGAGAAGCTCCATTAAAAGTCCAAGCTGCAAATTGGTTAGAAAGAGCAGAAACTTGTACAGCTACTTGTGTAAATGAATCTAACTTAAGAACACCGGCAACCTTTTTAATGGAAGACCTCTCGGAGGGCCATTGATAGCTATTAGTAGCCATCTCCTCAAGCAAAATATGGGCTTCATTTGCAGTCTTAGACATCAAAAGTCCCACCTGTGGCAACATCTATTATGGTTCGAGTTTGCCCATTCAAACCATTATAGAAGACTGTACCCACTGCCAATCCTCATAACCATGTTGATGACACCTTCTAAGAAAATCTTTAAACCTCTCCCAAGCTTCATATAGTGGCTCAAAATCTTGTTGGTGAAATTAAGCTATCTCACTTTTGAGTTAAAGTGTCTTGCTTGGTGGAAAGTACTTAGCAAGGTATTTTTATGTCGAGTCATTCCAACTTGGTATGCTACATCGTGCAAAAGATTGTAACCATAGCCTAGCTTTGTTCTAGAGTGAGAATGGAAATAAAAAAAGTCTAATGGCATCATCGGGCATAAATCTCAAAAAACATGGCTAAGTGTGCATTAGGATCCTCCAACACGCTTCCTCCAAATTGATTTTATTGCACCATTCTAATGAAAGCTGGTTTAAGTTCAAAATTGTTGGCATTGATCAGTTATCAAACTATCCCAAAGTAGTTTTGGTTCATGGTTGGTTGAAAATAGTCGCGGATAGCTTGTTGTGGTGGTGGTTGTTGCAATAGAAGATTGGCGTTTACATTAGCATTGTTGATGGTATCTGCCATGGCTTGATTTGTCAACTCTTTTTGCTACTCTAATAGCTCAAAGAGTCAACTTGATTTTTGGATCAAAATAACCCAAGTCAAGACTCCTAGCCTTATGCATATAAATACGTATAATCCAATGTAAGGCAAGACAACATCAAAATATGGGAAGAAAGTAAAAACAATCTAAACTAAAATCAAGACTAAGTCATAACAATATTAATGAAATTATGATAAAACAATCCCTGGAAATGGTGCTAAAAACTTGTTCATAAATATTTTGTGAACCGCAAGTGTATGGTGTCAAGTTTCAATACAACAGTAAGTTGAGTATCATATCCACGAGGATTGTAGTAAAAAATTACATCAAGTATCATAGTTCAAATAGTCCAAATTTTATCTAGAAAATTATTTGCTGATTGGTAAACAAAGTAGAATAAGATAAAAAATGTAAAGACAAGAGTAGAGTTCTTAGAAGCAATACGACAAATACCTTATGAGCAAGAAATTCTAGAGGAATGACTCACCTAATTATCACCTATGTTCTTCTTTCCAAAATATACTAATTTAAGTCAACAACACATATAATCCTATGTTCATCAATTCTCTCTCTCAGGTGTCAAATTGACTATGAGTTCCAACTTGAATTTCAATATCTCTATAAAAACTCAAGAATAAAACTTGGAAATTTTTCAATGAATTCTTCTTCAAAACTTCAAAGGTTTTATAAGTTTCTCAACTTTATGATTCTAGGTTGTGTTATCCTTATAATAATGTATAATTTTTTCTCTCTCTAGTATTGAATCTCATACATCAACAATCTCAATTAATGGCTAAATAATCAAGATACAATACTAAGCAAGATAACATAAACAAGAAGAATAACTTGAACTAATATTGTTTGAAATTCAAAACTTAGGATTAAAAAGGTTACATCATCCTCTTGTAAGAAAATTTTAGTTTATCATGTATGAATATAACTTCAAGAAATACATAAGAAAGAATGTGGAAATTGCTCACCAATTTTTAAGAGCGAGGAATGATTGAAGCTCCCCTTGTCTCCAAGAATGGTTTCCTTGTCTTCAAGAATGACTCTTTTTCTCACCAAGAATGGCTCCTTCTGTCCAGCATACCTCCTTCTATCTAGAATACCTTATCCTATCCAAGAATGCCTTTGGAGACTCTTTGGAATCCTTAAAATCAGATAGGAGATGCCCTAAAGAAGGTAAAAAGCCAATTTTACCCCATTTATCCATATGGCAGTGTCTAGGTGATAACTGGACAGTGCCTAGGCACTGTATGTTCTGTGTAAAACTAGTTTCTGCAGCTCCTGCAATATTTTTCAACTAATTTTTCATCATTTTCTAAGCCAAATGGGCTTTTGGTGTATAAAATTATATCTCTATCTCTTAACTTTCTATATTTGTGTGAATCACCTCAATATGACATATGAGGAGAGATTTATGCCTAAATTACTAAGATGTGTCATACCATAAAGTTTCAGTCCAATGTTGACTTTTAAACTTGGTATTTCTCATTGAAATCGAAGGAACTGGATTTTTTATAAACATAAAAGTTGTAGATCTATCTATTAGCTTTCTAATAGATCAATAATCAAGTAAATATGATATTGGAGCAAAGACTTATGATTGAAATACAAATACTGCCATTAGTAGCAGCACAATATGGGTATAAAACGAACTTATCACTCATCAATTAGTGCACTGGTCAGCTCACTAAGTTGGGCTTCCAATCTCTGAAGTGATGTTGATGTAGTTTGGAATCTAGCCTCTGTATTCATCATGAATTAAGTCAATAATTCTTCCAAATTTGCCTTTTTTTCTTCTGGTGGATAAGTGGATTCAGTGTTCACAATGAATTGAGTCAGTAATTCTTCCAGATTTGACTCCTTCTCCTGAGGTGGATAAGCGGGTTCACACCATGTAATATTGTAATCATTTCTCCTAGAAAAAATTGGGCGAACATTCAATCCTTGATTGTACATGTTGAAGAAAATAGTGTCATGTTGCTTATTGTAATCCCACATATATTGAGCATGATCGACCTATGGTGCTACCCATGGATTGCTCAATTGGTATTTTGTTCTTGCATAGAATCCATAGTATGACACTTGAATTGCAAAGGATGTACGAGTAGCATGTGCTAAAAATCTATCAATTTTCTTAGACAAGGTATCGAATTTGGGTGGTTAACACAGCAAGGAGGTCTACTTCATGACTTCCAAAAGTCCCCATTGACATGCACAATCGGTTGGTCAAAATTTTTTATACATTGCCATCGCATCCAACCAAGTACCTCCAAAAAAATACAAACAAAACAACTAAAGTAAACTAAAACAAAATAACAGAAAAGAAACAAAAGAAACAAAAAATTAAAACAAGCAAAATGGTCAAACTACAGTTAGATAATCAACTTTGATATCACATAAAAACACATTCCCCTCCAACAGAACCAAAAACTTGGTAACCCCAAAATAAGTAATACAAAACTGCAAGTGCACGGTGTCAACAAGTAATAAAGAGTAACTAGAGTATCATATCCCTAGAGAGTGTGTTGTGTGAGTACTAAATATAGATTATCAATGCTCTATTTGACCTAACGTTGTTGTGGTGATTGAATTAAAATGCAAGAACTAACAAATTAAACAAAAGCAATAAAAACCAAGGAGACTAGGGGATTGAATTCAATATTAAGGAGAGTCAAGGCATTAGTTAGCCATCATATGTTGTTATGAACCTAGATTAATTGTGATTAGTAATGATGTAGGTTGTGTGATGGCGGGAAGTCTTATTGTAATTGGTGCTCTCGAGAGAGAGACGGACCAAATCTATCCCTAGTAAGCCACCAACGTCATCTCAAGCTACGAGCCATCCCACTAAGAGTACCTTGAGCTTTGTGAATTCCACTAGCTTTTGATTTTCACACCTATGACTATTGTTTGTACCTATGCCAGTATCTCTATAGGGGTTTGGTGATAGACACATAAATTGTAACATTTTTGACATCTCCATGAGCATAGTTGTACATGTTATTATTTTACAATTAATATAATTATGTCTTATTTTGTGATAATTGTGTGTAGGGACTAAAAATGAAGAATGGAGTGAAGACATGGTGAAAAATGAAAAAAATGGACAAGCATAAACTCGCACTGCGACACCCCCTAAGTCGCGCTGCAAAGCGAGAGGCCAAAATTAGGCAGTGAAGTTTACCTTTGGTGGCGCCGCGACACCTCTTCCTAGGCGCCAAGACGCCGGATGAAGAAGAACTCGCATATGATGATAAATGGTTTGCGCCGCAGTGCTAGGCCCAAAATTGGGCAGTAGCTGGAGAAGCATTACGATACCACTTTTTAGCACGCCAGTAGTCCAATGCTGAAAAAAAAATACGTGCGGAATTTTGAGGGACAAGTGTCAATCTATTCCATGCATGGAATCTTTATTGTTATACACCACTACACCCTCTCACATCATGTGACACTCTAATACGCTATATACACATAATTACTTCACACAAATGATTCACACACACATGCTTGCATATAATTTCTTGAACAACACAAAAAATACACAAGATTCAATACACAATTCATCAACCCACACACACTCTATACTTAAATACTCACACACCTTTCGTCTACACCCAAAGCAACCATTCATCTATGTTTCCCCATACACTACACCAGAAACACACACACCCTTCATCAAGAAAATGGGGATTCAAGACAAATGGAAGAATGAGGTACTTTGACCAAGGAGAATCTAAAGCTAGAAGTGAAGACTCTCCAAAGGGGTTAGTTTTCTTTCGATTTTGTTTAGTTCTAAAAAATATTGCAAAAGCATAATGTTGAGAAACAAGTGTTGTTTGCTTTATTTCATTATCAACTAAACTCAACTTTGCCAAGGCTTGGAAAGTCATTTCTATGAAGTTGTGAATTGTTAACTTGTATAAGATTTGGATGATTGTTGATTTTGTGATTAGCATGCACTATGTCAATGTTTCTTGAAATTCGGCCAGTTTTGAGATGAACCTTGTTGTTGTGATTGAGATTGGGAGGTAGTGTTACAACGTGTGCTCGTGTAGTGTATGTTATGGGCTAGGTCATTATAGGAATATAGGAGTTAGCACACGCAATAGTCATATACTTGACCATCGAAAGTTATAGGAAATCAAAAAGCCTAATGCATTATTGGATAGCTAAACTTGTATAGGAATATACCAGTTGCTTTCTAGTAATAGGTGTGATACATCTTAGAAAAGAGTATTACATAAAATTGGAGTTTCCATTGTCACACAATTCAATGTCAATGCTATTCACCAACTTGTAAGAATTCACGAAGCAATAAAACGACAATCCAATGACTTGGTACTTCTTCACCTAAGTTTAAATCCCCTATTTTTATTGTTTGTTTTTGTTTCTTGTTAATTTCTAGTTTTAAGTTTTCAAATCAATGTACCAAACTTTTGATATGTTAAATATAGTTGGATTATCTATACTTCAGTAGTTTCTCAAATATTCTCTTGGTACACAACATCCGTATACTCATACACTTTATTACTTGTTGGCTCGTACACTTGTCGAATTAGATTGCATTTAAGTGCAAGCCACACTAAGTTTTTGTCGCTGTTGCCGAGGATTGTGTTTTTACAATATTGAGGTTGATTTATCTAGTTGTAGTTTAACCATTTTATTTGCTATATTTTTTTTCATTGCTTTTATTTTTATTTTGCTTGTTTCATTTTCTTTGTGCAAGCTACTTTGAGAGCTCTTGTTTTTCATTGTAGGTGTTGTTGGTGCATGACATAATCATCTACATAGGATCCTAAGCCTTACAACCCAAAAATTGAAAAAACTCTCTGTTTGTTGATAAAGAAAGGAAAAAAGGAAAGAATGTCAAATAATGAGCGAGACATGGAGAATAGATCATTGTTGAATTATGCTAAATCTTTGGTCAATAGGACCAATTCGAGTATTAAGAGGCCGGCAATACAAGCAAATACTTTAAGATTAAACTAGTGATCATTCAAATGATATAAACTTTGGTGCAATATGGTGGTTTGCTTAGTGATGACCCCAATGCCCACATCGCAAACTTCTTGGAAATTTGTGACACTTTTAAGCACAATGGAGTGATCGATGATGCTACTAGTCTAAGATTGTTTCCATTTTCTTTGAGAGACAAAGCCAAGAGTTGGCTTAATTCATTACCCACTGGATCAAACACCACATGGGAGGCCATGGCACAAGCATTCCTTTGCAAGTACTTCCCACCTTCCAAAACTGCTGATAAGTGCACATTTTGATATATTTTTGTATCAAATTCTTTATACTTTTCTTGCTTTATTCTTGTTAATATTATTGTTTTATTAATGTTTTGTGTTAGGGAATAAATGGAAGCATGTTTCCAAACTTGTGCAGTTTTAGTAATTTGAGCATAACTTCATGATAAAAAGCCCTATGGACCTAAAGCTTGTTTCATTTGAAAGCCAAGAGATAGAGGTACAACTTTTATGTTGGAGGATCAGCCTAATTCAGTTTTTATGATAGCATAAAATTCATCCAAGTAGTTGCAAAAAATGGATCACCAAAATTCGGATCAGAGTTCAACCCAGTATTGACTTATTTCACCAATTCGGTTATATATCTTGAGCCCAAATTTATTTTGGGCTGAAATTTGGATATGTTATACCCAAGAGTAAATAAACAAGTTTTCTGAAGACAAGATGATGTGAAAATGTGTCGAAATGGTAAAACCATAGGCTGCAAGTTGCTGCTGATGTTAAAGGGTGGCTCTTAGACATGACTCGATAATGTAACCATATCTCCTTCATCCGACTACCAAATTTGACAAAAGATACATGAAAATATATTAGCGCTGAAAGATCTACAATTTTGATTCTTCATGTATCTTCAAAATCTGGCTGTATTTGACTGAAAAATGTAATTTAATTCAGTGGGTGAGAAATTTGTGTAACAACTTACCAACTCTTGGCAACTAGCATACCACTTGATTTGTCCCTCCATTATTTGTTTGGCCTCTAGCTTACTCTAACTACTATAAATAGGCCATGTATTAATCTTGTAAGAGGAGGGGGCTAGAGGGTTTTTTTAGGCTAAGTTATCTAGTTTGTATGTTTTCTAGTATTGTAAGTTTTCTAGTAGTAATAAAAATGCATTCTCTAGTTTCTCTTATATTTTTAGTCTTTGTTACTTTTATTATGTCTTTCTAAATTTCATTTTGTTAAGAAAAAATGGTGAATCTCTTGATGGAGGAAGAGAAATGGTTATAAGGGTAGAAATTGTTTAAGTATGTTGTATTATTATTTTTATTTTTAATCTAAACCCTACTTATTTTGTGGTGATTCTTGATTTATGTATCTCCAATGACACAACAAATACTTGGGATCATTTAGCTTATTGTACGGTTTTACCCCACCGACTGCTAATGTGAAACCTTGATTTGTTGTTGACGAAGGTGTGCATAAATGCTTGATCCCATAAATAAGTATTGGCGTTAAGAGATAATTTGCAATACTAAGACAATATCATGATTACCTTATTGCATGAGTTACTTGATAATATCTTCCCATTAGAACCTTCATTATGTATGGATTCCAATTGTGGCAATTAATAGAGGTAAAAAGAATAAATAACCATTTCTCTATCCAAAACTCAAGAGTGGATCCCTAATCCTCAGTACTTTTATTACTTCGGTTTTTCTTTAGTTACATCTTACATTAATTGTTCATATATTTTGATTCACATAAACTCCATCTTTTTAGAAATATAAACTTGAATTCTTCAAACAACTTCCTTGTGGATCGACCTCGAACTCATAAAAAATTTATTACTTACTACAACCTGCACTTGGGTTTGCAACCTTAAAGTTGTAGCAAGTTTTTGGTGCCGTTGCCGGGGAAGGCAAGGTAAGTATTCAGGTTTGTTAATATTTTTTCTTTGTAAATATAGTTTGCTTATTTTCTTTATGGATATATGGTTATATGGTATCGTAGTCATAATTATCGACGTTTAGTAAGAAATAATTCCAAAACTTTGTTTGGAAATTTGTTTGAATCATCTCCACATACTTCCACCATGGATGAAAATGAAAGTGTCCATGATGAAAATGAGAATCAACAGGTGCGTACCATGCGTTATTACTTGCGACCTCCTCAAAATTCTTCTCCTTCTTGTTCCATTTTTCCTCTAAATGTAAATAATTTTCGATTCAAGTCAGGTATGATCCCTTTACTTCCTAATTTCCATGGTTTAGACTCTGAAAGCCCTTACTTGCATTTAAAAGAATTTGATGAAGTATGTGCCACTTTTGATGATCAAACTTGCACAAATGAGATTGTTAAGCTCAAATTATTTCCTTTTTCTTTAAAAGATAAAGCAAAAAATTGGCTTAATTCTTTAAAACCTAGGTCAATTGGCACTTGACAAGAAATGCAAGCTGAATTCTTGAAAAAATTCTTTCCAACTCATAAAACTAATGCTTTGAAAAGATAAATTCAAATTTTTTCTCAAAATTCGAATTAAGCTTTCTTTCAATGTTGGGAAAGATTTAAAGATTTATTAAATTCATGCCCACATCATGGTTTTGAAAAATGGCGCTTAATTAGTTTCTTTTATGAAGGTTTAACTCCTGAAATAAAACAATTTATTGAAACAATATGTAATGGTGAGTTTCTTGATAAGGAACCTGATGAAGCCCTAGAATATCTAGATCATTTGGCAGAAAAACTCTCAATCATGGCATAGTGTTAATTCTTCCGAAGGTTCTATTAGATCTAATCTTGCTAATAGTAATAAAGGAATATATTACCTTAGCCAAGAAGATGATCTAAATGCTAGGCTTGCTAGTTTAACAAGAAAAGTTAAAGCCATGGAACTTAGAAAAGTAAAGGAAACCAAATCTGTGCAAGAGGAAGAAGTTTGTAGCAATTGTGAACTTTTGGGGCACTCCACCAATGAATGTCCAAACATTCCAGTACAAGCAAATTTTATGAACACATTCAAAAAACCTTTTCATTCTCCATATTCTGAAACTTACGATCCACAATGGAGAAATCATCCCAATTTCAGTGGGCGAGATGATAACCGTGCCCAACCACTGCATTCACAAAAACCACCAAACTTTCATTCTTATCCAGCTCCACATACAAAATCCATTAAGGAGACTTTGCAAGCATTTATGCATGAACAAACAAACATCAATAATCAGACTTCACAAGCTATCAATGAGATCAGAAGCACACTTTCAACACTAACAACTTCTTTGCGTACTCATGAAAAAGGTAAATTTCCTGCTCAACGTCAACCTAATCCTTCCACTCAGTGTCATGTTTCTTCTTCAGGTGAAAATGCAGTCAAGGAGGCTAATTCAGTTACAACTCTTCGGAATGGAAAAGTTGTTGACAAGACTATTCATCCCAAGGAGAAAGTTTCTAATCCATCTCCATAAATGAAAAATGGAAATAGTCTTGACGACAAAGGTAAGTTTGAAGAAGGTAAGCGTGAAAATGATGAAAAAGAAAAATATTTACCTCCAGCACCCTTTCCTCAAAGATTGCAAGCAACTCAGAAATTGAACTCAAATGTTGAAATTTTTGAAATTTTTAAACAAGTCAAGATTAATATTTCATTGTTGGATGCAATCAAGCAAGTTCCATCTTATGCCAAATTTTTTAAAGATTTGTGTACAATCTAAAGAAAACATCATGTACAAAAGAAGTCATTTTTAACTGAAAGTGTTAGTTCAATCATTCAACAATTCACTCCACCTAAGTATAAAGATCCAGGTTGTCCAACCATTTCATGTGTCATAGGAAATACTAGAATAGAGCGTGTTTTGCTTGATCTTGGGGCTAGTTTAAATCTTCTACCTTTCTCAATTTATGAACAGTTAGGTTTGGGAGAACTTAAAACAACTTCTATTGTACTCTAACTAGCTTATCGTTCGATTAAAGTTCCAAAGGGAATAGTACAAGATGTGTTGGTACAAATTGATAAGTTTTACTTTCCAGTTGATTTCATTGTTTTGGACACAGAGCCGTTGCACAAACACATACACAAATTTCTATCATTTTGGGTCGTCCTTTTCTTGCAACTTTAAATGCTTTGATCAATTGTAGAAATGGTATTTTGAAGTTATCATTTGGAAATATGACTTTGGAACTAAATGTGTTTAATATTTATATGCAACCTGCAGAAGAAGTCGAAGTACATGAAGTGGATTCAATTGAGGAACTTGTTCATGAATACTTTACTACTACTAACTCTTTAGATTTTTTGGAGACTTGTTTTGAAAGTGAAAGTATTTGTAAAAAGGCACACACTAATACTATCTCTGAATTTTTGCAGGTACAAAAAAAATATTTTTGGAAGCCAAGGTTCGAAGAACTTTCATCATCAACAGTAAAATCTATTCCATCAAGTATTAAAGCTCCCGTGGTTGATTTGAAACCTTTGCGAGTTAATTTGAAATACTCTTTCTTGGGTGAGAATGAGACTTTTCCAATAATAATTTCTTCCAAACTCGATGCATCTCAAGAAGGTAAGTTGATTGAAACTTTGAAAATGCATAAGAATGTTTTAGGATGGACCATTGCTGATATTAAAGGTATTAATCCTTTCATTTGCACACATAATATCTATCTAGAGGAAAATGCTAAACCTTCTAGAGAAATGCAACAAAGGCTAAATCCTAATATGAAAGAAGTAGTGAGAAATGAAGTCATTAAACTCTTAGATAATGGAATCATTTATTCTATTTCTGATAGCAAATGGGTAAGTTCTACTCAAGTTGTACCTAAGAAATCTGGAGTTACTGTAGTCAAGAATGAGAATGATGAATTAATTCCAACTAGGATTGTTACTGGTTGGCGAATGTGCATTGACTATAGAAAACTGAACTCAGTTACTAGAAAATATCATTTTTCATTACCTTTCATGGATCAAATTTTAGAAAGAGTTGCGGGACACGAATTTTATTACTTTTTAGATGGATATTCTGGGTATAATCAAATTGCAATTGCACTTGAAGATCAAGAGAAAACAACTTTTACATGTCTTTTTGGTACTTTTGCATATCGAATGATGCCTTTTAGATTATGTAATGCACCAGCTATATTCCAACGATGCATGCTTAGTATTTTTAGTGACATGGTTGAACGTTTTCTTGAAGTCTTCATAGATGATTTTTCTGTTTTTGGTAATTCATTTGATGATTGCTTATCTAATTTAGAAAAGGTTTTGATCAGGTGTGAAGAAAAGAATCTTGTGCTCAATTGGGAGAAATGTCACTTCATGGTAACAACTAGTATTATTCTTGGACATATTATATCATTAGAAGGTATTGAGGTTGACAAATCTAAAATTGAGTTAATTGCCAATTTACCAACACCAAAGACTGTGAAGGAGATTAGATCATTTTTAGGACATGCTGGTTTTTATAGAAGATTTATCAAAGATTTTAGTATAATATCTAAACCTTTGTGTAATCTTCTAACAAAAGATACTATTTTTGAATGGACTGAAAACTGTAAAAATGCTTTTGTTAAGCTTAAAAGCATGCTTACATCTGCTCCAATCATGCAGCCTCCAGATTGGACTTTACCTTTTAAAATAATGTGTGATGCTAGTGATTATGCTGTTGAAGCTGTCTTGGGACAAAGAAAAGATAAAAAACCATATGTTATTTACTATGCAAGTAAAACTTTGAATGGTGCTCAATTGAATTATACAACAACTGAAAAAGAATTACTTGTTGTAGTTTTTGCATTGGATAAATTTCGATCTTATCTTGTTGGCTCACCAATTGTTGTTTTCAGTGATCATGCAGCTTTGAAATATCTTTTGTCAAAAAAAGATGCTAAACCAAGACTGATTAGGTGGATTCTCTTACTCCAGAAATTTAATATTACTATTCGAGATAAAAAGGGAGTAGAGAATGTAGTGGCTGATTATTTGTCGAGACTTGATTATGATGACTTATTTCAAACCACACCTATTAATGACACTTTCCCTGATGAACAACTATTTAATGTTTCTATTTTACCTTGGTTTGCTGACATTGTTAATTTTCTTATGACAGGAAAGATGCCATCGCATTGGAACTCTCAAGATAAAAAGAAGTTTTTGACTGAGGTTAAAAACATTTATTGGGATGATCCATACCTATTCAAATATTGTTCGGATCAAATCTTTCGAAGATGTGTGCCTGACAATGAGATAGGTAATATTGTCAAATTTTGTCATTCAGAAGCATGTGGTGGTCATTTTTCTATAAAGAAAACTACTGCAAAAATCTTGCAATGTGAATTTTATTGGCCAACTCTTTTCAAAGATACTTACACTTTCTGCAAAAGTTGTGAAAATTGTCAAAAGTTAAGATCCCTTTTAAAGAGAAATATGATGCCCCTACACCATATCCTAGTGATTGAAATCTTTGACTATTGGAGTATTGATTTTATGGGGTCATTTCCATTATCATTTGGTTTTCTTTACATATTGGTTGCCATATATTATGTTTCAAAATGGATCGAGGCAATTCCTTATCGAAACAATGATCACAAAATAGTGATAAAATTTTTGAAAGAAAATATTTTAAGTCGATTTGGAATTCCTAGATCTATTATTAGTGATGGGGGAAAACATTTTTGTAACAAAGTTTTCGAAACTTTAATGAGGAAATATGGAATCATACATAAAGTTGCAACCCCTTATCACCCTCAGAAAAATGGACAAGTTAAACTTGCAAATAGGGAGATAAAACAAATTTTGGAGAAAACAGTTAACCCAAACCGTAAAGATTGGTCTCTTAGACTTACCGATATACTTTGGGCATATAGAACTGCTTTCAAAACATCATTAGGCATGTCTCCTTATAGGATAGTTTATGGAAAATCTTATCATTTACCCGTTGAACTTGAACATAAAGCTTATTGGGCAATCAAAATGTTTAACTTCAACCTTGATGAAGTTTCAAAATTGCGCAAATTGCAAATCAATGAACTTCAAGAACTGAGAAATGATGCATATGAGAATTCTAAAATTTATAAAGCAAGAATCAAAGATTTTCATGATAATAAAATTTCAAGAAAAATATTTGAGGTTGGTCAAAAGGTTTTGCTTTATAATTCTCGATTGCATTTATTTCCTGGAAAATTGAGATCAAGGTGGAGTGGTCCTTTTGTTGAAAAAATGTATATCCTTATGGGGCGATTGAAATTGAGAATCCTAGAAATTGTAACATATTCAAAGTAAATGGACAAAGAGTTAAACCATTTCTAGAAAATTAATTTTCACAAGAGGAAATTCTTTTTCTTTCTAACCCTTGTTATGATTAGTGTTGTATATACTTATTTTCTCTGATATTATTTTTTTTTCTTTTCCCGGTTAAATGGCGGATAACGGTACTCCGTGGCTATAAAAGTCGGACATGTCAGTTTCCCAAACAACTGAAATCTTTGTACAAATTTTCTTTGCTTTTCTCATTCCTTTTCTTGTTCTTTTCAAAATGGGTGACATTTTTCTAACTCTCAAGAAGCGATTTCCTTTTCTTCTTAAATATGCAATTTTGAAAATTTATAAAATCAGGATTGAAAGATTGAGGATGCTTATGCACAAAGGCATCCCAGAGGACATACGATGGATAATTGAAGCAAAGGTAAGGGCAGGTGAGTTTTCACATGAGTTTCCAGATTTGCTTACTAGATACATGTCTAGTTTTGATAAAAACACATATTCAAAAAAACGAAGGGCGAAAAAAATGAAACTTTATCATATTTGTGCTAGATGGACTTGCAACACAAAGTGTCGTTCTTTAGGAATGGTCTTTAAAAATTGAGAAGATAAACTTAAATTCATTATGGATGGACTGAGTAAGGAGTCTTTAGATCATATTATATTGACTCTTGAGACACATTCATGTGGATTGGTACAACGTACAATTCTTGATTTATGGGATCATTTTTGAAATGAATATGAGCTTTATAGTTTTGGAAATCTGACATTAAAAGATCTTGTTTGCCAGTTTATAAGAAAACTGGATAGAAAGCATATCCTCGACCCATAGAGGGCGTTTAAGCCGTTACTGGACGTAAAACCAGAGAAAGATATGAGCCACAATCACAACTACATGTACATACACGTGTTACTAGGTAATTTTTAAATTTCGTATGTGTCCTTATTTTCAACCTTTTTGACAAAAGAAAAAGACATGCAATAAATGCATTCCCTGTTCACACCTCAATAAATATCACTGTACTTACTCTATTTTTGCACAACTTATTTTTTTAACAACTTATTTTTTTTAAAAAAAATGGAAGTTTCGTCAACCCGCAAATTTAATTCCATTTGTATTTTTTGTGGATCCAATCTAGAAAAAAATGGTGAGTTTATAGGGGCAGCCAATAACCTTGGTAGAACTTTAGCAGAAAGAAAAATTCATTTAGTGTATGGGGGAGGCAGTTTGGGGTTAATGGGGAGTGTTGCTATTTCTGCTTATGTAGGAGGTGTCAAAATTCTGGGAGTTATCCCAAAATCTTTAACAGTACAGAATATCACAGGTATGACCATTGGAGATGAGCTAAAAGTGTCACATATTCAAGACAGAATGCCTAACATGTTAAACAATACGGATGCATTCATCATTCTACCTGGCGGTTTTGGTACACTGGAGGAATTATTCCAAATTATCTCTTGGGCATAACTCAACATTCACCAAAAACCTATAGGTATTCTTAATGTTAAAGGTTTTTATGATGGTTTGCTATCTTTTGTAGATCATGCTGTGAAAAAAGATTTTATTTCAACTTCTGCAAGAAGAATCATCATTTCTGCTCCGACACCTCACCAGCTGATTGATCAACTTCTAGCATATGTGTCAAAACCTAATCCAACCTTGGCTAATGTGGATTGGTCCAACAGGAACAATGGTCGAAAATGCAAATTGAATTTGACTCTCAGTTTGTGATACTTATTGTCAATGATTTTATCTAATAGTATGTGTGTTTTTTTTTATTTTTTTATTATTTCAACTTTATTAGCCGCATTTCATGTGATATCTTTCAAACTCTACTTTCTTATCTATTTTTTATATTGGGGATAATGTCTCGATTAGGTTGGGGGGAGGGATAATTGGTATCATGACTTGTATGTTCAATGTGTGTTTTTCTAGTATTTAAAAAAAATAATAATAAATAAAAAAATAAAAAAATAAATATAAATCAAGCGTGTTTTTTTTATGGATCCGTTGAAAACATGAAAAAAAATGGCTGAGTAAAGGGTAATTGTAACACTCTTGAGACGCATCCCTATTTTTTGCATAACATGGCACGTTTGTAAAGTTTTTAACAAATATTTGTGAATTACCAATTGTTTTTTTTTAGTCGTATAGGTTCTTCCAACTTCAATGATTAAAATTAAGCATGAAGAATATGTTGGGTTCGCGCGATCCCGGGAGACGTATACGCAGCGGAATTTAAAATTTCAAAAACATAAATATATATATTACATCACATGTAATTAAAATAAATCCCGGAACCCTTTCGCGATTATTCAGTTGTGCGTTTTCTGATAGTTAAAGTAAGAATGTTTCATAAACTCTTACCTTGATTTGCACTCTGGCTGATGTAGGGATTGAAACGATTCAAATCGTTATCCCTGCATGAAAGTATCTCCATGTTCTTCAATTCAAAACCCCTTTGATTGAAATCTGATTCACTTCTAGGATCCCAAATGTTATCCCTCTAACGGTATCCACACCTTGGATACCCACTCGCAACCGAATCCTATGCTAGTAGTTTTCGATTCGATAATTCTATTCTAGAACGATATTGTTTGGAACAAGAACACACTAACATTTAGTGTTTTAGGTGTTTAATTTAATTCTTAATTCAATAATTAAATCAAGAATTAAACTAGATAAAAGGTTGGTGAACTTTTGGAGATTGAAAGGAAAGGAGGGACGAATTTTTTGGGGATGAAAGAAAACTATTTTACTTCACCAAAATCTGTAATTAAAATCCCTATAAAAATATCCAAGAAGATTGTCAATCAAGACTATCACAAGTTCTTTCTATACAGGACTCTTCTTCCTTTCTTATCTCCAACTCTTTTGGTAAGTTTCCTTATCCCATAAGGACTTTCCTTTTTCCTTATTACCTCATAGAAATTGAATTCTCAATTCAACTTCCTCTAGGAATTGGATTCCCAATCCAATTTCCTAATGGTCTTCCTACAAGCCCACACCTAATGGGCCTAGGCCTAAATAATCAATTAGACTCTACTTTAATTGATCCAATCAATTAAATTAATTCATTTAATTAATTAGGCCCATCTTACTTAATTGATCCAATCAATTAATTAAATATTCCAATTGGGCTTCCTAATCCAATTAGGTCCAATCAATTAATCTAATTAATTAAATAAATTAATTCCACACTTGAATTAATTTAACCCCATTAATTAATCACATTAATTAATTTAATCCAACACTTGGATTAATTTCTAGGCTAGAAATGGACTTGTCCAAGTTTTGTGTGTGACCCCATAGGTTCACTTTAAACTAGCCGTGGACTCACAATTCTTGTGACTTAGTTGAACAATTAATTGTTATGATTAATTAATCCAATTAATTAATTCTCTTGAAATTAACTCATTAATTCCAAGAACTCACAAGACATGGGAAATATCTAGCAATGTATCATGACTCCTAGTCTAAGGTGAATGTGCGAACCTATTTCAATTACGAATACCATGCAAGTACGGTCCTTCCGTCATATAATCTCCCGATTGAGCCTAGGGCATGGATGTTAAGTTGAAACCCTATTAACTCAATAACTATATTTCCATTCCTAATAGCTTGACTCGATGATGAATAATTAGAAAACCCCACGTCTAATTTTCATCCAACCTTGGCCAAGGATTTTAGAGTCAAGTACAGTGGAACACATAGGAGATTCACCTATTCATCTAGATAGGTGACGGATCCTTTGTTGGCCACTCATTAATCTCCATACATGAAGATGTTACACCCAATATAAACCCCTTGTGATTGTCATGCAATCGGAAAATATATCAAAGTACAACATGTCATGCACAAGGTTACCATGGTGCCTCAAGTCCAAGGACTAATTCTTGCACTATCGTAATGAGAAAATTCCCATTCGACAATAGAATATTTCCAATTGGGAATTTTCAGGTGGGGTTGTTCAGTGTACTTGTTCCCAACAAGCACCCGCATACATGCACTAGTGTCTCCATACCAATACCTATGGAACGAGGCATCCTCCTTTCGAGCCTACGTCGTATGCGCAAGTTTCAACGGGATCAATGATGTCCCATCTCATTAATCCTTAACTTGGAACATTTTAATATCACAGCCTTAGAGGCATATTCCACGATCACAATCATATGCGCAACCATGCCCCATAGCTATATGTGATCTAAGGACTTTATCTAATTCTTATGATGAATTTAAGATAAAGATTGCCATTTAAATGATATTAATATAAATAAGAATGATTCGCAAGAGTATAAGAACGACCAAAATAATTGGCACGCCGGGCACTACTCTAACAATCTCCCACTTGCCCTAGGGACAATTGCCCTCGTATTAAAGCCTATCTTCTGAAGATGTCCTTCAAATACTTATCTAAAGGGTTAAAACAGTGGGTCTGCTATATTTTCTGCCCAGGCAAATCTTTCCACGCTGATGTTGCCTCTACCAATGATTTTCATAACCACGGTATTGCTAATCTATTTATGCTTGGATCCTTTGATGAGACCTTGGCTTCTTTGCTTGTGCAATAGCCCCCATTGTTATCGTAGTACTCCAGTACTCAATCAACAATGGTTGGAACTACATCTAACATTTAGATTAAGTTCCTTATCCAAACAATCCATTTTTGCTGCCAAGATGTATTCAATCATGGTGGTGGAATCCACGGTTGTTACAAGCTTGGAACTCTTTCCAACTAACCGTCCCACCATTTAGGATGAACACGAATTTAGACATAGACTTCAAGTCATCTACTTTAGACTAAAAACTAGATGAAGCATCTAAGTTTCAGTTCTCATAACCGAACTCCAAAAAGAAATCCTTAGTGCTTCATAAGTAGTATAGATTGTCTTTACGGCTTCTAATGCTTTTTGCATCAAATTGATTGATATTTTGCTCATATCACTCAGAGCATTTCTGATATCAAATCATGTACATAGATTTGCATATTTTATGCTTTCTTTCAATGATGCATAAAAAATGTGAGTCATTATTTCTCTTTCATTCAAAAGTCTTTGGGGATGAGGACTTCGAAAGAAAAATCCCATAACTCATAAACAAGAATCTCTCCTAGGATTCTTTCATGCTAAACCCTTTTAGCATCTAATCTATGTACTTGGATTTAGGATAGTCCAAGCATCTTTTCAGATCCATCTCCATAAATCTCAATCCCCAATCCCTAGGATGCTTATCCTAAATCCCTCTTGAAGAACTTTGTAGATGACAAGTCTTAGTTGACTGCAACATTTCTACATCATCTCTATGAGTAAAATGTCATCAACGTAAAACACAACAATCATCACCATACTCCCACTAACCCTCTTGTACACATATAGCTCATTTGCATTCCTAAGGAAATCAAACCATTTGATTGCTTTAGAGAATCGAATGTTCCATATTCAGAAAATTTATTTTGAGTTCTTAACAGATCTCTAAAGCTCGCAAATGTTTTGCTTGTGTTTGTTTGATATGAAGACCTCAGACCGCTTAGCTTATATCCCTTTTCTCAATACACCCCTATTGAGAAAGACGGTCTTCATATCCCTTTGCCATATCTAGTAGTCGTAATACATAGATATAACTACATACTCTAAATGGACTTTAGCATCACGTCTGGTAAAAACTATCCTCAATAGTCAACACCTTAACTATGAGCGTAACACTTTGCTACTAGTCCTGCCTTTATAGGTCACCACCTCCCCATGTTCTTCAATTTATATTTGTAGACCCGTTTGCAGCTAATGGGAACCATTCCCACTAATGGGCCCACCAAGGTCAAATTTTGTTGGAGTACATAGAGTCCATTTTGGATTGCATGGAATTTTCCCAATTTCCGAATTGATATCATACATCTTTACTCCTTAGTTAAATCAATATTTAAAAAGGAGATCCTCCTTACTGCTCTTTAGCAAGAGACTCTTATCGTATAAGTAGCCCCGAGATCCTTTCAGATCTCATTGGAGGTTGTGTACTAGAAGTTTTAGTTATTTGTTCATACACCATTGCCACTTGTGAGACAAATTGTGGTTCTTGAACTGTTTCAAGTTCTATGATCTAGCAATTACTATCTAATAGAAATTTTTTCTTCTCAAGAAGGTGGTGTCCCTAGAAAATAAACTATTTTGTTATTAGGAACCATAGAAATGGTATTCTTTAGATTCATTTAGATACACCACAAATTTGCATAAGCTGGATTCACATCCATCATATCTCCCACTAACTGCTTTAAAGAAGCAGGCCCCTTTATACCTTTAGGTATATATGCTAAGGGCCTTTTACCACATCATATCTCATATGATGTTTTGAGCACCGATTTAGATGATATCCTTACTTGATAAGAATATTATCGATTCTAGGGTAAATTCCTAGAATGAATGAGAAAATAAGTGAAACTCAACTTGGATTTACTTAAAGTGAGAATCTAATTCTCCATTAGATAATCAAGAACTTACCACCTTAGTATTCTCTTCATCGATCACATCGATTGATTTAATAATTTGGCCGATTTAATTCTCCACTTCATGTCTAAATTCTTTGAACCCTTCAAAAGATCTTAGAATAATGAAGTTAGAATACTTCTCTTGTACACTAACACTTAATGGACTACTTACATTCCTTTGGATCATATCCAAAGGCATGGTTTGCTTCATTTGTCCACAAATAGTGATTTGGTCATGTTTTCCTAAAGATAAGATTTACAAGTTGGCACATTATGCAAGTCCAAAAGGTCAAGCAAATGTACCATCTTTTGAACTCTTTCATTAGAGATATGACCTAATCTAGCTAACCACAAGTATGCACTGTTTTGATTATCTAATTCTTAGATTATTTTGTTGATTATGTAGCATGGAATGTTGGGATTGTATAGTTCATTTGTCAATGTAGCAAAGATAATTAACTAATACTATCCTAATTACATCCAGAGTTAAGTGAATCATTCCTATAGTCAATAAAGCAACACTTACTTTATTCTCAAGCTTAAGGATCGTCCTTTATCTTAGTCTCCATTTTTCTTGTTATCCACTACAACCCTTTGCAAAGATGGGATCATATCCGATATCCAATATCCAAGAAAAAAATTATCAACCTTAATGGTTGATATCAACAATGTATAAACTTGAATTAGAACCCCTTCTAATTCAACTAAGCAAGTCAATGCTTATGTTTCCTCTTTCTATGCCCTAAATATCCACAATGGTGACAAACATCTATATTGAGCTGGTAAGTTTGTCTGTTTGTCTAGATTATCCTATGTGGTATTACTAGCAATAACCATTATCCTATGCAAGGCAGAAATTTAAGCATTCATTCAATTAATATCTATTTATGATATGGTCTTTAATCATAAATGTCTCCCACTATTTTATTCAAATCTCATCACCCTTTAGATAAAAATTCGAGAAATCTAATTTCTTATTGGGCTTGAAGTCCAACTAGTCTTGCCATACACCCCAATTTTATGAGCACATACAACAAAACTAAAAGGTAGCTAACAACATTAGCAATTGCATCCCCATGCAACCCTCAAGCTATTTTGCCTCACCTCTTCCCATACACCCCAATTTTATGAGCCCATATGGTATTAAGTGTCAAACATTACCCATCAAACATCCATGTAGATGGAGCATCTAAACGTCCCATCTTTTCTTTTCTTGTTTATTTAATGTTCACTATCCTAACGATGACAAGCATACATCATAAGGAAGCATTAAATAAACACAACATGTATCACATACATCCTAAAATAAATAGATGATCATGAGCCTTTAATCCTATGTGATCCACTTGAGCCAAAGTAGATCTAGGTCAATCTAAGGGTGATAATTAAAATGCAAATAGACCTATCTATTACATAAATATATCCATACATTCATGGGCCTTGTTTCTTCGCTTTTCCTTCGTCTTCATTCAATCTTCTTGTAATGTCCGCCAAATTACAAAAAGATTAACCTCACCGCCTAATTCTACTCTCATTACATTTGCTGAAACTACAAGAAACCTGGGAACAATTCCAAGGGGAGATACATAGGAGGGAGATAGAAGTACATAAAGAATAAAACAGAGAAAGGTGAGACTCGCAGGCCTTATTTTAATTAAAACCCAAAATAACCAATTATGCATAAAATTATACCAATCACATTGGCCTAGGCTCCATGATCACCCAACTAGCATGCTTAACATAAATCATCACATGATAATGAAAACATATAAATTTACCGATTTAGTTATGTGTATTTTCTTTCAAATTTGGGATTTTTATGAAAAATGATTTTTCAAAAAATTAAAATTAACATTTAATTTTAAAATGAAAAATCATAAACTTCACGTAATAATTACGTAACGAGGTGGGATGGACAACAGTTCAACAAGGCTGCTGCTTGTCGAGTGGCTGGGCAGACCACCTATCAGGCGGTTGGGTGCCCACACATTGGGTAGTTGGGCGCCCGCACATCGGGTGCCGACTGCCGACCCGATGCCCGAACGCTGGGTCGGGTGGCCGAGCACCCGCATGTCGGGTGCCCGACCGCCTGCACGACGTCACACATTGGGTGGCTGGGCGCCCGCACGTCGGGTGGCAGCGGGCGACCCGGCGCCCAACTTCGGGTGGCCGGCAGCCCACCCGATGTCACACGTTGGGTTGCTAGGCGCCTGCACGCCGGGTGCCAGCGGGCAACCCGGCGCCCGATGTCGGTGGCCGGCAGCCCACCCGACATTATAATATGTCATGCACAAGGTTACCATGGTGCCTCAAGTCCAAGGACTAATTCTTGCACTATCATAATGAGAAAATTCCCATTCGACAATAGAATATTTCCAATTGGGAATTTTCAGGTGGGGTTGTTCAATGTACTTGTTCCCAACAAGCACCCGCATACATGCACTAGTGTCTCCACACCAATTCCTATGGAATGAGGCATCCTCCTTTCGAGCCTACATCGTATGCGCAAGTTTCAACGGGATCAATGACGTCCCATCTCATTAATCCTTAACTTGGAACGTTTTAAGATCACAGCCTTAGAGGCATATTCCACGATCACCATCATATGCGCAACCATGCCCCATAGCTATGTGTGATCTAAGGACTTTATCTAATTCTTATGATGAATTTAAGATAAAGATTGCCATTTAAATGATATTAATATAAATAAGAATGATTCGCAAGAGTATAAGAACGACCAGAATAATTGGCACGTCGGGCACTACTCTAACAGAATATGGTTTGATTGATGATGGGTGTTGTTTTGGACTTTGATGTTGTTATTTGGTTAATATATTTTTGCGATAATTATACTCAAATTTTATTTTGCACAAATAGTTATGTTATTTAGTGTGAAGACAATCATGTCAAAATAGATAGTTCTTATGCCCTTGCTCTAATCATCACTTGAATCTTCAACATGTAGGGGTTGAGTATCAGAACTTTTACTTTTGGTCTGTCGAGGTGAATGACTGATAGTGCACCACTAGAAAAATGATTAAGGCATTAGGCTTTCTAGCACCATTGCCAAATCAGCTTGTTCCCTATATGATATTTCAAGAAAACAAGCCTAAATACACTATTATCCAACCCTTGTTCTAAAAATGATTGGAGTTTAAGAGACATTCAATTGATAGCTTGAACTTACAAAAGAAATTTAAGTTGGAATAGAAAATAAGTGTGGGGGAGTTTCTTTTAAAAGAAAAAAAATAATAAAAAAAATTGCAAAGTACTACAAGTTGCAACTAAAAATGAGATGTTGCAAGATGAATAAGAATGATCTAATTCAATAACAATAGACCTCAGTCTGAAATTTGTGGAGTTTGAGAATTTTTCATCGATAAATTCTCGGTCTCTAATTCCATGAAGTTTTTAGAACTTTTGTTGCATCCTATCCTTTTATTTCTTAGCTACATCACCACCCTTTGGCCCCATTACAACCTTTGTTGAAGACCTTTTGATTTCGTGTGGTGCCTTCAGTGTAGTGGAGATTTGCACCAAAGGAAGAGCCTATGATGTTTAACTTTTCTGTTAGAGATTGGGTGATGGTTTTTTGCAAGGTTTATGAGAATTCACTTATTTGAAGCATGCATAATTTCATCACTATTGACATTAACTATCCACACACACACTTGAGTATGCTTATTGTGGAAATGTATTGATTTTTGAATGACTAAGAGTTAAACTCAACACTTGTTTGATTTTATTTCCATATTACTTTATTGCTTCATGAGAATAAAAGTTGGAAAATAGTTATTATAGGTGTTTGTAGGTATCACTGCTGGAAACCTTCACGAGACTATAACTCATCCTCTATGGGCCACCTAGGGGTTTAAAGGCTTGTTGCATATGCTAAATGCAATTGTGATTTCCTAGGAAAGTGGATTAGTTTATGTTTGTTTTAAGCTTGCTCGAGGACAAGCAAGGGTTAAGTGTGGGGGAATTTGATAAGTGCACATTTTGACATATTTTGGTATCAAATCCTTTATACTTCTCTTGCTTTATTCTTGTTAATATTATTGTTTTATTAATGTTTTGTGTTAGGGAATAAATGGAAGCATGTTTCCAAACTTGTGCAGTTTTTATAATTTAAGCATAACTTCATTCTGGTGGTACAACTTTTATTCTGGAGGCTCAGTCCAATTCAGTCTTGATGGTAGCATAAAAATCGTCAAAATAGTTGCACAAAATGGATCACCAAAATTTGGATCCGAGTTCAGCCCAGTATTGACTTATTTCACCAATTCGGTTATATATCTTGAGCCCAAATTTATTTTGGGCTGAAATTTGGATATGTTATACCCAAGAGGTAAATAAACATGTTTTCTGAAGACAAGATAGTGTGAAAATGTGTCGAAATGGTAAAACCATAGGCTTCAAGTTGTTGCTGATGTTAAAGGGCGGCTCTTGGATATGACTCGGTAATTTGACCATATCTCCTTTATCCAACCGCCACATTTGACAAAAGATATATGAAAATATATCAGCGCTGAAATATCTACAATTTTCATTCTTCACATATCTTCCAAATCTAGCTGTATCTGACCGAAAAATGTAATTTAATTCAGTGGGTGAGAAATTTGTGTAACAACTTACCAACTCTTGGCAACTAGCATACCACTTGATTAACCCCTCCATTATTTGTTTGGCCTCTAGCTTACTCCAAGTACTATAAATAGGCCATGTATTAAGCTTGTAAGAGGAGGGGGTAGAGGGTTTCTTTAGGCTAAGTTATCTAGTTTGTATGTTTTCTAGTATTGTAAGTTTTCTAGTAGTAATAGAAATGCATTGTCTAGTTTCTCTTATATTTTTAGTCTTTGTTACTTTTATTATGTCTTTCTAAATTTCATTTTATTGAGGAAAAAGGGTGAATCTGTTGATGGAGGAAGAGAGATGATTATAAGGGTAGAAATTATTTAAGTATGTTGTATTATTATTTTTATTTTTGATCTAAACCCTACTTGTTTTGTGGTGATTCCTAATTTATGTATCTCCAATGGCACAACAAATACTTGGGTTCATTTAGCTTATTGTATGGTTTTACCCCACCGACTACTAATGTGAAACCTTGATTTGTTGTTGACGAACATGTGCATAAATGCTTGATCCCATAAATAAGTGTTGGCGTTAAGAGATAATTTGCAATAGTAAGACAATATCATGATTACCTTATTGCATGAGTTACTTGATAATATCTTCTAATTGGAACCTTCATTATGTATGGATTCCAATTGTGGCAATTAATAAAGGTAAAAAGAATAAATAACCATTTCTTTATCCAAAACTCAAGAGTGGATCCCTAATCCTCAGTACTTTTATTACTTCGATTTTTCTTTAGTTACATCATATTAATTGTTCATATATTTTGATTCACATAAACTCCATCTTTTTAGAAATATAAATTTGAATTCTTCAAACAACTTCCCTGTGGATCGACCTCGTACTCACAAGAAATTTATTACTTACTACAACCTACTCTTGGGTTTGCAACCTTAAAGTTGTAGCAACTGCCAAAATAAGGAACAATATTACTATATTTGTGCAATTTAAGTTGGAGTCCTTATATGAAGGTTGGAAGAGGTTCAAAGATTTGTTGAGGAGGTGATCACACCATGGTTTCCCTACATGGCTTCAAGTGCAAACATTCTATAATGATTTGTCACCCACCAATCAAGTTATAACAAATGTAGCAGCGGAAGGCACAATCATGAGAAATACTTTGGAGGAGACATATGAGTTGTCAGAGGAAATGGAATCTAATAGTTACCAATGGCAAAAAAATAGAAGTTTAGGAAAGAAGGCAGTGGGACTGCACACCATTGACACATATTCCATCCTTTCGGCTCAAATCGAAGCATTGAACAAGAAAATCGATAACATGAGTGCTTCGACGATGAAGGTGTAAACCGTCACATGTAAGTTATGTGGAGATGGACACTACAGCACCGAATGCCAAGTGGGTAGCCCATTTTCATCCTCATCTGAGCAAGTCAATTATGTTGGGAATTTCAATAAGCAATCAAACAATCTTTATTCCCAAACATACAAACTCAAATGGAGGAATCATCTAAATTTTTGTACGGGGAGGTCAAAGTAGCCAAAGCACTTCTCAAGCTATTAAAAACATGATGAGACCTGCACCACCTAATTACCCATCCCATGAAAAGAAACCAAATTTTGAAGAACTTGTGGCCAAGTTCGTTGCCAATACTGAAGCGAGATTCCAAAGTAATGAGGCAACTTTACAAAATTTAGAAAATCAAGTAGGTTAAATTGCAAACATGGCCTCAGGGCATGCTCAAGGGACATTGCCAAGTGACATGGTGAAAAACCTAAAGGCATAAGTAAATCCAATCATGTTGAGAAGTGGGAAGGAGGAACATATCAAAACACAAGAAGTGAAACCTCAACAAGAAAAGGAAGACAAGCCATTATCAAAGACTAGCTCTTCACCCAAACTAGTCATCCATAATGAGGCGATAATTATTCCTCCACCTTATCCTATAGCATTGAAAAAGAAAAATTAGAAGCGCAATTTTCAAAATTTCTTGAAGTATTTAAAAAGTTGCATATTAATATTCCATTTTCCATTACTTTACTTTAAATGCCTAGTTATGCTAAATTCTTGAAATAAATTTTGTCAAACAAAAGGAAATTGAGGAACATGAGATGGTGAACTTGACCGAGGAGTGCTTGGTGATTTTGCAAACAAGCTTCCTCCTAAGCGTAAGGACCCTGGCAGTTTATCTATCCTTGCACTATTAGTTCAATCATCTTTCCTAATATTTTATATGATTTGGGAGCAAGTATTAATCTTATGCCTTTGTCGGTTTAAAGGAAGCTAGGATTAGGAGAGCCAAAGCCAACAACAGTGTCACTTCAACTAGATGATCTGTCCATTAAGTATTTAAGAGGTATTTTTGAGGATGTACCCATAAAGGTAGATAAGTTTATTTTTCCAATTTATTTCATTGTGTTAGACATGAAGAAAGAAGCTAATGTGTCCCTTATTCTAGGTAGACCTTTTCTTGCGATGAGTAGAGCTTTGATTGATATACAACAAGGACATTTGATACTTAGAATAGGGAATGACCAAGTGACCTTTCATGTTCAAAAGATTTCAATTTTTCGACAGAAACAAACTTGTGTGGAAAAATTGATGCCCTTGACCCTTTGGCAAATGATCTTTACAACAAATCAATTGTGAGAAGAAAGTTTATGCATGGATTGTGAACTTTAAAGAAAATGAAAAAGGTGAAATACATGTTGATGTGAATGAAGTTAAGGGATTGAATTATTGGGTAGAAAATCCTAAGTGTAATCAATTAGATGCTTTTAATCCCTTTATTGTTAAGCATGAGCAAAAAAATAAGTTGAAGGATGGATTTGAAGAACTATTGGAGAATTCAAAAGGAGGAGAGATGGAGGATGAAAGCTTGGTGGCTGCTCTTGGACACTTTAATGCCAAATTACCCTTTAAGAAGCATTTTCAAGTGAAATCAAATTTTCTAGGCAAGCAAAGACTAGGATTACGATCAACCATGCAAGGTGAGGCCCATGTTGAGAGATTCAAACCCCTTAATATGGGGTGATTAACGTTGATCCAAGCACCACTTGGGAGAAGGTAACAAGGATAAGATGTCTAAATTTCATCTTACCTTTTTCTAAATAGAGATTATAAAATTGGGTCAATAACTATAAACCAAGCGCTTCTTGAGAGGTAACCCAACTCCTTTGTTTTCTTTGCTTTTAAATAATTTCTTAGTTAATTTTTAAAGCATGTTCCATTTCTAGATTTAGGCATGTCAAGCTTTCTTTTATTTAGCTATTGCATTATTTGTTTATGTTTATGTTCTCACTTATGTGTATAGCCTACGTGTTTTCATGTCTACGTTTTCTTGTGTAGATGGACATCCCCTTATGATACTTATAGATCTCCCATGGACTCCAAGTGTCTCATCTAATGGAAATGAGAGTTTCTTATTTTTATCTCTTTTGTGCTTTAATTCTTTAAACATTGAGGACAATGTTAATTTTAAAGTTGGGGGTGGGATTTGTATTTTGTTTGTTTGAGCTTTATGTGAAAATTTGAGCCAACTTTTTTTATTTTTGTTGAAACTTGGTGTGTGAATTACACATGTTGTATGATGAGAGTCCTAGAGCAAGCATGCTTTGTTCACAAACTTGAGTAAGTTCATGTTTTGTGATCAAATGATATATCATGATTACCAATTACCTACAATGATACATAATTGATACTGTATAGAGTTTAAAGGAAAAAAATATTGCTAGTCTTGTGACATGGTGATTTTTGTGTATATTTGATTCTTGTCATGAATGATGAATTTTCATTGAGCACATTGTGTCAAAATCTTGTGAATTTCATGCTACTTGGTGTTGGATTTTACTTCTAATGAGTTGTATTTTTCATTTTGTGGTGTTTTAGAACGAACTTAATTACTCTTTGAGGTGAAATCCTAGATAACTAGCAAACTTGGAAATGATTTAGACTATCTTTGACTTGTTTGTGCCTTTCAAACCTACCATGATTACATTTTTATTCACTAGTTACCCCTTTAAGCCTTTTTCAAAGAATTGCAAGTGCAATGCAATGAATTACCATCCTTCGACTTCATTTCTTGAAGTCACTACACCTACCCTTTATAGCCCAAAAACCAATGATTGTCCCTAAGAGAGCCTAAGGTGTGACATTTTGTGCACAATCTTATCAAGAGATCATGTGGAGTCATGTTGAGTGCATAAAAGAATGAATTTAGGGGTATGAGCCAGGAAAATATCTAAAAAATAAATCACAACTCATGTTGATGAAAAGAAACAAGTTTGGGGGTTGTGAAAGAAAAACAACAACAAATGAAGCTTTGGGATTCATGGAAAAAAGGAAGAAGAAAAAAATTGCGAATAAAAAGAAGTAAAAGAAAAAAAGAAACAAAAAGATGTTGAAAAAGAAAAGTTTGAATCCCAAGAAAAAGTGGAAAAGAATTGGGGAAGAAACAAAGAAAGGAGGAAAGTGTGGCTCTATGTGCACAGACTTTTGGCTCTTTTACTTTGTTACTTCCTATCGTTTCTTTGTAAGCCAATACCTAGGCTTTACATTACAAGCTTATTGAAGTCCTTTTGATCTAAGCTTGCAAGTGTCTAAATTAGTAGAGAAGTTGTATGAAAAGCAAGCCTATGGAACACCTAGAACTCTTTTGCTTAGATCATGAGAGTCATTTCATACCTAAAATGCATGCATGAAACTTGAGTTTCACACTTCACACACACACATTTTGAATTCATAACTAGATTGATGAAGCACATGTTTTGTAGTGTCATTCGACTAGCTTTGTGACTAACCTTTGCATTTATGTGGAATAAAGATTTAAGAGGCATTTGAATTGGTTGATCAAACTTAGTAATTCATGATCAAAGTATGAGCCTATGAATGTTTGATTTTGAATTTTGCTAAAGGACGAGCAAAAGGTAAGTTTGGGGGTAGTTGATAGACTCATAAATTGCAACATTTCTTACACCTCCATTAGCACAATTGTACATGTTATTATCTTACAATTGATAAAATTGTGCCTTATTTTGTGATAATTATGTATAGGGACTAAAAATGAAGAATGGAGTGAAGACATGGTGAAAAATGGAAAAATTTGGACAAGGATAAACTCGCACCGCAACACACCCAAGGTTGCGCACAGCACGAGTGGCCAAAATCGGGCAGTGAGGTCTATCTTTGGTGGTTCCACAATACCTTTTCCTATGTGTCATGGCATCAGATGAAGAAGAACTCGTGCTGCGGCGCCACATGGTTCACGCTGTAGTGCAAGTGCCCAAAATTAGGCAATAGCTGGAGAAGTGGAGGCACCGCAACACCCCTTTATTAGCTCCGCAATGCGTAAGAAACAATGGATTTCAATCTGCGACACCAGATCTCAGTGTTGCGGTGCCAATGGTCCATTATTGAAAAAATAAATATGTGCAGAATTTTGAGAGACAACTGCCAATCTAATCCATGTATGGAATCTTTATTGTTATACACCACTACACCCTCACACATCATGTGACACTCTATTAGATACACTATATACACATAATAACGTCACATAAATTATACACACACATGCTTACATATAATTTCTTGATCAACACACAAAATATACAAGATTCAATATGCAATTCATCAACCCACACACACTCTATATCTAAATTCTCACATACCTTTCGTCTACACCCAAAACACCCATTCTTCCATATTTCCCCCACACACTACAAGAAAAACACACACACATATCATCAAGGAATTGGGGATTCAAGACAAAGGGAAGAAGAAGCTACTTTGGCTAAGGAGGATCTAAAGCTAGAAGTGAAGACTCTCCAAAGAGTTGAGAAACAAGTGTTGTTTGCTTTATTTCATTATCAACTAAACTAAACTTTGTCAATGCTTGGTCAACTATTTCTTTGAAGTTGTGAATTATTAACTTGTATGTGATGTGGATGATTGTTGCTTTTATGATGAGCATGCATTATCTTCTTAAGCTTCTTGAAATTTAGCCAGTTGTGAGATGAACCTTGTTGTTGTGATTGAGACCGAGAGGTAGTGTCACAACAAGTTCTTATGTTTTTTATGTTGTAGGCTAGGTTACTATAGGAATATAGGAGTTAGCACATGCAGTAGTCATAGACTTGACCGTCAAAAGCTAGTGGAAATCACAAAGCCTAATAAATTATTGGATAGCTAAAGTTGTATAGGAATATACCTATTGCTTTCTAGTAATAGGTGTGGTACATCTTGGAAAAGGGTATTACATAAATTTAGAGTTCTTGTTATCGCACAAACTTATAAGAATTCACAATGCAATAGAATGGAAATCCAATGCCTTGGTACTTCTTCACCTAAGTTTAAATCCCCTATTTTTCTTGATTATTTTTGTTGCTTGTTAATTTCTAGTTTAAAGTTTTCAAAATAATCTACCAAACTTTTGATAGGTTAAATATACTTGGATTATCTATACTTCAGTAGTTGCTCACATACTCTCTAGGGACACGACATCTATATACTCTACACTTTATTACTTATTGACCCATACACTTGTGGAATTAGATTATATTTAAGTGCAAGCCACACCAGTCGGTCCATGGCATATACTACCTGATCCATTTATATAACCTTATCTCTCGGTCTTAATTACAACAATTACAATCAACTTGAAATCAGCCAAGTCTCAAGAAGCATTAAGAACATATGATATGCTCATCACAATAAAAGCAATTTTCCAATCATAATATAAACATCAACTCATAACTCCATAGAAATGGTTTTCCAAGCCTTGAAAAAATTAAGCAAACACCAAGTGTTTCCCAACATCATGATTCTTACAAATTTCTTAAACTAAACAAAATTAAAGTAGAAATTAAAGTAGAAGATTACAACCACTTAGTGATTCTTCACTTCTTCTTCAAAATCTGCAATGCCTAATAAAGCTCATTTTCTTCTTGTCTTCAAATCCCAAGCTCCTTCATGAATGGGTAATGGGTACGTGTGTTCTAGGTGTCGTGTATGAAGAAATATGGAAAAATGTATGTTTTAGGTGGAGAGAAAAAGTGTGTGAGAATTTAGGTATAGAGTGTGTATGTATGTGTGTGATGAATTTTGTTGAATGTTGTGTATATTGTGTGTTCTTCAAGGAATTATATGTAAGCATATGTGCTTGTATCATTTGTGTGATGTAATTTTGTGTATATAGTATACAAATAAAGTGTTACATGGTATGTGAGGTGTAGTGGTATATAACAAGAAAGATTCCATGAAAGGATTAGATTGTCGCTTGTCCCTCAAAGTTCTACACAAATTTTTTTCAGCATTGGACCATTGGTGCCACGGAACTGAGATCAGGTGTCAGCATGAAATCCCCTGTTCCTCAGGCACCGCGGCGCCAAATTGGGGATGTTGCGGTGCCTCCCACTTCTCCAGCTATTGCCCAATTTCAAGCACTCATGCTGTGGCGCGAACCATTTGGCACCGCGGTGCGAGTTTTTCTTCATCCAACATCACAGGGCCTACGATGCAGTGCCAGTTCATCATTATCCAATTTTTTCCATTTTCGCCATGTCTTTACTCCATTCTTTATTTTTAGTCCCTACACACAATTATCATAATATAAGGTACAATTGTATCAATTGTAAGGCAAACATATGTGCAATTGTACTCATGGAGGTGTCGAAAATGTTGTAATTTATGAGCTTATCAAAGTCTTTATGAAGTTTCATATTAATATTCCATTTGTCAATGATTTACTTCAAATGCCTAGTTATACTAAATTCTGAAGGAAATTTTATCAAACAAGAGAAAATTGCAGGAGCATAGAAGGGTGAATTTGACTAGGGAGTACTCGATAATTGTGAAAAACTAGTTTTCTCCTAAGCTTAAGTAATATTACGCACCTTATTAGAAAGTTGTCATCCTTCGGCCTTAGGCCTTCCAGTATTAGTTCAATTACTTTTCCTAATGCTTTATGTGATTTGGGAGCAAGCATTAATCTTATGCCTTTATCGATTTACAAGAAGCTTGGATTAGGAGATCCAAAGACAATAATGATGTCACTTCAACTAGCTGACCGGTCTATCAAGTATCCAAGAGGTATGGTTGAGGATGTGCCCGTGAATGTAGATAAGTTTATTTTCCTGATGGAATTTATTGTGTTAGACATGAAGGAAGATGCTAATGTGCCTCTTGTTTTAGGTAGACCTTTGTTGGTGACAAGTTGAGCTTTGGTTGATGCACAACTAGGAAATTTGATACCTAGAATTGGGAACGACCAAGGGACCTTTTATGTTTCAAAAGCCTTAAAATGCTCGGTTGAAATGAACTAGTGTAAAAAAATTGATGCACTTGACACATTGGCCAATGATCGTTTACAACAAACCAATTATCAAGAGAAGGTTGATGCATTATGTGTTAGACTAGTGCCCGGCATGCCAATTAGATTGCGCATCTTTTATACTCTTGTATTTGTAAAAAATAATTTTTTCAAATCATATTAATAAAAGGCAAATTTCTTTATCTTTAATTACTTCTTGTAATTAGATAAAGTCCTTAAACCAAACTTAGCTACAGGGCATGGTCACGCATGCCTCTATGGCTTTGGTCTTAAATGAGTTTTGAGTCGATGGCCTTTTGAGATGGGACATTGAATAGCCCAATAGAATCCTGCATGTGATGCTTGCTCACAAAAGGAGGATATCTCGCACCATGGACATTGGCGTAGTAACGCTAGTGCATGTATGCGGGTGTTTGTTAGGGAACAAGTACACTGAACCGACCCACTAGAATTTTTTAATTGGAAACTTGTTTGTTGAGATAAGAAATTCTATGTTACGATAGTACACGATTTGTCGTTCAACTTGAGACACCATGGTAGCCTTATACATGTCGTGTTTTATTTTGATGTATCTTCTGATTGCCTGATAATCATAAAGTGGATACATTAGATATTGCATTGATGTGTATGGAGGTTAATGAGTGGTCAACAAAGGATCCATTACTTGCTTGATAAAACAAGTGAATCTCCTATGTTTTCATAGTTCATGACTCAGAAGTCCTTGGCCAAGGTAGGATGAATGTTAAACAGGGGTTTTCTAACGATTCGTCATGAGTCATTGAAACTTGAAATAGAATCATAGTTATTAAGCAAATAGGGTTTTGACTATTGATCCATGTCTTAGACTCAATCGGGAGATTAGTTGATGGAAAGACCTTATGTGTATGATGCTCGTAATTTGAGATGAGACATTTCTAATTTAGGAATTGATCCAAAGGGTTGGATCCATTTAATTAATATAGATTAATAAATTGGGGGCTTAAATTAATTCAAGGAGTTGAATAATTATTCAATTAAATAATTGGATTATTTAATTGGACCTAATAAAATTAAGGAGCCCGATTGGAGTGAAACAAAATCAAATTAATTGTGTAGTCCATAAATTAATTTAATTATTAAATTAATTTACTTAATTAAATAATTGAATTATTTGATTGGGTCCAATTTGATTAGATGGGCTAGATGGAATTAATTAATTTGGGTAAGATAATTAATTGGATCAATTATGGAATTTATTTTAAAATCTAAGCCCAATTCAAAAAGGCCTAATAGGAAAGACCCATGAAAGTGATTAAAAAAGGATGGAAAGTGATAAGTTTGGAATTCTTGGGTAATCTTGAATATCTTTGGAAGATATGAAAGAGATAAAATTGGAAGAAGTTTGGATGAACCCAAATATCTTCCAATTAATCAAAAAGAGACACAAAATACCAAGAGTATGACTCTTGGAATTTTGAGCCCCTTATATATACCTCATGGCCGAAAATTGCAAGATGTAAACATCCCTATAATATTTTGCCATATAGAAATTAAGAGAAGAAAATTATTTTCTTCATCCATCGTTTTTCTCTAAAAATTCTATCTTTAAGTATTAATTATTTTATCACAAGTTGATAACAGGAATTAATATTTTCTATACACACTCCATCAATAAATTAGAAAAGAAATCAGAATTGCTAGCGGAATTCTGATTTTGTGTTCTTGCTCAAAGTGTAGACAACTTTAGAGGGGAGACATTTGAATTAATATTTAATAATTGATTGCTTCATATCCTACGATAATCAGAGTACAAAGAAAGGTATAAATTAATACTTTTATTATTTTATTACAGCTATTGGAAATTACGAGGTCATTAAAAATCATATCAGATCCGAGGTATTACTATAATTGTTATAGTTTAATATTTTTAAAAGTTTTAATTTTTCACTGCGCATATCGTAGGATCACGCGAACCCAACAGTGGTATCAGAGCCACGGTTTGCACAATTCTAATTAGATTCGATTTATGCCTGTGAATTTAATTGTTAAATTCAAATTTATTTATTTTAGTTCTGATTGGGATAAAATTATTTTGCAATTAATTTAATTGTTAAACAGACATATATGATTGAATTTGATTCGATCAGAAGGAGAAATCATATATGGCACAATGTAGGGTGCTCGTGCGTGTAGCAGCGCGTGCCCACTGGGTGCCCATCGGGTGCTAGCGCGCACGTCGGCTGTGTGCGCTATCATGTTGAATTGTAAAATATGATTTTTCAATTTTATAATTAAAATGTTTAATTTAAAAATTTTAAAAAAAAAAGAGGGATTTTTCTTGAAAAATCAAGATTTTATCCCAAGTCATGAAATTATATTTTAAAAGGATGGTAAATTTACATGCTTTAATAAATTCATATGATGTATTTATTAGTATGTATGGGATGATCATGGAGCCATTTGGACCAATGTGATTAGATTTATTTATCTTTGGGTTTTTGAAATAGGGCCTACAAGTCTCTTATTCTTTCCTTGTATGCACTTTACATTTTGAATGAGAGTAGAATAGGGTGAGGTTTTTCGTTTTGCTTTTTGGTGGACATAAAGAAGGGCCAAAACATAGAATCAAGAGAAGTCCCATGAATGTATGGGATATATTTATGTAATAGAAACTAGTTTCTATTTCCATTCTATTACCCATAGATTGATCTAGATCCATTTTTGGCTCAAATGGATTACATAGGAATGGCCCATGATCATCCAGATTATGTATGTATAGATGCATGCGTAGGGTTTATTTAATTAATTTGCTTGTTAATTTTTTAAATAAATCAAGATTAAAATTAATGAGGTCTTAGTTAACATAAATACCCCACTTGAACCGAAAATTAAGTAAAGGAATTTTTGAATTCCAATTTCAAACAAATATGGATAAAACTGGGTAGACTCTAATAATCCATGCCTACCATCAAAAGTAGTTGACATGACGATGCTACCATACTTTCTCATTGGCCATGAGTCGTGGAATAACTTTGTAATGGAAAGTTGTGATCTCTACTAAGCATGGTGATGCCCATAGGATGGACTCGTCTTTACGTTGGCCATGAGTCATGGAACATTTTCATGCTCCATCTACATGGAGGTTTGATGGGTCTTGCTTGACACTTAGTACCATATGGGCTCAAAAAATTGGGGTACATGGGAAGAAGTGAGGTAAAATAGCTCGAGGGTTGTTTAGAGATACAATTATTAAAAGTTAACTATCATTCAATATATTTTATGGGCTCATAAAATTGGGCCATACGACATATTTATTGAGCCTCAAGCCCACCAGGAAATAATAAGTTCTGAATTACCATTAGGAATGATGGAATTTGAATGAAATAGTGGGAGACATTTATTACTTAAGACCTTATTAAAAAAGAATATGATTTTTGAAAGTATGCTAATTTTATGCCTCAATTATATTTGTAGATTGTCTATAAATGTCTAAAAATCCACTTGCATCAATTCTGGAAGCTGATAAATGAACTGGTCCCAACTATGTCGATTGGTTGGGGAACCTTTGGATCATTCTATAATCCAAAAAGAGGGATTACATACTTGATGTGATTCCACCACCGGCAGCACCTGAAGATGCTAGTGAGGAGGAGCTTGCAGATTATCACAAGCTAGTTGATGATGATTGCAAGCGCGATGCTATATGATGGCATCAATGTCAAACGAGTTGCAATGGTAACACGAGGTACATGCGCACGTGCATGATATCTATGTTTACTTACCAGAGTTTAATGGTGAACATACTAGGCAGGCGAGATATCACATCTCAAAAGAGCTTTTTAGAACCTGTATGATGAAGGGCTCTTCAATCCATGATCATGGATTGAAGATGATAGGTCTGATTAAAAAGCTCAGGTCACTTGGAGTCGTTATAGATAATGAGCTCTATTTGGATATCATCCTACAGTCTTTGCCTCCATTGTTTGACACCTTCATTGTTAACTTCAGCATGCATAAAATGAAAACTAGCCTAGCTGAGCTGGTTAACAAGTTGAAGACGGCTGAGTCCACTATAAAGAAGGACAAGCCGATTATGTTTGTTAGATCCTCATCCAACTCAAAGGCTGCAAAGTCAAAGAGAAAGAAGGGAAAAGGAAAGTGTTCCTCAAAATCCAAAGGCATGAAGCCAACAGGTGGTGTCTCCAAGAGTTCCAACAAGACCGATGACAAGTGCCACTACTGCGGCAAACCTCGGCATTGGAAGAGGAACTGCAAGGAGTACCTTGTGAGCCTAAAGAGTTAAGGTATTTATTTTGTTGAAGTTAACTTATCAGTTAATGATGCTTCTTGGGTATCAGATACCCGTTGTGGGTCTCATCTTTGCAATGATTTGCAGGTGATGGCAAGAATCAGGAAGCTAAGTAGATGAGAGACAGTCCTGCGGTTGGGGAATGGAGCAAAGATTACTGCATTAACCATAGAAAGTGTCAACTTAGCTTTAGGAAATGGAGTAGTTTTAGTTTTAAATAATTGTCTTTATGTTCCAGAGATAGTTAAGAACATTATCTCCATTCCTGTTTTGGATGGAGAAGGTTTTTCTTTTTCAATAAAACATGGAAGTTGTTCCATTTTTAAAGATTCAACTCTAATTACCTCTGGCATATTGATAAATAGTTTATATTCTATAAATCCCCATAACTCATTTTTCCATATTCAACAAAATAAAAGAAAAATAGATTAGGTCATATCTCTGAGAAAAGAATTCATAAATTGGCCCAATTGCTTAATCTTTCGAAAAAGTAAGGAATGCCAACATGTGAGTCATGTCTCAAAGGGAAAATGACAAAATCACCATTTGTTGGACAAGTGGAGTGAGCCAAATATCTATTGGATTTGATTCATTTAGATATATGTGGGCCACTAAGTGTTAGTGCTCGTGGAAACTATCACTACTTTATAACTTTTACCGACGACTATTCTAGGTATGGTTATGTGTAACTTATGAGGTACAAATCTAAAATTTTTGAAAAGTTCAAAGAATTCAGATGTGAGGTGGAGAAACAAACTAGGCTAAGTATTAAGGCTTTTCGATTAGATCAAGGAGGTGAATACTTGAACATAGAGTTTCTTGATTATCTAAAAGAGAATGGGATTCTCTCTCACGGGACCCCTCCTGCAACTCCCCAACTGAATGGAGGTACAGAGCATAAAAATCAAACCTTGTTGGACATGGTTCAATCGATGATGAGTTTTACTAGACTTTCTCATTTATTGTAGGGATATGCTCTAGAAACGGCAGCATATCTATTAAATAGAGTGTTATCAAAGTTGGTGCCCAAAACACCATATAAGATATGGTGTGGAAAACCAACCTCTTACAAATACCTTAAGGTATGGGTCTGTGCTGCTTACATAAAGCAGCAAGTGGGAGATAAATTAGATATGAGATCCAGTTTATATTGATTCGTGGGGTATCAAAAGAAATCCATTGGATACTATTTCTATGACCCCTTAGAACAAAAGGTATTTGTTTCAAGGAATGCCATCTTTTTGGAAGAGGGGTTTCTATTAGATAGAAATGGCAAAATCGTAGAACTTGAAGAAATTCAAGAACCACAAAGCCTCCCTACAAACGCTATAATGGGCCAACTAGCTGAGGTTGGGCCTTCAAACACACATTCTCCTAGGAGATCCCATAGGATCTTAAAGCCACCTGAGAGGTATGGTTTTTTGTTAGAGAACAACAAGGAGAATCTCCTATTGGATGATAATCCAAGGACTTATGGAGAGGCGATGTCAGACATCGACTCGGGAAGATAGCAAGAAACTATCTAATCCGAGATGGACTCCATGTACTCCAACAAGGTATGGACCTTGGTGGACCTACCACAAGGAATAGTTACTATTGGGTACAAATGGGTCTACAAGTGGAAGCTTAGAGTAAATGGAGAGGTAACGACCTACAAAGCATAACTGGTTGCAAAAGGTTATACTCAGAAGCAAGGAATTAATTATGAGGAAATTTTTTTTCAATAGTTATGCTTAAATCCATTAGGATACTACTAGACATATCAGCGTATTATGAGTACGAGATATGACAGATGGATGTGAAGACCACTTTTCTTAAAGGATATATTAAGGAAGAAATCTATATAAGGCAGCTAGAAGGCTTCATATCTAAAAGGAGTGAGAAAAAGGTTTGCAAACTCTAGAGATCTATTTATGGACTAAAGTAAGCTTCACGAAGCTGGAACATCTGGTTTGACAAGGTAATCAAATCGTTTGATTTCCACAAAAAACCCGAATGAACCCTGTATCTATAAAAAGGTTAGTGGGAGCGCAGTGATATTTATTGTGTTATATGTTGATGACCTCCTGCTAATTGGGAATGATGTAGGGATAATGCAGTCAACTAAGACTTGGTTGTCTAATCAATTCTCCATAAAGGATTTGGGAGAAGCATCCTTTATTCTTGGAATAAAGATCTATAGAGATAGGTCAAAAAAAGGATAATTGGACTATCCCAATCCACGTACATAGATAAAATGCTAAAGAGGTTTAGCATGGAGGAATCCAAACAAGGATTCTTGCCAATAAGTCATGGCATTTCTCTCTCGAGGGTAATGTCTCCTAAGACTCTAGATGAGAGGGAAAGGATGACCCACATACCTTATGCTTCCGCCATAGGAAGCATAATGTATGGTATGCTATATACAAGGCCTAATGTTATATATGCTCTGAGTGTCATGCATAGATATCAGTCCAATCTAGGTGAGGAACACTAGAAGGCCGTAAAAATGATCATGTAGTACTTGAGAAAGACTAAGGATATCTTTCCAGTATATAGCTCTGGAGAACTGAAACTAGAAGGCTATACAGATTCTAGTTTTCAGTCCGATATAGACAACTCAAAGTCATAGTCTGGATACGTATTCACCTTAAACGATGGTGCGGTCAGCTGGAAGAGTTCCAAGTAGGAGACGATTATGGATTCTACAACCGAAGCTGAATATATTACTGCATATGATGCGGCAAAAGAAGCTATTTTGATAAAGTCACTTTGGCAGAAAATATAGCAAACCCACTGACCAAACCTCTACCGCAGAAAGTATTTGATGGACATCTTGAGAAGATGACCTAAAGTACATGGGCAATTAACACTAGGGCAATTGGGAGATTGTTAGAGTAGTGCCCGACGTGCCAATTAGATTGCACATCTTTTATACTCTTGTATTTGTAAAAAATAATTTTTTTCAAATCATATTTATAAAAGGTAAATTTCTTTATCATTATTGCTTCTTGTAATTAGATAAAGTCCCTAAACCAAACTTAGCTATGAGACATGGTCACGCATTTGATGGTGATCATGGAATAAGCCTCTATGGCTTCGGTCTTAAATTAGTTTCAAGTCAAGGGCTTTTTGAGATGGGACATCGAATAGCCTAATAGATAATGAAATATAATCAAATAAACATAAAGGCAAATAAATAAGTAGTTGATCGAGTTTTCCAGCCAGGATGTGTTCATATGCCTTCTTCTGTCTACAGGAATGACTAAACCTTCGCTTTGATACCACAAACTGTAACACCCCTTAATCTAACTGCAGAGCCTAAACAAGCTGATACAGTTAAGTCAAGAAATGTTAATTTTTCATCAATCGACTCAATATCTATGATTTCATTTCAAGTTTTAGTAACTCTTAATGAATCAACAGAAACCCTTTTATGATATTCACTCTGCCTTGGCCAAGGTCTTCCGAGTCACGATCTATGAAAACATAGGAGATTCCCTTGTTCTACCCAACAAGTGATGGATCCTTTATTGGCCACTCATTAACCTTCATACGCATAAATATAATACCCAACATAACCCCTTTATGATTGTCAGGTAATCAGATGATACATCTAAGTAAGGCATTACACGTATAAGGTTACCATGGTGCCTCAAGTCAAAGGACTAGTCGTGCACTATCGTAACGTAGAAATTCTTAATTCGACATTTGGGATTTCCAACTAAGAATTTCAAGTAGGTCAGTTTAGTTTACTTGTTCTCTAACAAGCACCCACATACATGCAGTTGCGTCTTTACGCTGATGTCCATAAAATGGGGACATCCTCATCTTACGAGCATGCATCATATGCATGAGCCTTATTAGGTTATTCGATGTCCCTTCTCAAAAAGTCCTCAACTCAGAACATAGTTTAAGATCAAAGTCATTGAGGCATGTTCCATGATTGCCATCATATGCGCGACCATACCCCATAGCTATAATTGATCTTGGGACTTTATCTAATGTGCAATAAATAAATACAAGCCATAAGATAAAGAAAATATCTTTAATAAACATATTACAACTGAGAAAGTCTATTACAAGAGTAAATAATGGCCAATCTAATTGGTGCGTCGGGCACTACTCTAACAAACGAATCATGTCACTTTTTTTTAAATTTAATTTATAAATAAATTATCAATAATGTTGATCGTAAAATCAATATGAAATTAGAGGTAATACAATAAATGTTATTACATATTTTATTTAAAAAAATTAATTTCCATTGCGTTTATCCCTTTGGTTATAGCGAACCCAGCACCCTCTCTCCAGAAAAAGAATTCTTAAAGTTTTTCAATTTCAGTAGGAACTTTGTAAAGGCTACTCTACTAGGCAGACAGATTAGAAGACTTAGCCTAAAAAAAAAGATGAAGAAGAGCTAATGATCAGAGTAGTGATGAAGAGTTCAAGACCAAGATAATAAAGTCTAAGACCAGAGTAAAATACTTAGTGGGGCTAAAGATTTCAACGGAGTGAGGAATTCGAGTTAATGGAAGAATAGCAAACTCAGCTAAGTAGTTAAGCAAAATAATGAAGTAATGAGATTCTGATAAGCAATCGAGGCCAAGAGCAGGGCAATGCACTTAGCTAGGCTAAGGGTTCATAGAAGAGTGACGACAGAGGTATCTTCAAAGGATCAGAACTCGTACTGATCAAACAACTATAGTCCAAAGCAATGGATACAAAGAGAAAACATAGCAGACAATGCGAAAAAGGACAATACATTGCAAATAGTGTTAGATTGCAAACTGTACAACAGTATAACAGACCAATGAGCAGAAAAAAAAGAGGTATATAAAGAGAGCTGAAGATGAAGAAAATTATATCAATCTTACACACAAGAAATGCACAAAGATCATCTACAAGAAAGCTCCAAAAAATTTCTTAAGAAAAAAGGCAGTCTAAAAAGTCAATAAGTCATTCTTTGCATGCAGAAGCATTTACTGAGTGATGCTCTTATCACTTAAAGAAACCAAGAAGAGCAAATCAGGTGGACTAGTCCTGTGTGGATCAGTTATGAATCTGACCTACATGGGAAGATGCTTGAATTAGACCTATGCGGGAAAAATAATTTGCGGTATTAGCAGAGTTCATAGTGGAACGGAAAGCTAAGAATAAATCGTGGTCTTAGTTCGAGAAATTAAGTTTTGTATTAGAACTGAGTGTTCTATTGTGACTAATTCAGTTCTAGTGGATCTCTCTGGAAGCTCGGAGAATAGTGGATTATAAGGATTACCCTACCTTGAAACCACTATAAAAAATATTGTGCCATTTACTTTTCTTTATTTACATTTCTACAGTTTTATTTATCTATCTATAACATTCAACTTCATTACACAGCATACAAAAACAAACGCTTGAAATTTTCTACATCTTTAATTTGTTTTCACTGACTACTCATTGGTTCACAAAGTTAACTTGACAAAGTCTCCAGTAAACTATATCAGTCAAGTGATCATCTGAGTAATTGATTTATTAACTAAAATTAGATGACAAAGCTTCGCTATGTTGAGTACAGGTTCGACCTGTGTATTATTTTTTGAAAGAGTTTAAAAGTTTTCAAATGTTTGTTCACCCTCCCCCTCCCTCTAGACCCTTTCAGACCACTTGAAACCAACAAGTTCGATTCTCAATTCAATTCCTAATGGGCTATCTACAAGCCCACACCTAATGGACCTAAGCCTAATTATTTAATTGAATCTTATTTAATTGATTCAATCAATTAAATTAATTCATCCTGTGAATCAATTAAGTTCAACATGATTAGTTGATCCAATCAATTAATTATTTATTCTAATTGAGCTTCTTATTCCAATTAGGTCAATTAGATAATCCAATCAATTAATTGAATTAATTCAACAACTGAATTAATTTAAGCTCCATTAATTAATCACATTAATTAATTTAATCTAATATTTAGATTAATTTCTAGGAAAAAATGGAGTTATTCATGTAAGTGGTGTAGCCCCTTAGGTTCAGCACTAAGTTAGTAGTTGGCTCACAATTCTTGTGACTTTATTGAATAAATAATTATTCTGATTAATCAATTCAATTAATTAATCCTTTTGGAATTAACCCATTAATTTCAAGTATCGACAAATCATGGATTGCGTCCACCAACACGCTATGAAGACCTAAATATAGGTGAAGTAGCGAACATTTTTGCTTACGAATACCATATAAATACGATCTCTCTATCAACCAATCTCCCGATTGAACCTTGGGTACGGATTACTAGTAAAAATCCTATTAGCTTAATAATTTTATAACCCATTCCTAGTTGCCTAACAATGAAATTAGAAAACTCTAATATTCATCCAATCTTGGCCGAAAATTTTCAGAATCAAGTATCGTGGAAACATAGAAGGTTCACTTATTCATCTAGATAGGTGATTAATCCTTTATTGGCCAGTCATTAACCTCCATACATGAAAAGATTGCACCTAAAATATTTTTCTTGTGATTGCCTTGCAATTGAGAAATAAATCAAAGTATAACATGTCGATGCATAATGTTACAATGGTATCTCAAGTCTGAGATTAACTCATGCACTTTAAAATTCCCATTCGACAATATTTTATTTTCAATTAGGAATTTTTGGGTGGGATAATCAGTATACTTTCTAACAAGCACCTGCATACATGGATTAATGTCACAATACCGATGCAAATGGAACGCATCCTCCTTATGAGCCTACATCATAAGCGCAATAGTAGATTTTAAGATCAAATTCATAAAGGCATATTCCACAATTGTCATCCTATGCAAGACCATGCCGCGTAGCTATGTATGGTCTAACAACTACATCTAAATTTAGTAACACGAGTATAAACATAATAAATGTCATTATGTTGATATTAGTTGAATAAGAATGTATTTTACAAGAGTATAAAGATGTTCAATCTAATTGGTTGATTGGACACTACTCTAATATTTTGATAATGAATAGGATGATGGTATAGTACTCCAAAGCACTTGTAATTTTTTTTCCTTTTTTCTGTAAGAAAATTTTTCAAAAGCCATCTTTTAGAAATATACGTATTTCAGAGCACTGAAAATCATAGTAGAGCAAAGCAGAAGACCGGAGATCATAGCACAGCAAAAGACCTTAGTTTTATTATACTCAAAATCAACTATGGAACTTATTTTAATGTACATCATGGAGTCTAAGACCAAAACATAAGTGTTTAGTTAGGCTAATTCTTTAGCAAAATGAGGATAAATGCAGTGTACAAACAAAATAGTAATAACAATTGTCATGGTACTAATTAGGTGAAGATAAAATCCAAAGAAAATGGATAAAATTTACCTAGAAAAAAACTACGAGTACTAGAAGGACGAAAGAATTAAAAAATTGTTGACTATGTTGGATTGAAGAATTACAGACGAGCAAGAACATATTCCAGGCATGCAAAAAGACAAAGGAGCTTGTTTTGAAGGCTACTACGGACAAAGTTCTTGAGAGGCTATAAATAGAGGTTGAAGATTAACAAGAAGAGATACATGCCATTTGAGCAAAGAGCCTTTATTTGAAGAAAAGCAAAAAATCTCTAAGTCTTAAATCAGTTCTTTACGCTCAGCAAAATTTGAAAGATTGAGCGTATAGTTTAGTTAAATGTTTTAAAACTTGTATTTCTTACATCAAAGGATTGTTGAGCTTTATATATACTAACACTTGTTCTTAAGTTGACTCTTCCGTAGGATGAGTTAGTTAGATCATTTGAGTTGTGTGTTGATTGAGAGGGAAGTGGAAAGCTTGATTTGTGTAACTAGGTTATTATAACTGTAACTATGATTTCAGTAAAAAATTGTGGATATCTAGTAGATTCCCCCACGAGTTGAAGAACAATAGACGTAGAAAAATTACGTCCATTTTCAAACGACTACAAATTCTGTCATTTAACTTATGCAATATTTACTTTTCAGCTAACTAAACTTTTGCATTCCATACTTGGAAATATTTTCTGCATTCAAGTAAACTACCTACATGTAACACCCCCCAACACTGAATATAGATATTGATATACCAATAATTTTGACAAAGTAGCACATGTGTGTGCATGTGTGTGTATATATATATATATATTTGTTTTTTTTTGGTCAAATGTAGCACTTTGAGAAAACAGTAAAATATTTTCTCACATACAGCCCTGCATATAGAAAAATTATCATTTATATAAAAACACAACACCCATCACAGTCACGCTATTCTCAGACTTATTTACTATAAAATTTCAAGAGTTATATAGGATACGGCATCCCAACGTTATAATACAATAGGCTCAAAAATTAAAATAATAGTCTATACTTTCGGAATAAGTAAGGATGTGTTGTATTTTGTAACCCTTTACATATAGACAATAATTTACACAATAATACTAATTGTAAAAATTAGAATATGCCCACAGTACAACCCAGTATGTCGTCATCCATGTACACTGATCCTCGAAACCTGTAGGAACCCCAACGGCTTGCCCAGTAAGTCCATGGTATTAAGTATCACCAGACTCACCTACAATGCATAAACTATATGAGCTAACGCTCATAAGTAAAGATTATGCATGTCAAAGAATAATCCACAATATCAAGTCATACATCTCAAAATGTTATGCCCACAATGCAATTCCATGCATCAAAACATTTCTCTCAAAATCATTTCTTTCTTGGGCCCCTGACCAATGCTACTATCCCATGCACCGAAAAAGAGCTCTGCACATCTTCATAATCCAATGGCCAATAATGATATAAGCATGCTAATCCATGCATGCTTTGGTGCACCAGTACTGATCAGCAAAATACTTTCCTTTCTCAAAATCATGTCGTGTAATGCAAGATTTATCACAATGCTTGTATATGATGCATGTATGTATGCTCAATGGACATGAATGACAATAATGTGTGGCCTCTGCTATGCACATATAATCTATGATATTACATATAAATCGCACATTTACTATGTCTATGCATTGGAGTTGCAAATGAATCTTTACTTACCTTTAATCGGTTGTGTGTTACCTCTAGATTTCTTAAGTATTACTCTTCAACCCTAGATGTGAAACAATCTGTAAAAATACAAGATATCAATCACCATCCTCAATTAACAAGTTCATTATACCTAATGTAGTATAAAGATCTTGAATTTCAATTTAACTAAACAACATTACCACTTAGAAACTATAACCGAATACAACATTTTACACACCTTTGTTCCACATCTTAAATGTATATTGACCTTATTTAATTGATGTATTATAACTCTTATAACATCCCCCTAAATGTTAGGGACCAAATGCACCACATCTATGTTGGAACATGTTAATGAACCAAATGGGACAAATTCACAATTTCATATTTTTTTGTTGTTACATTAATTTGCATGATGATTTTAACAGCCATAGATATATTCATTCACTCCCCAATTTTTGTCACACTTAGGTAACATCAAAAAAAATGTAACCATATCATAGAATGAAAAAAAACTCATGGATATGGCTTCCCAAGTTTAGCTTACCCTTCACAGCATACTGAAACAAATTTTTCTATCGTGACAGTTTGCCCACTTCATGACATTAATAGTTTTGGCATCCTTACATATATTCAATCACTCCAAAAATTTTACCACACTTAGATAACATATATAAAGAGACAACCAGGTTATAGTCTTACCAAAACTAATGGATTTAATACTGCAAAACCAGTCCCCTTCACACATGACAGAATCTGAAATTTGACAGTGACAGTTTTGAACATCTCTTCAATATCATGCCCTATTTCAATTTCTCAACAATGAAAATTTATTCCAATACTCTTAACTCATATATGAACATGTATATGATGATACTTATAGGTTTTATGCAACATACCATATACGTTTGAAACCTAAAACACAAGAAAACAGCAAGATGACAGTTTCTGCTACAAGTATTTCTTGTTAAGTGTTTGTCATCAAAAACCCTTTCTTTGTGCGCCAAAGTCTAACTAAAAAATTTCTAACACTTTTATAAGAGATGTTGAAAGTTTAATACACAATAAACCCATTCATAATAATCTGAAAACCATAGGTAAGTGTAACATATGTAGATTTTGAGGTTAAACTTGATGGTAATCACTTTTCCTTTATTTTTCTTACTTTTATTTCAACTTGGAATCAATTTGGAGCACTTGGAGACCTTAAGGTGTGTGTTTGGAAGCTAAAAATAACTGAAATGAGGGTCTGGTCGTGGCTTAAGGGTGAAGGAAAGCTTGAGGTGTCACTTAAGGTGCTTGCTTAAGCTTGGTAGCAAGCATGAGGTGACAAGTTGTGGTATAAATCTGATATTTCTCCCATACACCCATATTTCAAGCCTAGATCAGATGTATCTAACTATACATTAATTTTATTGCATCCTATTTTAATTACCACAAGATCCCATAGATAATTCATAAGCTAATTTTCTAGTCGTTCATTTAATTTCTTACCCGATTGTTACCCGATTCTTGAATAATTGTCCATATTAAAAATTATATAATCTTATACATAAATGAATATTGTAATATCACCTTTCAATCATAGTATCTTATGTCCAATGTCCCAAATATGGAATTTACCCATATATATTTTTGAAATACCTAAATGAAATCGAATCAAACCGTATAAGCTTACTAATAATACTTTTAACATTTCCAAAATTATAACCTAAATATCCCATCTATATCCAATATTGATCAAACTCATTTTATTCTTATTTCAATATAAAATCAACTACTTAGATTAGGAAATTCAATAACTAATATCGTGCAAGAGATTCAGAATTAAGTTTAATATTCAACAATATCGTATAAAATGAAATAAATTATTCAATGTCAATAGAAATTCAAGTAGCATATAAAATTAGCACATAATGCATGAATTATATTGGTCAAGTGAATAGTGTGAGACTTGAATATTACTCTACATGTTCTCACTTTGCACTTAAACTATGCTTTTTATTGTGCGACTCTGCTGAAATTTTAGTACAATTTAGTCTGCAGTAAATCTAGTCTTATAAGCTATCACACAGGTAACTTTTTTTGAACCAAAATAGGAGACTAAAGTTTTACAAACCAAAATTTATGCAGGTTACTTAAAATTTGTCTATTTGCATCCACCTTCCTCCCAAATCCTTTCATACCACTTGAAATAATTATTAATTGTCGACTTGCAATCAAGCTTTCTCTATTATGTTTCCTCATATACGAAATATGATTCATGAATAGCAACTCTGACTTCAAATATTAAATTTTGATGTCAATAATTGGAAATCTTGGAAAGTCCGAGTCCATTGAGCCAAATACATGAACCCTCACGAGTTACACGTAAACCCCACATCATCGGACTGTTACGGCTGAATCCAATCAAAAGGCAGTTCCCAATAATTTTCAATTAAAGTATGCTATTCTTTCACTTTGTCATGACTACGGGTGATTATAAACGTATTTATTTGGTCCCTTGTAGGAAAATAAGAATATTACGAGACTAGCTAACATACTAACATGTCTTCATCATGCACAAGCACAACTTTTTGTCAACCCGCGCACACAACTGAACCCGGCATGTATAAACCTACTCCTTAAAAACACACCATATCTAATGATTTACACCAAAGCAGTTATATCACTATAGGAAATACACAACTATTCATACATGAATTGTCAAAAATGAATATTTGACAATTTTGGTACAGAAGCAAACCCACATCTTGATAGTTGCAGAAGTTACATTTTACCTTCTCAGCATTCAGACACCCCCTTAGGTACATACGTTTATTATCACCAAGTTTTAGATACAGGCAAACAATGTGTCTACTGCATAAACTAATCCTTTTTTTTTTCCTGAAAAAAATACTCTTGCAGCACAAGATTTCACTCAATCATGCTGCACTCAAGCAGTTCTCCCAGGATCCATATTTTGAGCTAAAGCTTCCACCACCACTTTGCTGTGCATACTCAGAAATAACAGCTCGAGCACAACTATCCCAAGTCCTTGCTATCTCCCCAAGTGACATCGGTTGTGCAAGAGTTCGGAGGGAGATGCTAAATCTTGATTTGGCCTTTATGGAGAGATCTTCATATTCCTTACTGTAGATGCAAATTATGGGGCAACTATTTTATCAGCACACAAGGATTTGAATATACCCATTATATAAGTGAAAATGCAATTGTCTTATGAAGAAAGAAGAAAGGTGGTGTGAAATGGCTCACATATAAGCCAGAATACTAAATGAACCGACAGAAAGCATGTAAGCAAACCAATTTCTTCCTCTGATCCTGAATTATTTAGCTGTTTACCTTCAATTCATAAACTTAGTGTACATTTTACCACATAATCCTACTAAGATGGCAATTGAAAATTTATACCTTTTGTTTCTTGTACAAAAGAGACTTTGTTCCAATTCTATCACATGTACAACTGAGAGGAGAGAATTAGAGAGTAAATGATTCAACCTTGGTATGGATGGTCTACGGTTATGTACTCCATCATTTTTCTTATACTACTGTGCAACATAAAAGCACACAAGCCATATCCTTCTACGTTGGGCTGTAATTGTTTTGCAAGCACATAAATAAAAGAATTTAAAGAATATTTTGCAAGGTAAAATGTAAAACTTTACCAAAAGAAGGGAAAACTTTTCCCTCATTAACTCTAAAAAAGACAGATTCTCGCTAATGAGATCATTGCTTTGATTTATATCAAATCCAAATAGCTATTACTAATTCCAGACCACTAATCTTCTTGAAATAATGATAGTGGTTGTTATTTCAATTATCTGGTGGGAGCAGCAGCCCCACATATACTGACTTGAAAGAAAATAATAATGATTGACAAGTTGAAAAATAATTTTGTAATCTGGGAGGAAGGAAATACAGTAACATTTACTCTCACGCAGCATTCAGAACCTAGGTACCTTCCATGTTTTCTTGTTAAAATTTGTGTTTTCTTTATTTCTTTGTTTTCCTTCATCAACTTTTATCTGAATAGATCAATCACAAATGTAAAATAACTCTGCCTGACAAATGATCAGTTACATGTTCAAGGTGGCTTAAGAATCAGCAACTATGAACAACAGACTGCAAAGACTAGAGAGTCAGAAGCCACTACAGTAACGAGGGTTTGCAGGGTTCATATACTACTCTCTCATTTCACCTTTTCTAAAGCAGCTCCACAGTAACTAATATGCTACCATGACAGTATAGGGACTCTTTCAAACAAAAGAGGAAGCTCTTGACACATGCATTCTCTTAGAAAGATTTTAAAATATGTTCATATTATTTGCCCTGATATTTCATCAAAACAATTTTTCAAATTGCAATAATGGAGCCTAGTGTGCCCATTGTGTGCATTACAAGCGCTTTATCAGTAAATAAATTAGTTCAACATGAAAATAGCAGTATTATGATAATAAAAGAAGCATGATACTCCCACCACTAGAAAGAAGAGCGCCAATTCCATGTGTACTCACCTGACTTCAACTGGAAACTTGTCCAAAAGTATTGGAGAGCAATTTGGATAATTGTTCGGAATGAGCAATCTTAGAGGTTGAATTGGAGACTGCACTTTTGTGAAAGACAGTCGTAAATATGGGAAAAAGAGACAAGGTCACAAGAGGCATTAAGGGGTTCAAAACCTCACCATTTGTGCTGAAGCATACTGTGACTTCAGATTTGGGCTAAGAGCCACAGCGCTGAAAGAGCACTTCACGATAGTTCCTTCTCCACCTTCAGCAGCAGCAGCAACTGCAGTCGGATCAACATCATCTTCACTGATATACACAACAGTGTCTATAAGTCTTTGATTTATTTCCCGCAACTCTTCTTCAAGTGCATGGTTAGCCTGCAAACAATGACCAATCATCTTTCAAATTAAGAACCAATACGCATTCTGCACAAAAAGTCAAAAACTAAAAATTGCACTGACATCATTGAACTAGTCATGTATGGAGAAATATCAATAAAACCAAAGAATTGAAGTAACATGATAATAATTTCCACACACGAGCATTTATTGAGGCCCCACATGCATAACTGAAAGTCCTGTGGAAAGCCACATTGTAAATTTGTAATGGGACTGACAAAGGCCTATCTGCTTATTGCAAGTCAATGGGGAGCTAATCTCTAAAAGGATAATAAACTAACCGACTAAAAACTAAACTACAATATTTTGAAGAAATAATCCACCACAGCTCCACCAGAAAGCAAAAGAAAAGATTAAAAAATAAAAGAACCAACGCAACAATCAAGCTCACTAGTATGCTACAATTTCTTCCACTCAGTTCTTTCACGTTATTGTCATTGATAACAATTATATGTAAGTACAAGAGGATTAAGTTAATGAGCTTGTCTTAGTGCTGAATTTCCTTCCAAGCCATTTTTCTAATTACAAACTTGTTTTAATGTTAATTTCAGTTGCTTACTAGGAACAGCCAAAAGAATTAGCCAAGTGCCTTCCTCAGAAATCCCTCCATGAAAGACCCAACCAGTTAGGGTCCAAAGCAGATGTTGGTTTCAAACTTGGCTCCCAGCTGCAAGATGCTTACCTTCCTTTAGTGACGAACCTATCTCAGAGCTTCTATGCCAACAGACTCTGTAAAAAATTACCTTACTGAAACATTCTCCAGGCTGCAGTCTTCCCTTGCAATTTAAGGCTTTGTTGTGTTGTTTGCTCAGCATTGGCATCCCTGCTCACCTCACACTTTCTTTTTTTTCCTTGAGTTGCAGAATGTTTGAACCTTCATGTCCATAGGCCTATGTTCCTCATATCTAGGTGGCAGAAATGCAGTACTCCACAAGTAAATTTGTCTTGCAATGTTAGAAATATTTCTCCTGATTGTCCCCCTGGTGAACTACTGACCAGCATCCTTCAACATACTGATGTCTAATGCCTAAGAGAGCTGCCAGTTGAATAAACCAGCAACTTCTTGCTAGAGGTACCCATGCCAACATGAATATATATTGAAACTAACTCATATTGGCTAAGCACAGACAATGATACACGAAATGCTAGCTTGTATGTATCATAACCGCCATTGCCAGATGGCCTTTTTAAGAGGATTAACTCTTCCAACTTGAGTTTTCAGGCAAATGGCAAGGATCACATCAAAGTATTTAACAAAAGAAAATCAACACCAAGGAAGGATATGTTAGAAAGAAACTGTTGGTCCAAGTGAGAATTTAATTTGATTTCAACTGAAACTTCCAGGTGAAGTGACGTGATCATCTACAGAGAAGGAAAAAAAAAAACTACCTCTACTAATGCTGAAAATGCCAGCCAGAAACTACAACATTTCTGTGGCCAAAAATATTCATTCATCATTGCCTCACAAGATAAAGGAATATTAGGTAGTCAAGACTCTTTCTTCAATGTTATAATTTTTTTTAAAAATGGGGAAAACTAAAAATCCAAATATATGGGGCGCAGACAAAAAGTTCAAATTAAATCGATTACAGTACCCAATTGAGATTGACTTCCAAATGTTTAACTAAGTAAACATATTTTAATTAGCATGCTTCAAAGTATGTGAAGGCATAAACAGGAGTCACCATTGCTTTATTATTAGGTTCTAAAAAGGTTTTTTGGAACTGGGTATATTCCTATGTTTTCAAGGAAATGTATGAGCAAATATGTGAATACATAACTTATACAGAGAATCTGGTCAGTCTCCAATATATAGGATTGCATCAAATTTTCCACTTTTAAGTCCACCTTTGAATTGTGGATGGATTGTCTGAGAACCTCTAAGATAAAGTTATATGCTTCCTGCAAATGTTTATGCTAGTGGATGAGACTAGAAGGGCAATTCTTTCTGAGGAGTTTTGGAAAGAGTACCTTGAGATGAAAGGATTTAAAACTTCAAGGAGTAAGCTTAATACATGAATTGCAAATTTAGTCATAGTAAAAATATCTACAGAGAGGTAGAGGCTGGAGGCCCTAAATTACCCAAAAATTCTACACGTTTTTCATACTGAGACAGACTAGTAAAAGAGAGCAGATAATGCTTCTCTAAAGGAGAAAGGAGATCTGTTTGCGTTCAAGTAGGGTGCAAGGCGAACCGAGCCAGATCATGAGTTTTGTAAGCTGGTTGACTAGTGCCCAACTCAAGCTACATCCTGCCGTGTTTGACCTCTTTAACAAGCACTGTTCAAGTTCATGCTCAATTGTGTGTTCAAAAGCACACAAGCCGGCTTCTTCCCAACATTTCCATTTTCTTTTCTTCCTAAACGTCTCTACCTACCACCAAGTTGCACCCACCATCTCTATCATCCTCGGTGTCCACCTTCAACAACCAGATCCACTGCCACCAGCCAAATCCATCACCACGAAAATCAATCCCCCATCACCACTATTACCCTTCAATTTTGCTGGCGCCACCTCACTAGATCCACCACCTCCACAAGGCTTTTGACACCAAGAACCATTGCAATCTTCCACCACCATCTTTGACCACCCTTCATCTCCATCACCACGTCCACAAGACTCCTCTTATTGATGGCTACCAATCTTCAAATATGTGTTGCAATTAGATATTAATTATTAGGTCTATAGTTAACAATGAGTGAGTTGTTTGTTTATTAACTTAATGGTCTTGGTTTCCTTTTCATACATTTGAGCATGATTTGATTAAATTGGAAAATATGTCAGAATAAAAAACCAGGAAATATGCTAATTGAGCCCAAGTTTGAGCTGGAGCTTGAATAAGCTCATCACTAATGAGCCAAACGAAAGCAAATTCCTTCTGGTTCAAGAGGGAGCTCAAGTTCAGAACTTTTTTAGACAAGCTCAAGCTCAAGCCTAAAAACTTAGTCAAGCTCAGCACAAGCTCTACTCATTACATCATTATGTTTAAGTATGAGGTACTTCATATTTTGGTGCAATTGCAAACTCCAAAAAAGATTAAAAGGGAGAGAGTATGAGACAATTGTTGGATCTATGATGTTATTTTTAACTGAATTTCGGTATGAAGATAAATCTGCATAAATTAAATGGCCTGGGCATATCCAACATAGGCTGCTAGGTGCACCAATCAGGAAAAAGGATGGAAAAAATATTTGATAATAAAAATAAGATACCTCAGTCTAAAACACACGGAAAGAGGTAATTGAGAGAGATATAAGCATTTGTTGTTTGACTTAGGAGGTTGCACAATAGATCTGATTGGAAGAAGAGCATTCATGTAGCCAACCTCACTTAAGTACAAGATAAGACTCTGTTGATCTTAATAGAGGGTGTTTCATCAAGTTAATAAAGCCTTATCCCATACTTATCATAGCCAACCTTAAATAAGCATTCCAATAAGGCTTCTTGAGTTTGATTGCATGTTTTATTTTATGTGTTCTCCTTTACTCATAATTCATTACATCAACTGAGTGATAAATGGGCATCTTAATGGTCCATGGTAGCAATCACTTGAACATAAAGACAACATACAACCCCAAGTCCAGCAAACCCAAGCCAATGCTCACTCAAGGGAGTTTCATCTGGTGCAACTCCATTTGCTAAAATAAACAGGGTGGTAAAGCATACTGACCTAAGGTACCACTGGAAGTTGAGGAATAACTCCATTTATACAAATACACGCATACAAGGATTGAACGGGCTAAAATCTATAAGCAAGACTTCTATTCTATTCTGCCATTCTATCTAGTACGAGCCCCTGAAGCTATGTTTGACATAATCAATCAAAGGGCTTGGTTTCATTAAAGGCACAGAGTATCAACCACCACAGATCTACCATATACCACTAGCACACCATGAGATGGTTAGTCGGGTGACTGGATTGTTCCTTTCTAAGATATCAATCGCTAAACTAAAGAAAGCAGGAAAATCATGAAAGAAAAGCCGTTTGGGAAGTCGAAGCATACACCTGATTTTCAGCAGGTTCTACCACAGCAGCAGGGCCCAATCATAGTGAAAAGAAGAGTTGGATCCTGGCTTAAAAGAAAGGCTGGCTATATGACTAACACATCCAAGGTGCGCGTTTTCGATGGGCAGGGCAGAAGGAAAAGTGGGCTCCTAGTAAAGGTAGCTTGTCTAGCCAGGAAGCGAGAAGAAGAGAGAACAAAAAGGTTCCTACTTCTATAACTCAGATACCCTTGACTTATTAGTTAACTTCCTATTTCTACAGAAATCATGATACTAAATCTCATATTTCTATATTTTTTAGGAACCTAGGGCTTGCATATTACTACACTACTTCATAGGGTTGTTTGGAACCATCGGTTATGCTGATTCTGTAGCTTTGTTGTTTAAATATTTATTTTACATGCATTGGCTACATACTCCTGGAGCTCATTAATAAAATAGTAGTATAATGACCAGTCAGATGAGTGAGCATGCATATGACAAAAATGCTATGAAATCCCATTTCCAATTGCTTCATCCATAAATGACATTTGCTCTTCAATAGCTTCTGCTCCATTAGACAAAGAAAGTAACTGTAGGAAGTACCTCGATACGAGGCCTTTTTATGCTCGATGCTCCAGTGGACTCTCCATCAGATTCGTTGCCATTTAAATGCCTGAGACTATCACTCACGCTGCCAGTAGATGAAACAACATTGGATGGCATTGCACTAGTATAACGTCTCATTTTCTTGGTACCACTGGGCCCATCTTGTGTGAAGAAGTTTCTAGCCTGCAAACGACATTTAGTCATAGCAACCAAATCTTCACCTACTGCAGCCCGTGATCCATTCCCTGGAGCAGATCCTGCTATTCTGTCAACCATACTAACAACTGAACTAATGTCACTAACTGAGGCACTCAAAGCTTTAGGAGACATAGATTTCACCTGTCAAAAGGAAAGAGCAAATAACAGTCAAGTTTAAATAAGATGCAGTAATCAGGTTTAAAAACACATTGGTGTGCCACATATCATGAAAGAAAGTTTCAATTACCACTTTAATTAACCGTTCAAGTGGCTGTTCCACAACATTAGAGTTTCCAGAAACAATGGTTGTTGCAACACCAAGAGTGCCATCAGGACTGGTGAATTCTGCTAGTAAAGGTGAGGCTGATATCCCAGGAGTGCCAATAGCAAGGGATTGGTTTGGTAGTGATGCTGCAGTGGTCGGATGATGTATATTATTTCCAGCATTTGACAGTGACGGAACACCAGAATTGATTTTCTCAGAATCGCCTGGCATAGGGGACGGAGCCATGGAAGTTGAAGGAGATGGGACAATGAATGGCGAGTTTGCAGAATGCAAAGGAGTTCCAGCTTTGGTATGCGATGTCAGAAGATTCTGCTGGTCAATTTGTGGAGAAGGATGATGACCAATCTGAGGGGATGCCGCCTGAAGAACCTGCTGTGAGGAAATAGAGAACGGCGTTCCAGACTTCATTTGTTGGTGATGATATGATGGTCGTTGGCCAGAGGAATTGTGCGGCTGGAGAACTCCTGATTTTCCACCCATCTGGTGCCTCATCTTCATCTCATTTGCATCATTCATCTGATTAAGCTGCATCATTTGCTGTGCAGGCAACTGCGCTGACTGCTGCTGAGTAGTTTGTTGCTGCTGCTGCTGCTGCTGCTGCTGCTGAATTAACTGCTGTCTATGCATATATGGTTGCTGCATCTGCCGCTGCTGGTATTGCTGTTTTAGTTGCTGGGTCGAAAACATTTGTTGCTCCTGTTTTATTTGCTGTGGTTGAAGTATATTTGAATTTGCTTGTAAAGAATTAACATTTGACTGCAAAGTTGTTAGCCCACTTTGTGATGATATCGAGTTAATATTCATCTGCTGTGGTCCACTCACAGGATTTTGTTGTAGAGAGCTCATAGCTACTTGCTGCATTTGGTTCAGTGCATTGCCCTGTCCAGGATCCATATTTGAACCAGGCTGTAGAGCATCCATCATATTCTGGCGAGAATTTGAAACGCTGGATACAGAAGATAAGGAATTATGCTGCAAGTTGGTCAAATTATTCTGCTGTGTAGTCACTACAGAACCCTGTACATTCATTGGTTGCATCTGGGAATTCATTTGCCCTTCATTTGTGTGCATTTGAGAAATTTGAGGCTGTTGCTGCTGAGACTGTTGCATAGCATGCATGTGAGGCTGGGTGAGCTGCCCTTGCTGCAACGAAGAAACAGGCTTACGAGGCCTATTTGAATTAAGAATATTTACAATCTGCTTCTCAACTCCAACAATCTTCTCCTTGTGATGGGGCTGAATTTCACCCTTGTTAGTTCGCAGAAATAATATAAGACGTTCCAACATAACCTTAAGAAATCTGAGTTTTTCAAGTTGCTCATTCTTAGGTTGTTGAGGAAGAGCATCATGCTGCAATGCAGTAAGACATGCATTATTAGAGAGAACCAACATTATAAAATGATGTTAACTAAACAAGAATTGCAATAATGCTATCTAGGATTTTGTTTTACACACGCCTTCAGGCCCTAGAGAGGACCACTGAACAGAGGGAGGATAGAGAAAGAGCGGAAAAGTAAAAGTTGAGTTTGTTGGTTTTAGTTTCTTCGAAGCCACGTACACAGCTGGCGAAAAAACTGGCTAACTTGACCTCCCTTGCATTACTCCGTTAATTTTAAGTCATTTTGGTAGTAACTAAAAACTTCAGTAACACCTGGCTGCAAAGTGAGTTAAATAAAGTGTAACATATACTGAACTAATAGCTTACCTGCTGCAACTTGGCAGCCATTCTCTGGTACATTTCATTCAATTCAGGAAAATACATCTCATGCATGGATTTGATCTGCATGAAGCTACAAATTATTAGATTTTAAACTAAAATTTAGAACAGAAGAAATGATGCAGGTTAATGACAGGTGGAGAATACAGGTTTAAAGAAGGCAATCATTAGACGAAAATAGATAGCCTGCAATTAACTACCTAACAAATTCTTTTAGATGGGAAAAGGAAAGATGCTTTGATATATTACCTTTTGATAAATCTCCTCTTGCCAGTCCCCGCCACTTGCATTTCCTGTCTGTGACGAGGAATCTAAAGATGCTACAATTATTATGTGTTAGCTAGCTGAATGAATTAAAGCAAAAGGATCTTATGTATTATTAGATGGCAGTAGCAACACGTGCTTAGAGGCATTTATCATGACAGAGAAGAAATAATCATTTTGTCTCAACCAGAATTCATAACTTTGGGTTCAATCACTGACTTGTACCGCAGATGGGATGGTCTTCTTCAAGCCTTAAATATTTTTTATTCGCTCCCGATTCAATATTTCCTTAATAATGATCCCAGTTATTATAAAGTTAATTCATTAGTAAAGGAAATAACATGTTTGTCATCGGCAATGATAACTAGAGAAAGAATGTCTATGTGCAAAGCAAAAATTGGTTACTCTAGCAGATATTTCAGAACATAAAGAATTGCAGAAGCAACGGAGACAAGATGTCAACAGTTTGAATTAAACTGAGTCTCGCCCATGTGTACCAACTGGTGAGCATCAAAATTGGCTATCATTAGCCTCTCGCAAAGATGCTCTTTTTAGAAATTCGACAAGGTTATGACCAAATTAAATTACTAGCTATTCAAGTTTGCCTAATCAGATTTAGGTATCAATTTTCATGTGTGTATCCATGTTGCTATAGCTTTTTTCTCATCCATGACCAAAGAAAAGCACTAAACAAGTACAATAACACTTGAGCAACATTTGTTGACACATTTTCTAATTTTAAGACATGCAACAAGCATTCAATGCAATTGCACAAGTTAATTAAAATTATATGAAAATAAATGCATTAATATATAAAGAATTGCCACAATTTTCAGTATCAACACCCCACTCGTAACAAATGCGCAAAGGTTAATATGCCAGTGATAAACCAAATAAACCACATCTAAAAATTATGGAACTTTTACAAGTCAAGAAAATCAAATGAAGAACTCTAAACTATAAAACTCTTGAAATATTATACATAACTATATATGTGTATATATATATCTTGAAGGTTAAAGTTTAAAAAGCACGTATAATCTGATGGGAAAAACAAAATGATCAAGAATCTCCCAAGCAGTAATGATACAATTTTATGTAAGGTAGGTTCACGAAGCTCGGAGGTTTTGATATCATATATTACCTAACACAAAACTATCAACCACCAAAGAACAAGATGAAATGATTAAGGCATATATATATATATATATAATTTAAAAATAACTGAACCATTATATGCTCTTTTACGAGTAACAGAGCAAGTTTTGTGCGAGAATTACTACTTGGCACATAATACAGGGGTGAAAACTGAAAGAGAATCATTTAATTCAAGCATTTGTTCAATTGAACAGCTAAGTTTTAACCACACTTTATCAAAAGTGATTTCAGTCCTTGACACAAGTTTTGCCTCAGTGTTTTTTATGTTCGGTTGACTCTGTCTATTAAGCTTCTTATACATAATACACAACAATCTAATTCACACAGATAATTCATTGATCAAGCAAAAGGAATGAAGAGAGAGTGGTATATTTTTATTTAAATGGTGTATGTTAACAAGAATATTTACTATTTGTTTACAATTTATATTCTATATAAGTAGTCAAAATAAAATTATAATTTAGGAAATAAAGTATCTTCGTGCATATTTTAGGATTTTATGGTTTTATTTATAATATGAGTAATTTATTGATCAGAATGGTGTATGTAAATTTGGTTCTAGTGTATATTAAGGATTTGGTTCAATATAAAAAAAAATTATTTTATTTATAATTATATTTAATATAAGTACTTTATTTATTTGAAAATGTAAGTACTTGACAAAATGTCAACATAATTAAGATAAATTGTGACACAGCAGGCCTTAACACAATTAAAATAATAATGTTAAAAAATTAGACGGGGCTTTTCCTGGAGAAGGCTTCTCTCAGTGCTATGTTATCAAATAACTGTGACGGCCGCACAGCTAATTGGTAAATGAATTTGAATAAAACAGCATGGTATGAATAATCAGTATATGTCAACCTGGTGCAGTTAGGAACTTAGAATAGCTGATTCAAGGGAAGAGAATGGGGGTGGTTAGGGGGATCAAGGCAAAGAAAACCCGATACATGTCAAGCACAAAAACTTACTTAGCGGCACCTCAGGGATGACTCTTTGCGATTGCAATAACTGCTTCTGTTGATCAATCGTGGTTTGTTGTTGAAGCAAGGGACCAGATGTTTGAATCCTTTGTTGCATGTCTCTTGGCAATGCATTTGCCTGCTGTTGCAAACCCAATTGTTGTTGCAGCTGCCCTGGCTGTGATTGGATCTGTGACATCAATTGCTGCTGCATTGGCTGTGACTGCGGCTGCTGAGCTTGGTTGGGCAACATGTTCGTCATGTTCTGCTGCATTTGCTGCTGTACTGCAACCTTAGATTGCTGTAACATATGGACAGGTTGCTGATTAGTTTGCAAGCTAGAGTTACCATGTTGAATTCCAACCATTTGCTGCTGCTGGAAACCAGAAAGATTAGTTTGAGGGCCTAATTGCTGCTGATGCATATTTGGGAGGTTGTTCTGCTGACCAGTTGACTGCTGTTGATGCATGTTTGGAAGGTTGTTTTGTTGACTAATTGTCTGCTGCTGTTGCATGTTGGAGATATTGTTCTGCTGAGCAATGATCCTTTGCTGTTGCTGATGCTGCTGCTGTGCATCAAGAATACCATTTTGTTGGCCAATCAGCTGGTTCTGTTGCATGCTCGCAGTGTTTGGCTGCTGCCCACTAAGCTGTTGTTGCTGTTGTTGCTGCTGCTGCTGCTGCTGTTGCTGTGTGGGCAACATTGGATGCTGAGGCAACGAAGTTTGCTGCTGATGCATGATGGAAGGCTGCTGCGGTTGTTGTTGCTGCTGTTGCCTGAGGACTGATTGTGATTGCTGCTGAAGCATAGATTGAGTTGATTGCTGAAGAGATGTCTGCTGATTTTGAAGAGTAGACGAAGCTGATGTTTGCCTCAAAGAAGGTTGCATAACTGCCTGCTGAGAGGATTGGAGCTGATTCGGCTGCAACAGGTTCTGTTGTTGTTGTTGCTGCTGCTGCTGTTGCTGCTGGATCTGAGATTGCATAATGGATTGTGGAACACCTCCCTGCTGAAACTTTTGCTTCATAAGGTGTTGTTGTAGCTGCTGATTGTAAAGATATTGCTGTGAATTCTGAGACTGCTGCTGTTGCTCCTGAGTCACAACCTGTTGTTGCCTACCCTGAATCTGTCTCTGAGAATTGGCATAGATATTAGAAGGCACTCCTTGCCCCATGGAATTCCCTACTGCATTCGGAGTTACATTAGACATGTTCTGTATGTTTTGCATGTTAGGATTCTGGCCAGGAACATTAGGCATGGTACCCTGAGACACACCACCAACAGGGGGCAGTGCAGACATCAAACCCGCCGAATTTGGCACTCCAGTTGATGAAATGTTATTCTGGATATTCTGGGATAAAAGCTGCTGCCGCACTTGAGATTGATTGGAAACCATTGGAATTGGTAGTTGCTGAACCTGATTTTGTATTTGGGACTGCATGCTTTGAGAAGCTACCAAAAATGCACGCGAAGACACACACAGGCAGATCTAGTCAGTAATTGAATATAAAGAGCAAAGGGAACAGCTCATATTGATGATTGCAAAGGCAACTGCAGGAAAAAAAGCACCAACACACAAGAAAGAAATTACTTTTGAACGCACTTTATTCAGTAGTTTAATTGAAAATAGTGTGCCACCCAACAGAAATGTATCATATGTCAGTAGAGGACAGAGGCATGCACTGAGGGGCCTATTAGGAAGAAGAATTGAAATGAAACAACTTAGCAGAAATTGTGGCGACAATTTAGAAAAGGCAGTCAAAAAGCAGCATTGAGAATTAGGCACAAGAAAAACTCAAAACTAATGACCTTTATGCAATGTAGAGGAACAGGCAAATAGGCACCAAACAAGTGGCAATTACAGGAGTTTACCACTGGAAAAGCTCAAGATTTGAAGACCAGATATATATAAATGATGGATTGCCAATTTCAAGCAAAAAATTAGGTAGATTATGACAGCTTTCAAGATATCTTAAGCCCATGCACTACAAGTGGACTAACTCATGGAAATTAACTTGTGTTTGGTTTGTTTAGAATTTGGAAGTACTGAGTGGTCTAATAATCACCTAATAATAGACCATAATAAAAGTATGAACATCACAAAAGAATTTATAGACCCAAAAAACTAATGATCCTCTTACTAGAACAGGAATTCTATCCATAAGACTAGATGGAAAATGAGATGCAGTTCAACACATACGATTTACAATTGTCAAATTACAGTATTCTACTTATGTGCTTTAAGTAAATATTACTTGCATAATTTGCCAATTTTTAAGGCCTCTACACCATGGTGAATACATCAACAGTTGAATAAATTTATTATTTTCCCTGTTTCATCTATATGTCATATGCTTTTCTTCGTCGAAAGAAAAGTAGATCATTGATCTCAGGAGATGGAATTATTTCAGAGATGTTGCATGGCTAATTATGTACTAATCCTAATATACTGGCCCTTCGGACAGATATAAGAGGTCTAAGGATCTGAAGACTAAAGGCAGTAACTTGGACCAAGCACAATCCAGAAAGGCTTAAAAGACTTCAATGTGAGACAATAAAAAGGGTTTAAAAATGGCTCGATGAACAGCCAAGCAAGTCTGAGTATTGATAACTTTTTGGACACAATTACGAAGACTCCCTCTGTTCCATTTTTACTTTCTAGTTGGACTTTCAAAGATAGTAACTAGAAGAGAACTTGTGGACACAATTACAAAGACTCCCTCTGTTCCATTTTTACTTTCTAGTTTGACTTTCAAAGATAGTAACTAGAAGAGAACTTTTGGACAAAATTACAAAGACTCCCTTTGTTCTGGTTTTACTTTCTAGTTTGACTTTCAAAGATAGTAACTTGAAGAATGTATGACTAAAAGAAAAAAGTGATTGGAGGAGTAAAAACAAGGATAAAGTTCAGACTTCAAAGATCCAAGTGAGCAAATTTATTCCAGAATTCGAGCAAATTAAAAGTTTAGCAACTGTAATTCATAAAGAGGACCAATTCTCAAGACCTACAGTTACTGAGGGATGTGATGCGTCTCTAGTGTTTGATAGGAAGAGCAAACACAAAAGAAAACATTAGAAGTCAACAATGCTTGGCATAGTAGCTCAGTTGGCAATAACAGTTCAAAATTAGTATCAAAGAGAAAGTGCAATGTTGATCCAAGTCTGAAGGAAAAAGTAGAGAGAATGCTGACACTTAAAGAAAGTCTCCAGGATCAAGACTGCAAGTAAATACTGGAGAATTTCATGAGTTTCCATTAACATTGCCAAGGTAAAATCATAGTATCCAGAAAATAGGTAAAATTAGTTGTCTAAAAGCAAAGAAATAGAAATTAAATTTGCAATTTTCACCAAAGTAGCACATAGATTTTCTTTACCTGGATCTTGGGGATTTTTGCTATTATTTGCAGCATTAGACTGAAGAGAATTCGCCATAGGGTTCTGGGATTTCGTCTCCATCGTCAGCATTTTCAAAGATATCTTTCTTAAGTAATCTGACTGCAAATGTAAGTTACAAAGGAAAAAGGTCAAAAGTAACAATGGACTTTAGTTTTAGTACACCAAGTAGGCAAAAGATACATAAATGTTTGGCCTGCGTATGGCAAATATCAAGGGGAAATCATGTGACAAATATACCTGACTTGTTGCTGCAGTATAAATCTTTTCCTCAAACCTGACAGCTATTTTTTTAAGTTCCTGCAGTCCCTCTTGTCCAGAGAAAGGAAGATGCCTCTTCAAAGTCTCCATTCTATGCGTTTTGAAGTGTCATAGTCTTAGTTTGATAAAAAAAATCTAACTGATCTTCGGGTGCATTGAGAAAGTAAAATTGCAATTTAAAGAAGGCAAATGTTACAAGACTGTTGACCACTTTATTGGCCAAGATCAAATAGTAAATACTTGATATCAAGATAAAGCACCCTTCACTATTCATATATATCCTTTCATTGCATCAAAACAACATTCAAATTTTGAGATCACAGACGTTTTCCAGTAGAAATGTAAACATTGCTCTTATAAGAACATTATCCAGGTTTACTTATGTTTTACCGAAGCATCAGATTTGTCAAGGACAGCACTGAATCCAGAGTCTTTTACAACCAAAGGTCAAAGATTTACATAACTTGAAGAAACTGAAAGCTCAAGTGTCAGCATTAGCAAAGGACACACTAGAATTTTATTCTAGCAGCCAGGGATGCTTTAAAATGATTCCTTTGCAGCCTTGTAAGCTTACTATGAGTATTAACAAACAATATATACATAAAATAACTACTTAACAGTGCAGTGATATCAATCATTGTGGGCGGCAATGATATTAAACAGGATTAATTTGATAAAATCAAATATCATTAAGTAATATAATAAAACTAAAACGAATGAAAATGTGAGCACTTCTAAATTGAAAACAAAAAAAGCAAAAAAAATTATACAACTAGATTTTATTTTATTTTTTTGGAAATAACAACTAGAAGTGTGTTTTATGTCATTAGTTTGTGAACATTTTTATTAATCCCTGTTTGTCCTTCGCTAAATTGTTCTTTTCTATTGCATGCTTGCTTTAAGATAATGGTTAAGGTTGAAAGAACCATACTTTGCAAAACATGGATCTCACTGCACCAAATATCCACAGAAGATCCAGAGGTTTCTTCTTTCTCATCTCGTCTAAGCTCAAACATTTCATATCTCAGTAACACAACTCCCTATTGCAACTGGCATATATACTTGTCAGTACCTTCTTGATCCTCCTCATAGGGTAAAAAAATATGAATTTTACCACTTAAATTATAGTTATATGTTTAAATTGATCCCTTCTTCTCCCGGGACTGTTCAGCAGGAAAAACACAGCCAGAGATCACACATCCCAGGAACTGGAATTGCTACTGCTACCACACATTCAAACTTACCACTTCGTATGCAATCCTCAACATTAACAACAAAAAGAAGCCATTTCTCCGTGATATGAGATCCAAGAGAAGCCAAAACGACTTTTTGAATAGTTTTGCTCAATCCACATAACATCTACATATGAATTTTAACAAATGAATAAGGGGCTTAACCAGTGAATCCTTTTTACCTAATAGGTATTCTTCAAGAGGCATAGCACATTAACTAGTATTTGCAAATTTGCAAATATAAATTCACTTATTGAAGCACTTACAAGAGCTAAAGGACAAAAAGTAACTTTCAGACCTCAAGATACAAGAGGAAGAGCAGTTCCTAGGAAGATTATAGGACAAAAAGATATCTTATTGTAATTTTTTTCTCATTAATTTAGTAGCAATGTCTGCTACTGGCGAATAAATGGGCAAGTCAAGGTTGTAACGGATTTCATGAGTGTCAATTTAGGTAGTAGCACCTTGGAATTTATAACGTACATGGTAATTTCTATAATCATTTTTATAAAGCTTGTCCTTTGTCAAACACATTCCAAGGTCTAGGTGTAATGTAATACAATACCTAGTGTCACTTTTCTTCTTTCAGCTTCCCTCTTCAGTTTGAAGCTTCAAAAATTCCACACAAATGTTCCATTGGTTTCACTTGTATCTTTATACTCATTACCAGAACAATTTTCTTCAATGCACATACAAAAGCCTCAAACTTTAAGTAATCCTTTATTCTTTTTTATATATGAAATGCGTTTGACCTTGCAACCACACAAAGTTGTAAAATTACTACACTAGAACCATATAGTTTTATGTCCTCCATAACTTTTGGCCACATAGTGTTGCATATGCAAGCTAGTTTAGTAACAGCGGCCATAAGAAAGAGAATCAAGCCTTGTCCTATGCCAATAGAAACCTTGGTATAATCTGTATAGCTTCCACACAGCTGAGACAAAAGTCCAACTTGTGAAATATATACCAAAAATAGTAGCACCAATCTGGGTTTCCTAACAAGCAATACAATAGAAAGGATCATCTTTGACAAGATACTCTCAAATGAATCCTAGATACAAGACAAACAGACGTAGACAGTGTATGAGACCATGAGACCACATTGATAATCTTCACAAAGTAATTACATTCCATGTGCAAGTGCATTGCCATCATGCCACTGAATCTGTTTTTCTTTTCCCAGCTTGAAATACATAGAAGACACATAACTAGAAAAATATTGTTGTTCCAATTTCTCTTTTACATTTCTTCAGCATTCTTGACCATCATGATCAGATTCCTGAGCTAACACAGTGGCTATAAGTGAAAACCAAATTTTACCATCTTCCACACTGGAGGTACACTTCCATTCATTTACTTCTTATCATATATCTCACACATATACTATAGATAGTTAGAATATCATTGGAATTTCACATATAGCAAACTTCTTACATAACAGATGGGGATTTAAGTTCACGTTTCTTCAAGCTGAAGAAGCAAAATCAAATCTGTAATAAAATCCCCTCAAACTAATATACTATAATACCAGTTCTTCAGCAGCTTCAGAAACAAGTTCGTATTTTCAACCCCCACCCCCATTCCCCCACCCCAAAACAAAAAAGAAAAAAATGGAAACGTGGCTGGACATCATATTCAAACCTAAAAAACAAAAATAGAAAATAAAAAACTTAGAAACCAGGCAAGAAATCGACATGAATCAACAAAAGTTGCAAGCTCAAATATACTGACTAAACACCAATAGTGAAAGAATAACTTAATAATTTCAAAAGTAAAATGAGAAATATATGATTACATCTTGTTTACGATCCTCTGTCTGGAATCTGGTTGTAGCTGAGTCCTCCAATCGCCGCCTTCCATACCCGCAGCCGCCACCGCTTCGCCGCCCATAACCTGACCAGGAATCTGAACCTGCCCTTGGGCTGCCCTCCAATTATTGCTATCCATTTTTCACTTGCTTTAAAAATAATGTAAATTATCAGACAACTCAAAAATCATGCCATAAAATTTAAAAATAAATTAAAAATTATTTCTCCGAAAGCAAAAAATAAATAAATACCCGAAGGAAACAAAAAACGGCTGAAACTACTCAACAATTTAGTTCTTCATCTTCTAATTTGCAGCCGCAACGCGATTTTGACTGTAATTTTGACCTGAGGAGATTGAGAGAAGGGCCGAGCGAGCGAGATTGCCGATGAATTTGGGAGAGATGTGTTTCTTACGTGTTTGATACGTAGAGGAATTCTCTTTCGGGAGTAAGTAAATGAACAAAATGATAAATTAATGATAAGAGAGTGCGCTGAGGTCGTCGGGGGGACAAGAAAATGCAAAACCTAATGGGTAAAAATGATAAAATTGTAGGCATTGTTTTGTTTCTATTTTTGCTTTTTTAGAAAATGTATTTATTCTTTATAATAATTTTTATTTTTATTTTTATACTTAGAATCATCAATTTTAAACATAAATATCTATTTCATCAATTTTAAACATAAATATCTATTTAGTTAAAAAAATTATATTATTAATGTTTGTTATGATGTTCTACTAATTATAAAATAACTAAAATACATTAACTAATTAAAATAGTTTGTTTTTCTATATGGACCCATAATAAATTAAATAGCAATTTCTCAACTCAATATTATTTTATTGATAAGACATAAAAAAATAATAAGACTTATTAATTTTATTTTTATATTAAAATATTATTTTCAATCCAATAAAAAAATCAAATATTTTTATATTATATCTAAACACATTTTCAGTTTCACTTCAAAATCAATACAAAAATAAAAAAACACTTAAAACAATGAAAATGAAAAATAAAAAACAAAATGAAAACAAACAAGGCGTAGTTTCACTAATTGTATTTCTTTGGGGTGTAGAGAAGTCTGCATCAAATCGAAGTTTTGGCAAAACTAATTAGGGATGACTAAGTCATAAACCCAAACGTGCCTCAAAGCCGCCCCAATTAGGTTTGATTTTGAGTTCATAGATAAGTTATAAGCAAATCTTATTAGATTTGCGGAAATATTATAAGCCTTAGCCCCGCCCCAAATAAATTATTTGGGAATTTATTAAATAAATCTTAAAAGTTCACTTTATAACTCATTCCCCACCTATCAATTTTTTTATGAACTCCCGCTCTATTTACATTTTAGGTTGCACTCCCTATAACTCTCTCTTCTTCTTGCTTGACCCCATCGTCGTTCAATGACCATTGCAATAAGGAAGACCTCCACCAGTATTGTCACAATCTACCAGTGTCTCCACCGCCACCATTTATCACCACCAATTTACTCTCGCTTTCTTTTTTTCCCAACCAAACCTAATTTTCTTCACAACTCTCTCCTCTTCTTGCTTGACCCCATCATCGGTCAATGACCATTGCCACAAGCAAGACCTCCACCAGTATTTCACAGTCTACCATTGTCTCCACCGCTGCCATTTATCACCACCAATTTACTCTCTCTCTCTCTCTCTCTCTCTCTCTCTCACACACACACACACACACACACACACAAAGCCATCTTAGTGACACGCCACCGCCACTAATCTCCTTTATAATTCACAAAAGAGGGATTTTTAGTTACAAAATCGCAATAGAAATCAATAGGGACAGAAACTGTATACTTGCTGATTTTTATTTTTAAAGCTTTATATATGTATAATAACTTGATTAAAACCTATATATTTCACCATATATGTGTTTATATATGAGTTTAGGTAATGTATGTAAGTTTGGAGAGGTTATAAATTGAAATATATTTTGATATTTAAAGAAACACTCAAAACTATCATAATAGAACTTACAGTTTTTGTGTTGTGATAAATGGGCTAGTTTTGCTGAGGTAAATCAGTGATTTTAGGCAATTATAAAATATGATTACATTTCTCTACATTTTATCTAAGTGTGGTAAAAATTTGGGAGTGATTGGATATGCTTAGGGATGTTAAAATTATCATACAACTAAATTAGACGACAAGAAAATATGAAAATGTGAATCTGTCCCATTATATAACTTAGCATGTTTCAACCTAGACATGTTGCTATTGAGTGTTAACAATTAGGTACATGCTATTAGAGTTATAATACTTCAATTATATGATATTTACATGTATCTAAGATGAGAAATTAAGGTATTTGAGGGACTATATTGGGTTCTAGTTTGTGAAAGCATGATTGTTACCTAGATAGCTTAGTGTTTAAGGTCTTAGTATGGAATTTTATTCTTTCAACTTGCCAAATTGGGAATGGTGCTTGATGTTGGGTAATATTACAGGCTATTTTACATCTAAGGTTGGAGATTAAACAAATCTAGACTAAGCGACCAACCAAGTAAAAGATAAGTAAAGATTCATCTGCAACTGCAATGCATAGACATAGTAAATGTGTGATGTATATGTAATACCATAGATCATATGTGCATAGCAGAGGGCATGCATTACTATCATTCATGTCTATTGAGCATACATACATGGGCATTGACACGTGCATGCATCATTATGTAAATTGTTGCCTATATATAAAGGGTTACAAGATGCAAAATGTCCTTACTTTTTTCGAAAGTATGGGCTATTATTTTAATTTTGACTCTATCGTATTACAACTTTGGGATATTGTATTCTGTATAACTCCTGAAATTTTATAGTAAATAAGTTTGAGAATAGCGTGACTGTGAAGGGTGTTGTGTTTTTTTATATAAATAGTAATTTTTCTATATATAGGGTTATATGTCAGAAAACACTTGTATTATTTCTCAAAGTGCTACAGTTGACAAAAATATATATATACACATGCACACACATGTGCTACCTTATCAAAATTATTATTATATCAATATCTACATTTAGTGGTGGGGCTGTTACAAATATGGTTTGATATTTAAAGAAACACTCAAAACTGTCTTGATAGAACTTATAGTTTTTGTGTTGTGATAAGTGGTCTAGTTTTGCTAAGGTAAATCAGTGATTTTAGGTAATTATAAAATATGATTACATTTCTCTACATGTTAGCTAAGTGTAGTAAAAATTTGGGAGTAATTGGATATGCTTAGGGATGTCAAAATTATCATGCAACTAAATTGGACAGCTAGAAAAAATGAAAATGTGAATCTATCCCATTTGATAACTTAGCATGTTTTAACCTAGACATGTTGCTATTGAGTGTTAACAATTAGGTACATGTTATTAAAGTTATAATACTATAATTGTATGATGTTTACATGTATCTAAGATGACAAATTAAGGTATTTGAGGGACTATATTGGGTTTTAGTTTGTGAAAGCATGATTGTTACCTAGATAGCTTGGTGTTTAAGGTCTTAGTATGAGATTTTGTGCTTTCAACTTGCCAAATTAGGAATGGTGCTTGATGTTGGGTAATACTAGAGGCTATTTTACATCTAAGGTTAGAGAGGAATACTAAACAAATGTAGACTAAGCCACCAACCAAGTGAAAGGTAAGTAAAGATTCATTTGCAACTACAATGCATAGACAAAGTAAATGTGTGATTTATATAGAATATCATAGATCATATATGCATAGCAAAGGGCACACATTACTATCATTCATGTCCATTGGGCATATATACATGGGCATTGGCACATGCATACATCATATACAAGCATTATGATAAATCTAGCATTGCACAACATGATTCTGAGAAAAGGAAAATATTTTGTTGACCACTACTAGTACACCGAAGCATGCATGAATTTGCATATGTATGGATTTACAGGTTCCCGTGCATGGATTTACATACTTATAAGTATGAATAGATTTACATGCTTATATGATTATTGGCCATTGGATTATGGCAGTGTGCAGAGCTCTTTTCTGGTGTATGGGATAGTAACATTGGTCACGGGCCCAAGAAAGAAATGATTTTGAGAGAAATTTTTCTTGCATGGAATTGCATTGTGGGTATAACATTTTGAGATGCATAACTTGATATTGTGGATTATTCTTTGATATGCATAATCTTTACTTGCTGAGCATTAGCTCGTATAGTTTATGCATTGTAGGTGAACACGACGATGCTTGAAGCATCTTTTATTAGTTAGGCGGCAGTTAGAGCTCCTGCAGGTGTCTGAGGGAGTGTGTACATGGATGACGACCTGTTGGACTATTTTGTTGACTTGTTATATTCAGAATCTGTTGTATTATATTTTGAAACTGGTACTATATTTCACTTTTAAAACTTTACTATAAACAAGTATGTAAATATTGCGGTCGTTGTGGGTGTTGTGCTTTTATATAAATATTGATCCTACTATATACAGGTCATATGTGAGGAAGTATTTTAAACAAGATTGTGCGTGTAAAAAGTGATTTATCTTTTCTTAAAGTGTTACACACAAAAAAACATCGCACGTAAACATAAGTTCTATCATGTTAAATTATACTTTATATATAGTTATTGAGTAGTGGTAAGTGTTACAGAGTGGTATCAGAGCTCGGTTTGAGGTTTTGTAAACTGTCCATGTACACAAACTTAGAACTTGCAGGTCACAGCCACGCCAGTAAGTTTTACATTATCATATATTGCATTACATATTTCATTAATTATATTGGTCATATGTTGTCAAACTTGTATAAAACAGTGCTGCAAAATGGTGAGAACTCGTGGTGAGAGCAGTGGTGGTGCCAGAGCGCAGAGAAATCAGACACCCTCCCCAAGTAATAATTGAGATACCATGATTAACTAGTTAACAGAGTTGATTCAATGATAGTCCAAACAAATTCAGCAACTGATTCGGCAGAGAAATGATGGTGAGCAACCGTGGGTAGAGGCAAACCAATAGCGGACGGAGTATATTTATACGGTGGGAGAACAATTTAGGAGGCTAGATCCCTCGACATTTGAGGATGCTATTGATCCTGCCGCTGTAGAGCACTAGTTGAGGACCCTGGAAAATATGTTCCAGTACATCAGGGTGCCAAAAGAGGAAAGGGTAATGTGTGCCACTTTCATGCTTCGCGGTAGTATAGGCCATTGGTAAGACACGATCAACAACATAGAGGACATTACCACCATGAGTTGGGACAGATTCAAGGAGTTATTGCGAAATAAATATTTCACGGCCCCAATTCACATAATGAAGATGAACGAATTTATACAACTGGGACAAGAAGCGATGGCTGTTGGGAAATATATTCATAGATTTGAACAGTTGTCCAGGTTTGCTACGCACTTGGTCAGCACTGAAGTACTGAAAGTAGAGAGATTTCTGGAGGGTTTGAGGCCAGAGTTGTACCGGGATGTGAATATGGCGGGTACTCAAGGGGTGATATTTTCATAAGTAGCTGAGAGGGCGCTGGTGGCAGAACAGGCTGAATCGAGAATTTCTCATACATAGGCTCGATAGCAGTTCAGACATCTTGGACAGAGATGTACTACGAGGTAAAAGAGGCTGGTCCAAATCCAAAGGCCGGGATTTAAATTTCAAGGAGAACGAGGCCAACAACAAGAAGGTCGAAGTAAGAGGCCACGGGTCGAATAAGGAGAAGCACCGATGCTAGAAGCTGTGTGTCAAAAAATGGCAATCGATATACTGGGGACTGCTCTACAGATACCGGGACGTGCTTTTGATGCAAAATGTCAGGACATACTGCTAAATTTTGCCCAAGTAAATAAAATCACACTGACCAAAGGAATGTACCAGCCAGGGTGTTCACCATGACCAGGGCGGATGCAAAGGCAAATTCATCGGTGGTGACAGGTAAACTTTATATTTCTAGCATTCCAACACTTATGTTATTTGATTCTAGAGCTATGCATTCATTTGCATCCACTAAGTACGTGAAGAGGTTGGGTAGAATACCAGATGTAGCAGAAATCAGTTATAGTGTAACAGTCCCCTTTGGAGAACTCCTGCAATTGTACTTTCAATTCTTTTAACTTCAAGGGAGCTATTCTGTAGGGAGTTTTAGAAATTGGAGACGTTCCTGGTTGTATGTCGATAACAAACTCTATTTCATGATCTGGTGGCAATCCCAAAAGATCATCTGGGAATACTTTAGTATATTCTCGCACCACTAGTATTTCACTAAGAGTTGTTAGGTGTTATTCCTCAATGCCTATAACACTCACCAATTACCCTTCGCAACTAGCATCGAGTAATCGTTGTGCCTTCACTGCTAAAATCACAGGGAATCTGAAATTCTTCACAATACTAGTAAATGTGAAAGACTCTTTCCAAAAACTTGAAATGTCATTGTCTTTTTCTTATAGTCAATAATAGCCTCGTGCTTTGATAGCCATTCAATGCCCAAAATGACATCGTAATCATTCATATCCAGCACAATCAGATCAGCATATAATTCTCTACCTTCAACAAGTACAACACAAGCTCTCAAAATCCGATCGGCTGGTTCTGTCTATACGTAAGAAGGATGGCACCATGAGACTATGCATCGATTATCGAGAGTTAAATAGGGTTAGGATTAAGAATAAGTATCTGTTACCCAAAATCGATAATTTATTTAACCAGCTCAGGGTGCCGCAATATTTTCGAAGATTGACTTTACGCTCTGGATACTATCAACTGAAAATAAAGGAAGAGGATATCCCTAAGATAACATTTAGTACAAGATATGGGCACTATGAATATTTGGTGATGCTATTCGGATTGACTAACGTCCTAACAGCATTCATGGATCTGATGAATAGAGTGTTTAAGAAGTTTCTAGATAAATTCGTTATCGTGTTCATCGATGACATTCTAGTTTACTCCAGAACTAAAGAAGAGCATGCCGCACATTTGAGATAAGTACTAAAGGTCTTAAAAGTGAAGCAGTTATACGCCAAATTCAAGAAATGTGAGTTCTGGTTGGATCTGTAGTATTCTTGGGATATGTTATATCAGGAGATGAAATATCAGTAGATCCAAGTAAAGTTGAAGCTATCAATAACTGGACGCAGCCTACTAATCCTTTAGAGGTGCGCAGTTTAGCTGGATATTATTGGAGATTCGTGGAGGGATTTTCCAAGATTGTTATGCCATTGACATAATTAACCAGAAAAGGGGTGACATTTAGATGGACGGATATGTGTGAGTGAAGTTTCCAGGAGCTAAAAAAGAGGTTGACTTCAGCACCTATTCTCTCAATTCTATTAGGTACTGGAGGATTCGTAATTTATAGTGATGTGTCGAAGAATGGATTAGGATGTGTATTGATGTAAAATAGTAAAGTAATTACGTATGCATCCAGACAACTTAAAGAGTACGATGAGAATTACCCCACGCACGACATGGAACTTGATGCTATAGTATTTGCACTTAAAATATGGAGGCACTATCTATATGGTGAATGGTGCGAGATCTATACGGATCACAAGAGCCTCAAATACTTCTTCATGCAGCAAAAAGTTGAATATACGGCAATTACCACCACGGTAAAGCCAACAATGTAGCTGATGCATTGAGCCAAAAATCCACACAAAGTACAATAGCTATGGCTTTAATTCAGAAACTGGAACTGAATGAGTTGCAGAAAATGAATATAGAGATTTTATAGACATGAGTAATAGAGGCAAAGTTGGTAGCCTCGATGCTTCAGCCTACGCTAATTGATAGGATCAAACAGGGGCAGCGAGATGACAAATATCTCATCAAGATGAGAAAAGATGTTGCTGTAGGGAAGTCTCCTGAATTTGAGATGACTCAGAATGATATTTTACAATTTAGAGGGCAGTTTTGTGTGCCAAATATTGATAACATTCGGGAAGACATTTTAAAAGAGGTACATTCAACCCCTTATTCAGTACATCCAGGGGCTACCAAGATGTAGAGAGATTTGAATGAAAAAGGACATCGCCTAACATGTGGAGCAATGTCTAACATGTCAGCAAATAAAGGCCGAACATCAAAGACCCACAGGGACTTTGCAACCTCTACTCATTCCAAAATGGAAACGGAAAATGATCACCATGGATTTCGTAACTAGTTTGCCAAAGACTACTAAGGGTCATGATGCTATTTGGGTTATCATTAACAGATTGACCAAGTCTGCTCATTTTCTTCCCATATGTTCTACATATTCCATGGATCGCTATGCCCAATTATACGTTCAGGAGATTGTCAGACTTCATGGTGTGTCATTGTCTATAGTTTTTGATAGAGATTTGAGATTTTTGTCTGCTTTTTAGAGGAGTTTACACAAAGCTTTGGGAACACAGTTATCATTCAGTACAATATATCATCTTCAGACAGATGGGCAATCTGAACGAATAATACAGACATTGGAGGATATGCTCAGAGCTTGTGTATTAGACTTCCAAGACCAATGGAGTAAATTCCTACCTTTGGTGGAGTTTTTGTATAACAACAGCTATCAGACTAGCATTGGAATGGCTCCCTATGAAGCATTGTATGGAAAAAAGTGTAAGTCTCCGATACACTAGGACGAAGTTGGTGAGAAGAAACTTTTGGGCCCAGATATGATTTGAGAGATGACAGAAGCCATATCTTAGATTCGACAAAGAATGCAAACTGCCCAAAATCGGTAGAAAAGTTATACAGATCGACGAAGAAGGGCGCTGGAGTTTGTGATAGGAGATCAGGTGTTTTTAAAAGTAGCACCATGAAGGGCATCATGCGGCTTGGGAAGAATGAGAAATTGAGTTCCAGATACATTGGCCCATTCTCTGTGATTGAAAGAATTGGTGATGTTGCTTACAGACTGGATCTGTCGGCATCTATGTCCCAAATACACAATATATTTCATATGTCTATGTTAAGAAAAAATATTGCTAATCTCTCTTACATTCTGAAGAATGAACCAGTGGAATTAAAGACAGATTTGAGCTACGAAGAAAAGCCTGTACAGATTTTGTTATGAGATGTGAAATAATTGAGAAATAAACAAATTCCATTAGTTAAAGTGTTATGGAGAAACCAATCGGTAGAAGAAGCCACTTGGGAAAGGGAATATAAAATGAGAACTAAGTATCCTGAATGTTTTCGGTAAGTGAAATTTGGGGGACGAAATTTTTATAAGGAAGGGAGAATGTGATACCCGAACCTCTCACTATTCACCTGGCTAAATATGATTCATGCATTACATGTTAATTTCATGCTATTTTCATTTATATTAACATCATATAATTTATTTTATTTTATACGGCATTCTTAATCATTAAACTTAATTTTGAAGCTCTCGCACGGTATTGATTATCGAATCCCCTAACCTAAATGGTCAATTCTACATTGGGATAAGAAGAAAATTAGGTATCAATATGATGAATATTACTAGGTTACACATTATAATTTTTAAAAATGTTAAAGGTGTCACTAGTAAGTTTATACGGTTTAATTTGATTTGATCAAGTTATTTCAAAAGTATATATTTGTTAATTAATATAATTGGGATATTGGACATGATATAATGTGATTTAAGTGTCATATTACAAGGTCAATATGTGCATATGATTTTAGAAATGCAAACAAGACAATCATTTAAGAATCAAATATCAATCGGTTTAGAGATCGAATGAACGGTTAAGAAATTAGGGTAGAATTTATTATCCGATCGTACAAAAATTAAAATAGGTTGTAAATAGATAAATCAATAATGAGAAACACTAGATTACAACTATATAAGGTGTGTGTAACATCATATTTGAACCACCACTTGACACCTCAAGTTTTGCCACCTCAAACTTTGCCAACTCAAGCTACCACCTCAACCTTTCTTCATTTCTATCCTTGAACCATGACCAAAAATTATTTTTTGAGCTATTTCACCTCCAAAACCTCCATATTAAATTTTAGAAGTTGCTCCCAAGTGATTCCAAGTAAAGAAAAAAGTGAATGAAGTAAAGGGAAGTAAGAAAGAGCAAGTAGAAGTTTAAATTTGTGCATGGGTGAGCTTAACTCATGTTTTTTATTTAAGTTCTTGAATTGTTTGAGGGTTTATAATTTTTATAGCTTCTATTATTGTTTATAATCATATTAAGATGTTATCTATGGTCTTATAATTCACAAAAGAAGGATTTTTAGTTACAAAATCACAATAGAAATCAATAGGGACAGAAACTATATATTTGCTAGTTTTTATTTTTAAAGCTTTATATATGTATAATAACTTGATTAAAACCTATATATTTCACCATATATGTGTTTGTATATGAGTTTAGGTGATGTATGTAAGTTTGGAGAGGTTATAAATTGAAATATTGTAATAAACAAGCCTAACACTACTTACTTGGCCAATTTGATTAATGCATTACATGTTATTCATAAGTGTTTGCATTGAAACTAACATGGCATGATCCGTTTTACCTTATAATCACATTTGATAATTAACTTTTTAGAAAATCTCATATGGTGTTAGTTGTCGATCATCATAATATAAGTAATCAACATTAAATTGAAACAAGAAGAAAATGAGATTAATCAATATTGAATGTCGATGGGATATATAGGTTATAATTTTAGAAGTGTTAAAGTTGTTACTATTAAACTTATACGGTTTGATTCAATTTCATCTAGAAATTTCAAAAGTATATATCGGTAAATTACATATTTGGACATTGGACATAAGATAATATGATTCAAATGTTGTGATACCCGAGCTTCTTACTACTCACATGGCTAAATATGATTCATGCATTACATGTTAATTTTATATGCTATTTGCATTTCTATTGACATTGCATAATTTATTTCATTTTATACGACATTCTTGAATATTAAACTTAATTCTGAAGCTCTTGCACGATATTAGTTATTGAATTTCTTAATCTAAGTAGATTTTATATTGAAATAAGAAGAAAATGAGGTGGATCAATATTAGATATAGATGGGATATATAGGTTATAATTTTGGAAGTGCTAAAAGTGTTACTAGTAACCTTATACGGTTTAATTTGATTTGATCAAGTTATTTCAAAAGTATATATTTGTAAATTAGCATACTTGGGATATTGGACATGATATAATATGAATTAAGTGTCATATTACAAGCCCCTTATGTGCATATGATTTTAGAAATGCAAACTAGATAATTCTTTAAGAATCGGATGCGAATCGGTTTGGAGATCGAATGAACGGACATAGGAATTACCTATGGGAATGAATGGTGATTAAGATAGGTTGCAACCAAATAAAAATAGATGAGGCACACAAGATTAGGGCTGCAAGATAAGGGAGAAAATCAGATTTGCCATTTACTTGCCACCTCGTGCTTTCTTATTAAGCTTAAGCTAACATCTCAAGCTAACACCTCAAACCCTTCACCCTTAAGCAACGACCAGACCCTCATTTCAGCCATTTTCATCTTCCAAACACACACCTTAAGGTCTCCATGTGATCCAAATTGATTCCAAGTTGAAATAAAAGCAAGAAAAGCAAAGAAGAAGTGATTACCATCAAGTTAGCCTCAAAATCTGCATAGGTAACACTTATCTACGGTTTTGCCTTTGGTTTTCAGATTATTATGAATGGTTTTATGGCTTATTAAGCTTTCAATATCTCTTATAAAAGTGTTAGGAAGTTTTTAGTTAGACTTTGGTGCACAAAGAAAGGGTTTTTGATCACAAACACTTAATAGGAAATACTTATGGCAGAAACTGTCATCTTACTGTTTTCTTGTGTTTTAGACTTCAAAAGTGTATGGTATGTTGAATAAAACCTATAATTATTACCATTTACATGACCATATATGAGTTAAGAGTATTGGAATGAATTTTTATCAGTTGGAAATTGAAATAGAGAATGATATTGGAGAAACACTCAAACTGCCAAAATAGCAAAATCTGTTTTGGTGTGCTGTGAAGGAAACTGAATTAAGGGAGCTAAATCGATTATTTTTGATAATATTATGACCTGGTTGTCTCATTATATATGTTATCTAAGTATGGTGAAAATGTTGGAGTGATTGAATATACTTAAGGGTGCCAAAACCATTAATGTCATGAAGTGTGCAAAACTGTCACGGTAGGAAATAATCTGTTTCAGTATGTCGTGAAGAGAGCTGAACTTGGAAGCTATATCCATGATTTTTAGCAATTCTATGATATGGTTACATTTATATACATGTTATATAAGTGTGGTAAAATTTTTGGAGGGATTGGATATGTTTAGGGATGTTAAAATTATCATGCAATTAAACTTGACAGCAAGAAAATATGAAAATGTGAATCTGCCACATTTGATCACTTAGCATGTTTCAACCTAGACATGTTGCTATTGAGTGTTAACAATTAGGTACATGCTATTAGAGTTATAATACTTCAATTACATGATGTTTTCATGTATTTAAGATGAGAAATTGAGGTATTTGAGGGGTTATATTGGGTTCTAGTTTGTGAAAGCTTGATTGTTAGCTTATAGCTTGGTGTTTAAGGTCTAGTATGAGATTTTGTGCTTTCAACTTGCCAAATTGGGAATGGTGCTTGATGTTGGGTAATATTACAGGCTATTTTACATCTAAGGTTGGAGAGGAATACTAAACAAATTTAGACTAAGCCACCAACCAAGTGAAAGGTAAGTAAAGATTCATTTGCAACTACAATGCATAGACATAGTAGATGTGTGAATTATATGTAATATCATAAATCATATGTGCATAGTAGAGGGCTCTCCATTGAGCATACATACATGGGCATTGTCATTAGCACGTGCATGCATCATATACTAGCATTGTGATAAATCTTGCATTGCACGGCATAATTCAGAGAAAGGAAAATGTTTTGTTGACCACTACTAGTGTACCGAAGCATGCATGGATTTACATGGTGTTATGCATGGATTTGCAGGTTCGCGTGCATGGATTTGCATGCGTATGAGTATGCATGGATTTGCATGCTTATATGATTATTGGCCATTGGATTATGGTGGTATGTAGAGCTCTTTTCCGGTGCATGAGATAGTAGCGTTGGTCAGGGGCCCAAGAAAGAAATGATTTTGAGAGAAATATTTTGATGCATAAAATTACATTGTGAGCATAGCATTTTGAGTTGCATGACTTGATATTGTGGATTATTCTTTGACATGCATAATCTTTACTTGCTGAGCGTTAGCTCATATAGTTTATGCATTGTAGGTGAGTACGATGATACTTGAAGCATCTTTGGCTGGCTGGTCGGCTGTTGGAGCTCCTGCAGGTGTTTGAGGGAGTGTGTACATGGATGACGACCTGTTGGGCTATTTTGTTGGCTTGTTATATTTTGAGTTTGGTGTATTATGTTTTTAGATTGGTACTATATTTCTCTTTTAAAACTTTACTGTAGTTAAGTATGTAAATATTGTGGTCGTTGTGGGTGTTGTGTTTTTATATAAATACTGATCCTTCTATTTTAAACAGGGTTGTGTATGTAAGAAGTGATTTAGCTTTTCTTAAAATGTTAAAAAAAAAAATATTCCATGCATGCACACAGGTTCTATCATGTCAATTATACAATATATATGGTTGTGTAGGAATTAGGGGGGGTGTTACAAATGTGGTATTACAATACTCGTTTATGTATAAGATTATATAATTTTTAATATGGATAATTATTTAAGAATCGAGTGACAATCAGGTAAAAAATTAAATGAACGACACAAAAATTAGCTTATGAATTATCTATTGTATCTTATGGTATTTAAGATAGGATGCAATAAAATTAAAGTATAGTAAGACACATCTGATCTAGGCTTGAAAGATGGGTGAAAGGTCAGATTTATACCACAACTTGCCACCTCATGCTTGCTATCAAGCTTAAGCAAGCACCTCAAGTGACACCTTAAGCTTTCTTTCACTCTTAGCCATTTACCCACGGCCCTCAACCATTTTTCAGTCATTTTCAGGGTCTAAACTATTGTCAAAATCTCTCTAAGTTGGTTTTAAGTGATTCCAAGTAACAGAAAAGGGCAAATGAAGCAAAAGGAAGTTGTAATCACCAATAGAAACTGAAACTGGCATAAGTGAGGTTCATCTACTGTTTTGACAATAATTTTTATATTATTTGAGGGTTTTGTATTTGCTTAATATTATTATCTTGTTCATGATAAATTTAGAGGTTATTTATAGGGTTATTAGTCATAAAAGAATTATATGTGGTTGCGAACACATAGAAGAACCACTAAGGGGCAGAATCTGTGTATATGTAGATTCTAGTTTATTAAACTTGAAATATGCAAGAAACCTTGGTAAATTCTATATTTATCATCATGAAAGTGTTTATATAGGATTTAAGATTATGTATATAGTTTTGGATAGCTTAGGAATTAAAATATGGCATGATAATTAAAGAGATGCTCAGAACTGTCTCCATTGAATTTCAAATTCTGTCCTATGTGAAGAGGACTGGTTTTACCATATTAAATCCATTAGTTTTGGCAAGAATATGACCTTTTTATCTCTTTGTATATGTTATCTAAGTGTGGTGGAAATTTGGGAGTGATTGGATATACTTAAGGGTGCCAAAACCATTAATGTCATGAAGTGCGTAAAACTGTTATAATAGAAAAAATCTATTTTAGTATGCTGTGAAGGGAGCTGAACTTGAGAAACTATATCTATGAGTTTTAGCCATTCTATGACATGGTTACATTTTTTTTTGATGTTATCTAAGTGTGATAAAAGTTGGAGAGTGAATGAATATGTCTAAGGGTATCAAAATCATTATGCAAATTAATGTGGTAGCAAGAAAATGTGAAGTTGTGAATCTGTCCCATTTGGTTCATTAACATGTTCCAGCATAGATGTGGTGCATTTGATCCCTAACATTTAGGAAAATATTGTAAGAGTTATAATACATCAATTAATTGAGGTTAGTATACATTTAATATGTGGAACAAAGATGTGTAGAAGGTTGTATTGGATTATAGTTTCTAAGTAGTAAGGTTTAATTAAATTGATATTCAAGAACTTTATACTACATTAGGTGTAATAAACTTATTAATTGAGGATGGTGATTGATATCTTGTATTTTTACAGACTGTTTCATATCTAAGGTTGGGGAGTAATACTTAAGAAACCTAGAAGTAACACACAACCGATCAAAGGTAAGTGAAAATCCATTTGCAACTACAATACATGAACATAGCATTTATACCTAATATATTGATGATATTTAAATTGATTGGATGACAAGTATAGTATGTACCTTAAGAGTTTTATAATTCTTGAAACATGTTGAGAGCAAGATGACTTGCATTTCATATTGAACATATCATTCATGAGTATTTACATGTGCATACACGGCATATGAGTATAGTTGAGGTTCTTGCATGCATGATATGATTTGAGACCTAATTTTCAGGAAGAAAATATTTTGGTTGGCCACTACTAGTGTACTGAGGCATGCGAGGTATGCTTATGTGATATTTTGGGGCGCCGCGAGTGTTACTTCTTGGAGGATCATAAGGGTTGACAGGGGGTGTGCCTCTGGTGGTCACGAGAGGGTGAACTACTTAACTGTGCCCTTATTGACTCCGCCGGTGGGAAGACTTCTGGAGGATCATAGGGGAAGATAAGGGGTGGACCTCTGGTAATCCCAGGAGATGGCCCCTGGACCGAGTCAATTTTTTTATGGCCATGTGATTATTAATATTGTTCAGAGCTCCGGTGCATAGTAGGTAGGTTAAGGGCCAGTGATGGAAAATGATTTTGAATGAACTATTTTGGTTCAAGAGCTTGCATTCCTGGCAAGATTTCATAAAGATGCATCGCATATATGTTAGATTATCTCTTCAACATGCATGATTTTCACTTACTGAGCGTTAACTCACGTAGTTCATGCATTGTAGGTAAGAATGATGATACTTGAGACTCTGAGGCTTACTGGGCTGGTTGTTGGAGCTCCTAAAGGCTTCTGAGGATCACTGTACATGGATGACGACCTGTTGTGTTGTGTTGTATTGTGTTGTGGGCATATTTTAATTTTTACAATCATTATTATTAGATAAATTATTGTCTATATATAAAGGGTTACAAGATGCAAAATGTTCTTACTTCTTCCAAAAATATAGGCTATTATTTTGATTTTTGAGATTTTGTGCTTTCAACTTGTCAAATTGGGAATGGTGCTTGATGTTGGGTAATATTACAGGCTATTTTACATCTAAGGTTGGATAGGAACACTAAACAAATCTAGACTAATCCACCAACCAAATGAAAGGTAAGTAAAGATTCATTTGCAACTACAATGCATAGACATAGTAAATGTATGATTTATATGTAATATCATAGATCATATGTGCATAACAGAGGGCACGCATTACTATCATTCATGTCCATTGAGCATACATATTGGGCATTGGCACGTGCATGCATCATTGTGTAAATTATTGTTTATATATAAAGGGTTACAAGATGCAAAATGTCCTTACTTCTTCTAAAGTAAGTATTATTTTAATTTTTGAGTCTATCGTAATACAATTTTGAGATGTTGTGTTCTATATAACTCTTAAAATTTTATAGTAAATAAGTTTGAGAATAGCGTGACTGTGATGGGTGTTGTGTTTTTTATATAAACGGTGATTTTTCTATATACAGGGTTATATGTCAGAAAATACTTTTATTGTTTCTCAAAATGCTACAGTTGACAAAAATATTTATATACACATGCACACACATGTGCTATATTGTAAAAATTATTGTTATATTAATATTTATATTTAGTGGTGGGGGTGTTACAAATATGGTTTTAGATTTAAAGAAACACTCAAAACTGTCATGATAGAACTTACAGTTTTTGTGTTGTGAAAAGTGGGTTGGTTTTGTAGAGGTAAATCAGTGATTTTAGGCAATTATAAAATATGATTACATTGCTCTACATGTTAGCTAAGTGTGGTAGAAATTTGGGAGTGATTGGATATGCTTAGGGATGTCAAAATTATCATGCAACTAAATTGGACAGCAAGAAAATATGAAAATGTGAATTTGTCCCATTTGATAACTTAGCATGTTTCAACCTAGACATGTTGCTATTGAGTGTTAACAATTAGGTACATGCTATTAGAGTTATAATACTTCAATTATATGATGTTTACATGTAACTAAGATGAGAAATAAAGGTATTTGAGGGGCTATATTGGGTTCTAGTTTGTGAAAGCATGATTGTTGCCTAGATAGCTTGGTGTTTAATGTCTTAGTATAAGAATTTGTGCTTTCAACTTGCTAAATTAGGAATGGTGCTTGATGTTAGGTAATATTACAGGCTATTTTATATCTAAAGTTGAAGAGGAACACTATACAAATCTAGACTAAGCGACCAACCAAGTAAAAGGTAAGTAAAGATTTATTTGCGACTACAATGCATAGACATAGTAAATGTGTGATTTATATATAATATCATAGATCATATGTGCATAGCAGAGGGCACGCATTACTGTCATTCATGTCCATTGAGCATACATACATGGGCATTGGCACGTGCATGTATCATATACGAGCATTGTGATAAATCTTGCATTGTATGGCATGATTCTGAGAAAGAAAATATTTTGCTGACCACTTCTAGTGTACCAAAGCATGCATGGATTTGCATGTTTATATCATTATTAGCCATTGGATTATGGTGGTGTGCAGAGCTCTTTTTTGGTACATGGGATAGTAGCATTGGTCAGCGGCCCAAGAAAGAAATGATTTTGAGAGAAATATTTTGATGCATGGATTACATTGCGGGCATAGCATTTTGAGATGCATGACTTGATATTATGGATTATTCTTTGATATACATAATCTTTACTTGCTGAGCATTATGTCATGCACTACCAAGCCAAGACCAGTTTTATTGCAGTATTTTTGGGCTTAAAGGCTTTCCCGTAATTTTCTAGAACATTAGGGACATTTTAGACAATTGTTAGGAACTTCTAGAATGTCCACTTGTAAATTTCTAGTGGAATCTTTGTGGCATATTCCTTGGAGAACTCTATAGAGTCTCTCCCAATCGTAGGATCAAATAGATCACCACCATTTATTTAGGAGGTGGAGTAGTATAAATAGAGGCAGAAACTTCATTTGTAAACCATCTAAGCAAGAATTGAGTTTGAGTGAATACAACCTTCTCTTACAAAACTCTCTTACCTTTTTTGAGTTTTTTTTATCTTGCTAGCCATCTACTAACACTTTTCTAAGCAACGAGGCTGACTTAGCTACCGTGAGGGGCGGTTGAAGAAGTTAAGGGCGCATGGTCCTTGTTGAGGGAACAAGTCCATGACAAGTGGAATTAGAGCCTGGTTGGGCTAAATGCTGTGAAGTCATAAGAGATGGCCGACAACGAGAACAAGTCAGGTGTGACCAAAGATCGTGGGAGAGAACCCATCCAGACCCCATCCAAGAAGAAGCGCAATCAGAGTAGAAGCCATTAGGGCAGCTCCTGGGAACGCATCATGGAGGATATGGGTGAGTGCCTCGAGATGCGAAGGTGATGGATGCTCTGCAAGCTATGTAGATTAGCATTGAGACATTGTGGGAGGACTTAGCAGTGTGTAAGAAGATTGCTACTACTGGGGAGCTAGCACCAGTGTGGTTAGTCCAAAGGTGGACTATCCCAAATCCAATGGGTTTGATGGCCGGAGGGACGCCAAGGAAGTTGAGAACTTCTTGTGGCAAATGGAACACTACTTCGAGGGACTTAACTTAACCAACGAAGTATCAAGGGTAAGAACCGCCACTCTCTATCTCACCGATACTGCTATTCTATGGTGGCGCAGGAAACACGCTGACATAGAACGAGGCTTCTGTTAGGTTGATACTTGGGAAGGCTTTAAGAAGGAGCTTAAGCGACATTTCTACCCAGAAAATGTCATCTATGAGGCTCACAAGAAGCTTTGAGAATTAAAACAATGAAGCACCATAAGGGACTACGTTAAAGACTTTACCACAATCATACTTCAAATTCTGAATCTATCGAAGAAGGACCTTCTCTTCCACTTTGTGGATGGTCTTCAACAATGGGCCAAACAAGAGTTGCACCGGCAAGACATCAAGCTGGTAGACGAGGCCATCACCGTCGCAGAGTCTCTTATAGAGTACCAACCCCACAGGATGCTTAAAAAAAAAGAAAAAAGTAGAACCCGACTAAAGATGGGGGAGAAAAATGGGATAATCAGGACTAACAAAAGATATACCCGCCTAAGGGAGGAGATAGGAATCCATCTCGAAAGGAGTACGAAAAAAAAAACATGCCTTCGTACCAAAGAGAGGATGCTTTGAGTGCAAAGGGCCACATGCCATGAGCAATTATCCCAAGCTCGGGTCCTTATCTACCATGGTCGAAAGGAATGAGGTGGCAACAACCATAGATAAAGGGACGGGCAATATAGGATCCATCCGACTTCTTAATACCCTCAATGCTAAGTCGTTATCAACGACATCAAGAAAGGGGCTGATGTACGTGGAGGCATACATAAGTGGAAAGCCTACCAAGGCGTTGGTGGACACGGAAGCTACCCACAACTTCATAATTGAGAAAGAGACCAATAGGTTAGGCCTACGATGGAGCAAGGACGAGGGTTGGCTCAAGGCGGTGAACGCCAAAGCTCAACCCCTTAATGGCGTAATGAGAAATATGGAGCTACATTTAGGTACTTGGAAGGGCCAAGTGGATTTCTCGATGGCACTATAGATGACTTCAAGGTCATACTCAGCATCGACTTCTTAAGAAAGGTAACAACTATTCCCATGCCTTCTTTTAGCTTTGTGTGCATACTTGAAAAGGGAGCACCTTGCATAATACCCATCATCGACCCAACTGAGGGATATTCACAATGGATTAAGGCTGAATCAAAACACCTGTTGGCAATGCAAATTACCAAGAGGGTAAAATGGGGTGAGCCGATATATTTAGCAACCTTAAAGGAGGAAGTTCCAGCCATCACTAAGGAGGAGGACTTGCCACCTATCATCCATAACGTCTTGGAGGAAAATAAAGACGTGATGCCGAATGAGTTACTGAAGAAACTTCCACCTAGGTGAAAGGTAGATCACAAGATCGAGTTAGAGCCGGGTACCAAGCCACCGGCCATGGCACCTTACCACATGGCCCCGCCCAAACTGGAGGAATTTCGAAGACAACTAACAGAGTTGTTAGGCACGGGATGGATCCGACCTTCGAAGGCACCATATGGCGTACCAGTGCTATTTTAGAAAAAACACGATGGGTCACTAAGGATGTGTGTGGACTATCGGGCATTAAATAAGGTAACCATTAAAAACCGATATCCCATACCTTTGATAGGTGACCTATTTGACAAACTTGGAGGAGTCAAAATTTATACCAAGATGGACTTGCAAAAAGACTACTACCAAGTTTGGATTGCCGAGGGAGACGAGCCAAAGATGGTGTGCATCACCCGATATGGGTATTTCGAGTGGTTACTCATGCCTTTTGGATTGAACAATGCTCCAACCATATTTTGCACGCTCATGAACAAAATCTTCTAGCCGTACCTGGATCGGTTCATGGTGGTCTATCTGGATGATATAGTGATCTATAGCAACTCGCTGGAGGAACATGCCAACCACCTACGTACCGTATTTTAAGTATTAAGGAAGAATGAGTTATTTGTGAAGAAAGAAAAATGCTTATTCGCCAAGGAGAAGGTTCCTTTCTTGGGACACATCATCGAACATGGGCAGCTCTAGATGGACGAAGCAAAGATACAGGCCATTGTGGAGTGGGAAGCTCCAACTAAGGTAACCGAATTATAGTCTTTTCTTGGACTTGTCAATTATTACCATAGGTTTATCCAGGGATACTCGACACGGGCAGCACTACTGACGGACCTACTCAAGAAAGGGAAAACATGAGAGTGGTCTAAGAAATGCCAACATGCCTTTGATGACAGCGAGCCAGTACTAGCCCTGCCAGATTTTGACAAGCCCTTTAAACTCCACATGGATGCCTCAAACTTTGTAATAGGAAGGGTACTAATGCAAGAAGGGCATCCCATAGCATTAGAAAGCCGCAAGCTCAATGACACTGAGCGACAATACACGGTGTAAGTCAAGGAGATGATGACCATCATCCATTTTCTACGGGTGTGGTGACATTACTTGTTGGGATCATATTTCATCATCAAAATTGATAATGTTGCCACAAGTTACTTCCAAACCCAAAAAGAAGCTGTCACCGAAGCAAGCTCGATGGCAGGACTTCTTGGCAAAATTTGATTACACGTTGGAGTACAAACCCGATAAGGCTAATATAGTAGCTGATGCCTTAAGCCGAAAGGCAGAGCTTGCAGCAGTTAACCTAGCTAAGAGAGAGATAATGAATCTCATCAAATAAGGATTGGAGCAGGACCCGTTGGCTAGGGAGCTAAAGAAGCTAGCAGTGGAGGGTAAGACCCAGTAATTCTGGGTAGAGGACGACCTACTCTACACTAAAGGACGATGCCTATATGTTTTGAAATGGGGGAGCTTGCGAAAGGAGCTCACCAAGGAGTGTCACGACACCAAATAAGCTGGACATTCAGGACAACGATGCACAATGGCACTATTGGAGGCAGCTTACTTTTGGCCTCACATGAGGGATAGTGTCGAGTTGTACGTTAAGACTTATTTTGTGTGCCAGCAAGATAAGATAGAGACCAAGCAACCGATAGGGTTGTTGGAGCCATCACCAATTCCTGATTGACCATAGGAGTCCATCACAATGGACTTCATCAGTGCATTGCCAAAATTAGAGGGGTTCAAGTCTATTATGGTGGTAGTTGACTGATTTTCCAAATACAGGATGTTTATACCATGTAGTAGGGATTGCACGGTGGAAGAAGCAGCAAGGGCATTCTTAAAAAATATTATGAAATATTGGGGACTACCATGAACATTATGAGTGATCGAGACCCCCACTTCACGGGACATTTGTGGACGGAACTTTTCAAACTTTTCGGGTCAGAATTATGTTTCTCCACAAGTTTCCACCCCCAAACCGACGGACATACAGAATGGGTAAACTCTTTACTAGAGCATTATTTAAGGCAGTTTGTGAGTGCTAATCAGAAGGATTGGGCCAAATTTCTTGATGAAGCATAATTTTTGTACAACTTACAGCAGAGCGAGGCCACAGAACACAGTCCATTCGAGTTCGCAATGGACAACAACTATTAACTCCTCACTCCATAGCAACATCTGAAGGTGATGGGAGAAGCCCAGGGGTGATCCAAATGGCTAAGTCAAGGGAAGAGCAAGCTGACTTAGCTCATTTATGCCTAGAGAAAGCTCGTCGACGGATGAAGAAATGGGCCGATGAAAGGAGACGCCTACAAGAGTTCAATATAGGCGACCAAGTCCTTATCAAACTCTTACGACAATAATTTAAGGCATGCACAAAGTTTTGGTAAGAAGATATAAGGGGCCATTTTCGGTTGTGGCCAAGGTAGGCAAGATATCTTATTGTGTTGACCTACCTAGTTCCTTGAAGATATACCCTGTCTTCCATGTAAGTATGTTGAAGCCATACCATGAGGACAAGAAAGACCCTAGCCGAGGGCAATCACATCGGGCACCTCCCATGGTAACCAAGTCTTACGACAAGGATATTGAAGAGGTGCACACTAAGAAGACTATACGATGATGTGGCGTATAATCTTGCTCTCAATACTTAATCAAGTGGAAGGGACTACCGGAGTCTGAAGCAACGTGGGAACCAGAAGAAGAGTTGTGGCAGTTCCAAGATCAACTCCGAGAATACGAGGCAATGAGGGCGTCGCTAAATTAGGTGGGGGAGGATGTCACGCACCGCCAAGCCAAGACCAATTTTATTGCAGCATTTTTGGGCTTGGAGGCTCTCCCGTAATTTTCTAGAACATTAGGGACATTTTAGACAATTGCTAGAAACTTCTAGAATGTCCACTTGTAAATATCTAGTGGAATCTTTGTGGCATATTCCTTGGAGAATTCTAGAGAGTCTCTCCCAACCGTAGGATTAAATAGATCACCACCGTTCATTTAGGAGGTGGAGTAGTATAAATAGAGGTATGAACTTCATTTGTAAACCATCTAAGCAAGAGTTGAGTTTGAGTGAATACAACCTTCTCTTACAAAGCTCTCTTGCCTTCTTTGAGTGTTTTCTATCTTGCTAGCCATCTTCTAACACTTTTCTATACAACGAGGCTGGCTTAGCTACTGCGAGGGGCGGTTGAAGAAGCTAAGGCCGCACGGTCCTTATTGAGGGAACAAGTCCGTGACAATTAGCTCATATAGTTTATGCATTTTAGGTGAACACGACGATACTTGAAGCATCTTTTGCTGGTTGGGTGGCTGTTGGAGCTTCTGTAGGTATCTAAGGGAGTGTGTACATGAATGACGACCTGTTGGGCTATTTTGTTGGCTTGTTATATTCGGAGTCTGTTGTATTATATTTTAAGATTGGTACTATATTTCATTTTTAAAACTTTACTGTAAACAAGTATGTAAATATTGTGATCGTTGTGGGTGTTGTGCTTTTATGTAAATATCGATCCTACTATATACATGACATATGTGAAGAAGTATTTTAACAAGATTGTGCATGTAATAAGTAATTTATCTTTTCTTAAAGTGTTACATAAAAAAAAATATCGCATGTACACATAAGTTTTATCATGTCAAATTATACTTTATATATAGCTGTTGAGTAGTGGTGGGTATTATAGATGCCACGGAGTCTATTCCTTGAGAAGCTCCATTAGAAATCCAAGTTGCAAATTGGTTATAAAGAGTAGAAACTTATGCAACTAATTATGTAAATGAATCTACCTCAAGAACACATGCAATTTTTTTAATTGAAGACCTCTTAGAAGGCTATTGATAACTATTAGTATCCATCTCCTCAAGAAAAATATGAGCTTCATTTGTGGTCTTAGACATCAAAGTCCCACCTGCGGCAGCATCTATTATGGTTCGAGTTCGCCCGTTCAAATCATTGTAGAAGTATTGTACCTGCTGCCAATTCTCATAACCATATTGAGGACACCTTCTTAGAAAATCCTTAAACCTCTCCCAAGCTTCATATAGTGGCTCAGAATCTTGTTGGTGGAATTAAGCTATCTCACTCTTGAGTTGAAGTGTCTTGCTTGGTGGAAAATACTTAGCAAGGGATTCTTGTGTCAAGTCATTCCAACTCAGTAAGCTACATGGTGCAAAAGATTATAACCATAGCCTAGCTTTGTCCCCAAGTGAGAATGGAAATAAGCGAAGTCTAATGTCATTGTCGGGCACTCCATTCATTTTGATGGTGTCATAAATCTCCAAAAACATGGCTAAGTGTGCATTAGGATCCTCTAATGCGCTTTCTCCAAATTAATTTAGTTGCACCATACTAATGAGAGCTAGTTTAAATTCAAAATTATTGGCATTGATCGGTTGTTGAGCTATCCGGGAGTAGTTTAGGTTCATGGTTGGTTAAAAATAGTCCCGAATAGCTCGTTATGGTGGTGGTTGTTGCAAAGAAAGATTGATGTTCACATTAGCATTGTTAGTGTTATTCGCTATGGCTTGATTATTAAATCTTTTTGTTGCTCTAATAGCTTGAAGAGTTCACTCGATTTTTGAATCAAAATAACCTAAGTCAAGACTCCTAGCCTTACGCATACAAATATGTATAATCCAATGCAAGATAAGATAACATCAAAATATGGGAAGAAAGTAAAAACAATTTAAACTAAAATCAAGACTAAGTCATAACAATATTAATGCAATTATGATATAACAATCCCCGACAATGGCATCAAAAACTTGTTCATGAGATATTTTGCAAAACACAACGCACGGTATCAAGTTTTAATACATTGGTGAGTTGAGTTGAGTATCCACAAGCATTGTAATAAAAAATTGCATCAAGTACCGTAGTTCAAATAGTCTTAATTTTATCTAGAAAATCAAGTGATGATTGGTAAACAAAGTAGAATAAGTTAAAAAATACAAAAATAAGAGTGGAGTTCTTAGAAGCAATACGACAAACACCTTATGAGCAAAAAATTCTAGAGGAATGAATTACCTAATTATCACCTATATTCTTCCTTCCAAAACATACCAATTCAAGTCAACAACACATGTAAGTTAATAATTTCTAAGCTCATCAATTCTCTCTCTCGAGTATCGAATTGACTATGAGTTCCAATATGAATTTCAATATCTCTATAAAAACTCAAGAATAAAATTCTACAAAAGTTCACTAAATTCTTCCTCAAAACTTCAAAGGTTTCATAAGCTTCTCAACTCTATGATTCATAGGTTGTGTTATCCTTAAGATCATGTATAACCTTCTCTCTCTCGAGTATCAAATCTCATATATCAAAAATCTCAATTAATGGCCAACTAATCAAGATGTAATACTAAGCAAGATAATATAAACAAGATGAATAACTTGAACTAATATTATTTGGAATTCAAAACATAGGATCAAATAAGTTTCATCATCCTCTAGAAAGAAAAGTTTAGTTCAACATGTATGAATATAACTTCTAGAAATACATAAGAAAGAACATGGAAATTGTTCACTGATTTGTGAAGTAAGAGAAATGGTTGAAACTCTCCTTATCTCCAAGAATGGCTTCATTGTCTTCAAGAATGGCTCTCTTCTCTCAAGAATGGCTCCCTCTGTCCAGCATGTCTCATTCTGTCCAGAATACCTTCTCCTCTCCAAGTGTGCCTTTGAAGGCTCTTGGGGATCCTTAAAATCAGATGGAAGATGCCCTAAAGAGGGCAAAAATCCCATTTTGCCCCTTTTATCCGCATGACAGTGACTAGGTGCTGACTGGACAGCGCCTAGGCGCTATACATTCTGTCCAAAACTAGTTTCTACAGCACTTGTATCCTCTTTCAACTGATTTTTTACCACTTTCTAGACCAAACTGGCTTTTGGTGTCTTCATAAGAATCTTTATGATTCATCACAATATGATATCTGTGGAGAGAGTTATGTCTAAAATACCAAGATGTATCATACTATAAACTTTTAGTTCAGTGTTGACTCTTAAACTCAATGTTTCTCATTGAAGAAACTGGATCTTGTGGTAAACATAAAAGTTGTAGATCTATCTCTTAATTTTCTAATAGATAACGAATCAAGTTAATATGAAATTGGAGTAAAGACTTTTGATTGAAATACAAGCACTGTCATCAATAATAACACAATGCGGGTTCTTTTAAAATTTCAACCAAGTTTTTGTTTCTTTCGATTTTCTCCTTATTTTACCATTACCTACAAGATTTCAAACTAAATGCATAAAAAGTACCATAAACATTTAAAAACAAACCAAATGTTCATCAAAAGGCATATGAATTATTGGTATAAAACTAACCTATCAAATATCTTCTGTTCTAAGGGCTTAGTTAGTGGGTCTGCTATATTTTTTTGCTAAAGCAACTCGATCCACAACGAAATCACCTCTATCAATGATCTCTCTGATCATGTGATATCGTGTCATTATGTGCTTAGATCTTTGATAAGATCTTAGTTTCTTTACTTGTGTAATAGGCCCTTTGTTATCACAGTAAATCATCACTGGATCAACAATGGATGGAATTACACACAAACCTTAAAAGAAGTTTCTTATCCAAACAGCTTCTTTTGTTGCATCTGATGCAACAATATATTCAGCTTTAGTGGTAGAGTCTGTAGTCGTTTATTGCTTAGAACTTTTCCAACTGACCACACCACCATTCAGGGTGAATATATATGCAGACATGGATTTTGAGTCGTCTACATCAAACTGAAAACTAGAGTCTGTATATCCAGCCAATTTTAGTTTTCCATTATTGTATATCAAAAAGATATCCTTAGCCATTCTCAAGTATTTAAGGATCATCTTAACAGTTTTTCAGTGTTTTTCCCTAAATTGGACTGATATCTTTTTATGACACTCAGAGCATATGCAATATCAGGCCTTGTACACAACATTGCATACATTATGCTCCTAATAGCGGATGCATAAGGTATGCAAGTCATTCTTTCTCTCTCTTCAGGTGTCTTGGGAGACATAGCCTTAGAGAGTGAAACACCATGACTCATAGGCAGAAATCCTTACTTAGATTCCTCTATGCTAAACCTTTTTAGCACTTTGTCTATGTACATGGATTGGAATAGTCCAATCATCCTTCTAGATCTATATCTATAGATCTTTATCCCTAGAATAAAAGATGCACATCGCAAGTCCTTCATGGAAAACTGCTTGGACAACCAAGTCCTTGTTGATTGCAATATCCCTACGTCATTCCCAATGAGTAGGATGTCATCAACGTAGAGCATAACAAATGCAGCTACACTTCCACTAATCTTCTTATAGACACATGGTTTATATGGGTTCTTATGAAAACCAAATGTTTTGATTATTTCATTAAATCGGATGTTCCAACTTCTCGAAGCCTGTTTGAGTCCATAAATAAATCTCTATAGCTTACAAATATTTTGCTCACTTCTGATGGATATAAAGCCTTCTCGCTGCTTTATGTAGATCTCTTCCTTAATGTTTCCAATAAAGAATGCGATTTTCACATCTATTTCCCATATTTTATAGCCTTAAAATACAGATATAGCCAGTAGAATCCAGATAGATTTAAGCATCACCACTAGTGAAAAGGTTTCCTCATAATCAATTCCTTGCTTCTGAGTATAACTTTTTACAACCAGACGTGTTTTATAGGTCACTACCTCCCTATCTACTCTAAGCTTTTGCGTGTAGACCCATTTTCAGCCATTGGGAATAGTTTCCTGTGGTGGATCCACCAAAGTCCATACCTTGTTGGAGTATATAGAGTCCATCTCAGACTATATAGCTTCTTGCCACTTCTCTAAGTCGATGTCAGATATCGCCTCTCTATAGCTACTAGCTACTTGGATCATTATCCAAGGGGAATTCTTCTTCTTTGTTTTCTAACAAAAATCCATACCTATCAGGTGCTCTTGAAACCCTTTCGGATCTACAAAGAGGTTGTGCCTCAGAGGGCCCAGCATTAGCTGGTGTGTTATCTTCTACGGCAGTTGGGACGTTCTATGGTTCTTGAACTTCTTCAAGTTCCACGACTTTACCACTTCTATCTAATAGAAAATTCTTCTTCAAGGAATGTGGCATTCCTTGAAACAAACACATTTTGTTTGAAGGCGTCGTATAAATAGTATTTAATAGACTCCTTTGGATACCCCATGAACTTACATAAGTTGGAACTCATATCAAACTTATTTTCCACTTGTTGCTTCACATAAGCAGCACACCCCTATACCCTAAGGTATTTATAGGAAGGTGTCTTACCACACCACATTTCATAAGGTGTTTTGGGCACGACTTTAGATGACACCCTATTTAATAGGTATGCCGCTGTTTCCAAGGCACAACCCCAAAATGAAAGAAGCATGTAGTAAAACTCATCATGGATCGAACCATGTCAAACAAGGTTTGATTTCTGCACTCCGCAACTCCATTAAGTTGTGGAGTAGCAGAAGGAGTCCACTATGAGAGAATTATATTCTCTTTTAAATAGTCAAGAAACTCTGTGCTCAAGTACTCATCTCCTCGATCTAATCAAAGAGCTTTGATACTTACCCCAGTCTGTTACTCCACTTCACATCTGAATTTTTTTGAACTTTTCAAAGGCTTCAGATTTGTACCTCATAAGGTAGACATAACCATACCTAGAATAATCATCGATAAAGGTTATGAAGCAGTGATAGTCCCCATGAGCACTAACACTTAGTGGACCAATATTCATCCAATTACTAAAGCCTTAGAGACATGTTCCACAATTGCAATCATATGCGCGACCGTGCCCTATAGCTATATTTAGTCTATGAATTTTATCTAATGTGTAGAAAGAAAATGCAAGACATAAGATAAAGAAAGTATCTTTTATATTAATATAATTCCCAATAAGATCGTTTTACAAAAGAAAGGAGTACAATACACCCAATCTAATGGGGCGCCGGGTATCCTACTCTAACAGACATTATTATCATCATTAATATTATCGTTATAGAAAATCGTTATTTTTGTAGTGTTACTTGTTGACACCATGCACTTGCGCTTTGTTACCACCTGTTTTAGGGTCACCACTTTTTTAGCGCTGGCTCGCTAAATTTCTATCACTTTGTGATTTTCCGACCAGAAATATCAATTTTTTGGTCAAAACTTCAAAAAAGTAATATCTCACTCATTTTAAGTCCGATTTTGATGAATTATATGTAGTTTATACTCTACAACAAAGCATAAAAGTCATACAACAAAAATAATATAAAAAAGTGCATTTTTTTAGCCCAAAGAAAACACGTTTCATTTGATTTTTCTCCTAAACCACTCATCTATTTTTCACAGAATACTAACCATGTGATTTGCATATGATGAAAAATTCATGGAAAAATATTTGTGCTTAAAAAGTGATTTTTTTTTATTATGCATAAAACTTATTCATGCAATTCATTAAATCAAACAGACGAGACCAGCCCTATTAACTCTCATACTATTGTTGAAAAATTAATAAATATTATACATATCACATATTATACTAAATTACATATAATTGGGTGGATCTGATATAGAGCTATATACAGTGAAAATTATCATTCCATGTATACTGATTTAATCTCGCATTTCAAGCCTACCTTAATCAGATCATGAATATGTCTTTACTCGTATTGGTGGATTACTACTAGAGCTACCCATTCATTTACACACCTCAAATCCATGGATTTTTTTGGTGATTCTCCAAAGAAAAAACATAGAGAGAATTTTTAGGAGAGATGTGTAGAGAGATAATTTAGAAGAGTTTTTCAAAGATACGTCAATTGCCTTATGTAATTAGGATAAGAATTTGATGTATATAGGTATATATCTTTTCCTACATAAGAAATAATTTTACTCCAATTAGAAATTCTAATCCCACCCAAATTGTTGAACTAACATTGAACTCAAATATGAGCGTCAATGGATCACGGGTCTAAAATCTAACCTAATTTCCAATAATTGGAAACCTTCATGAATATGAAAAACAATACAAGACAATTATATAACCTTAAAAGTAACGAATATACTATAAGAAAGTATACATAAAAGTATCCCCAACACATAATTCCATGTACATACTTAGAGTGCAGTTTGTTATTTAAAATGACGATAAAAGCATAGATAGTGAGAATTTATTTATGAAAAGGGGAAAAAAAGTAAGAATTAGACGTATTCAGTAATATGCATTTTAGAATTATGGAGTTTTATTCATGTAAATGCATCCATATTTTGTGTTTTTTTATCTTCTTATCTTTTTTTTAATATAAGGTCGGTGATTGATGGTTTAAAATAGCATGGTTGGACACCTCGCAATGAGGCATGGGGTGGCTAACACTGTCCCCATCATAACTTGACTTTTGAACTTAGATCTTAGGTAGTAGGCTATTTGTAAGTCCCCCTCCTGATGGTTATAGAGATTATGTATTTTTTCTATCTCGAAGTTATCTTTCTCCCACATGATCATTTATAGTAGGACATTGCATTTGTATTTTTCTTTGCTTATCATTTAAAGAAATGTAATGTACTTATGCAACAAATATTTATCACGATCAATATAATTTAGGATTCTAGTCTCCCTTTTAAAGAGTGTGGTGGCACCTCTAATATTTTTTCTTGAAAATCCCACTAATACTTGCCACAACGAACCCTTAGGGGCCCACCATTGGCCTACTGGTTGGGCTTATGGTTCTCCATAGGAGCTAGTGGTTCAAGATTCCCCATAAATGTAGTGTAGAAAAAGAGCTAATGCTTAGTTAAATGAGTTGTGATATAAGACTAAAATGATGCATAGTATTACCTATAAATAATTCGGCCTCCATCAATACTAGGTTCGCTTCTATAGTTGCCATTATGTCAACCATGGTCAATTTCAAATAGATATGCATATGAAATATATTGGCCACATTGTCATCATTGTTGAGAGTGGCATGTATCTTGTGATTGGGAGCTAAGTATCAGAATGTGATAATTTTTGCACTAATTTTTCACCTTTTAGCTTGATGAGCATGTACATCTATTAGGGTCATCCCCTTGTATATTGAGATCATATGAAGAATGAAGCTTGCCGCACAAGCTCCTAATAGCTCAACGTTAGTTTGTTGTCTGCTTTAGACATGTTTAGACATTAGTGATAGAGGTGGTGGCTGTGGTGGTGTGGGATATGTGCTTTTACCAAAACTAGGCATGTATCAAGTAAGAAAATCTAGAACTCATGTGAAAACTCACCTGCTCTTATCTTTGCTTCAATTATCCATCGTATGTCATCCGAGATGCCCTTGTGCATAAGCATCATCAATTTTTCAATTTTGATTTTATAAATTTTCAAAATTGCATTTTTAAGAAGAAAAAGAAATCGCTTCTTAAGAGTTAGAAAAATGTCACCCATTTTGAAAAGAACAAAAAAAGAGAATGAGAAAAACAGAGAAAATTTATACAAAGATTTCATTTATTTGAATCAATTGGCCAAGTGAGTAGTGTGAGGCTTGGGTATTACATCTTCCCCTCCTTATTAAAATTTCGTCCTCAAAATTTACTTACTGAAAGAGTTCTGGATACTTATCTTTCATATCATCTTCCCTTTCCTAAGTAACTTTTTCTATTGATTGATTTCTCCATAATTCTTTAACCAATGGGATCTTTTTATTTCTGAGTTATTTTACTTCTCGTAGAAGAATCTCTACAGGTCTTTGTTCATAACTCAAATTTGCTTTCAGCTCTATAGGTTCATTCTTTAGAATATGAGATGCATTTGCAATATATTTCCTTAACATGGATACATGAAATACATTGTGCATTTGAGATATTGATCCAGGTAGGTCGAGTTTGTAAGCAACATCCCCAATTTATTCAATAATATGAAATGGACTAATATATCTAAGATTTAGCTTTCCTTTCTTTCCAAACCGCATAATCCCCTTCATTGGAGATACTTTCAGAAATACTTAATCTCCTACTGCAAATTCTAACATTCTTCTTCTTTGATCAACATAACTTTTATGTCGGCTTTACGCAGTCTGCATTTGTTGATGAATTTCTATCACAGCTTCTGTCATTTTTCAAATCATATTTGGGCCCAAAATCTTCTTTTCACCAACATCATCCCAATGAATTGGAGATCTACATTTTCTATCATATAATGCTTCATAGGGGGCCATTCTAATAGTGGACTGATAGCTGTTATTATAAGAGAATTCCACTAAAGGTAAAAATTTGCTCCATTGACCATGAAGATCTAATACACAAGCTCTAGGCATATCTTCTAATGTTTGTATTGTTCACTCTGATTATCCATCAGTCTGAGGATGATATGCAATACTAAAAGATAATTGTGCCACCAATGCCTTGTGTAAACTCTTCCAGAACATAGACATAAACCTTGAATCTCTATCAGAAATAATAGATCGTGGTACCTCATGAAGTCTGACCACTTCGTATATATATATCTGTACATAACGGTCAATGGAATAGGTGGAAGATATTGAAAGAAAGTAAGTAGATTTAGTTAGCCTGTCAACGATAACCCAAATAGCATCATGACCTTTAACTATTTTAGGTAATCCCAATACGAAATCCATAGTAATTCTTTCCCACTTCCATTATGGAATAAATAAAGGTTGCAAGGCTCCTGCTAGTCTTTGATGTTCTGCCTTTATTTGTTGATATGTCAAACATTGTTCTACAAATTGAGCAACATCTCTTTTCATACCTAGCCACTAGTAATGCATTATCAAATATCTATAAATTTTAGCAGCTTCTGGATGTACTAAATATGGCGTTGAATCTGCCTCTGCTAAAATATCCTCCTGAATGTTGTCCACATTAGGCACATATAGCCTTTTTTAGAACCGCAAGATACCATTCTCTAACATCTGAAAAATAGAAAACTTTTCTGAAGTAATATCTTTCATCATTTTAGTAACATATTCATCAACTTGTTGTCCTTGTTGAATTCTATCAATCAAAGTCGATTGGAGTGTCAAAGCTACAAATTTGGCCTCCACTGATCCCTATTGTACAATCTCTACATCTATTTTCTATAGTTCAATTAACTCTAGTTTCTGAGTCAAAGCTAAAGCTGTAGTATTTTGTGTTGATTTCCTACTCAATGCATCAACCTTACCAGGATGATAGTGGATAACACAGTCATAATCTCGCACTAACTCCAACCATCTTCGTTGTCTCATATTTAACTCTTTTTGGGTGAAGAAATATTTTAAGCTCTTGTGATTAGTATATATCTCACTCCGTTCACCATACAAATAATGTCTCCATATCTTAAGTGCAAACACCACTACAGCAAGTTCTAAATCATGTGTGGGATAATTCTTTTGGTACTCTTTAAGCTGTCTGGATATATATGCAACTACATTACCATTTTGCATCAATACACATCCCAACCCATTTTTCGAAGCATCACTATAAACCACAAAGCCTCTAGTACCTGATGGAATAGAAAGAATAGGAGTTGAAGTTAACCTCTTTTTCAATTCCTGAAAACTTTTCTCACAAGCATCTGTCCATTTAAATGTTGTATATTTTCTGGTTAATTGTGTCAAAGGAGAAGCTATCTTGGAGAATCCCTCCACAAATCTATGATAATATCTAGCTAAACCCAGAAAACTTCGTACTTCAGAAGGATTAGTAGGTTGTGACCAGTTACTAATAGCTTCTACTTTACTTGGATCTACAGATATTCCTGCTCCTGATATTACATATCCCAGAAATACCACTTGATCAATCCAAAAATCACATTTCTTAAATTTAGCATATAGTTATTTCTCTTTCAAAAACCTCTAAAACTATTCTTAGATGTTCACCACACTTTTCTTTTGTGCTAGAATAAATCAGGATATCATCAATATACACAATAACAAATCTATCAAGAAAATTTTTAAATACCTAGTTCATCAAATCCATAAAAGCTGCTGGAGCATTTGTCAACCTAAATGGCATCACCGAAAATCCATAATGTCCATATCTCATGCTAAATGTTGTCTTGGTGACATCATCCTTTTTTATTTTCAATTGATGGTACCCAGATCGCAGATCAATTTTTGAAAATATAGATGCACCTTGGAGCTGATCAAATAAATCTTCTATTCTATGTAGAGGATACTTATTCTTGATTGTAACTTTATTTAAATCTCAGTAGTCAATATACTGCCGCATTGTACCATCCTTCTTACGCACAAATAGAATCGGTGCATCCCATAGTGAAAAGTTGGGTCTGATAAAACCTTTATCCAATAATTCATGTATTTGTATCTTCAATTCTTTCAACTCAACTGGTGCCATTCAGTATGGAGCTTTAGATATTGGATGTGTTCCTGGATTTAGTTCAATGACAAACTCTATCTCACGGTCTGGTGGTAATCCAGGAAGATCATTAGGAAATACTTCTGCATACTCCTGAACAACTAGCACTTCACTAAGGACCGGATGGTGTTGTTCTTCAATGCTCATAACACTCTCCAAATTTCCTTCACAACCACTATCCAATAATCTTTGTGCTTTCAATGCTGATATAATTAGGAATTTGAAGCTTTTTACGATTCTAATAAAGGTGAACGGTTCCTTTCTAGGAGTTTGAATAGTCACTGTCTTTCTCTGATAATCTATTGTAGCATGATATTTTGACAACCAATCTATACCCAAAATCATATCATAGTTATTCATAGCCAATACAATTAAATCAACATAGAGTTCTATATTTTCAATGGGAATAGCACAATCTCTTAAAACATGGTTAGTATGTTTTGAATCACCAAAAGAAATTATCACATTGTAACTGACCTCAACAATATCAAATACTCTACCCAGCCTCTTCACATACTCAGTAGATATAAATGAGTTTGTAGCTCCAAAATCAAACAATACAAATGCTGGAGTACCAAAGATAGAGAATTTACCTGTTACCACTGATGGGTTCACCTCAGCATCTGATCTAGTGATGATAAAGGCTCTAGCTGGCACTTTTTTTGTCTTGTTGGATTTAGATTATATGGACATACTCTGCCAATATGTCCAACCTTCCCACACACAAAGCAAGTTCTAGTCTCCATCGGACAGACTCCACTGTGGTGACGACCATATTTAGGACAAGCAGGTTGTGACATCGGTGCTTTGCATTGATCAATATTTGTACGCTTACTCTGATCCCATTGTTATTGCCCTTGTCTAGGTTGGAATTTAGATTTTTGATTCTGCATTTGAAATGGTCTCTTCTTTTCATTTCTATCCCATCGTTGCCCCTGTCATTGATTAAATTGGCATCGAATCTGCTAAGCACGAGAAATTCTAAGTTCAGCTTGTTTTGCCACTAAAGCTCTCTAGTAACTTATGAGTATGTCACTCCTTGGATTCCTTCCATATTCACATCTCTATATAGCTCTGGTCTCAATCCTTCAAGAAATCTTTCAACTTTCAATGCATCAGTATTGACCATATGTGTGGCAAATCTGGATAGCTGTTCAAACTTACAAAATATTCTCTAACTATCATAGTTCCTTATTGTAGCTGTATAAATTCATTCATCTTCATTGCATGAACTGGAGTTATGAAGTATTTATTTTGAATTTTTTTTAAATCTATCCCAAGTTATGATAGTGGTGTCTTCGATACTCCTCATTATATCCCACCAATGTCCAACACTACCTCGAAGCATAAAGGATGCACACATCACTTTCTCTTCTTCTCAAACTCTACTATAGTGAAACATATTTTCAAGAGTTCTCAGCCAATCTTCAGCAACTGTAGGATCTAGTGTATCCTCAAACACCGGTGGGTTCAGTTTTCTAAATCTTTCCCCAACTATCTCCATCTGTTCTACTCGGGGTTGTGGTTAAACCATTTCAACCTTAGGTTGTCCACCCATATCCCTCTGCTGGATAAGTTGTTGAATTTGTTCTGATTATTGTTCAACAAGCTCTGTAAGTTGATTAATGATAACATCACGATCATTATTCAAAATAGGTGTCTGCTCTCCTGGGGTTCTAACTCCACTACTACTTTCACCCCTTATTCTCACCATAACTGCAATACTATTTTGTTTATAACAAATGACCAATATAATTCATACAATACAAAATGAATTATACGACAAATAAAACTTACTGGCATGGTTGTGCTCCACCAGTTTCAAAGATCATGTACATGGACAGTCTACAGAACCATAAACCGGGCTTTGATACCACTCTTTGTCACAACCTCCCAATAATATGTATATATATATATGTAAACAACCTATGCAATATAATTTGTGTATGTATGCGCGTGTATAACTTTTTTTTTCTTCCTAATGAATAGTATGATTGTTAGAGTAGTGCCCGACATACCAATTAGATTGGCCGTTATTTACTCTTGTAATAGACTTTCTTAGTTGTAATACATTTATTAAAGGTATTTTTTTTATCTTATGGCTCACATTTATTTATTGTACATTAGATAAAGTCCTAGATCAATTATAGCTATGGGGCATGGTCGCACATATGATGGCGATCATGGAACATACCTCTATAGCTTTGATCTTAAATTATGTTATGAGTTGAGGGCTTTTTTGAGATGGGACATCGAATAGCCCAATAAGCAAGCATACGATGCATGCTCGTAAGATGAGAATATCCCATTCCATGGACATTAGCGTAGAGACGCAAGTGCATGTATGTGGGTGCTTATTGGAGAACAAGTACACTGAACTAACCTGCTTGAAATTCTTTGTTGGAAATCCCAAATGTCGAATTAAGAATTTCTACATTATGATAGTGCATGACTAGTCCTTTGATTTGAGGCACCATGGTAACCTTATACGTGTAATGCCTTACTTAGATGTATCCTCTGATTGTCTGACAATCATAAAGGGGTTATGTTAGGTATTGTATTTGTTGGAAATTGGATTAGGTTTAGGACCCTTGACCTAATTAACATTCATATTTAGTTGGATGTCTCCATAATTTGAGTGGGATTGAGTTTCCTTGTTGGACTGGGATTCTACCTTGAGTAGGAATATATATCTCTAATCCCCATCTAACAGAGTGCGTGAATGAACGTAATTCTCCCAAAACTCTCTCCATATCTCTCCTAAAATTTCTCTCTACGTTCTTCCTTGGAGCATCACCATAGACTCCAAGGATTTGAGCTGTGTAATTGAGTGAATAACTCTAGTAGTTATTCACCACCGATAAGAAATGTATGTTCGTGGTTCGATCAAAAGGAGGTTGATAGACGAGCTTGATTTGGGATACGTGGATCGACAATCCATTGTGTATAGGTATACCCAATCCACATTAATTATATGAATATTTATTCATATTATATTGTTGATTAATTTTCTAACAGTGGTATCAGAGCCTATAGGGCTCGTTCTCGCCATTTCATTTGATTGAATTTATGGATGTGTATATGCTTTAAAAAAAATTAAGTTTTTTTAAAATCATAAATTTTTTACCATACGTTGATCTTAATGTGAAGATCACATGGTTAAAATTTGGTTTAAAATGGATAAACGGTTTGAGAGGAAATTTAATTTAAAGTTAGAGACCTATTTATTTTTAGACTCAAAATCAAACCAGGTTTGGATATTTTTGTTATAAAATTTTTATGCTATGTTGTAGAGCATAAAAAGAGGTTGGAAATGATATAAAATTCATTAAAAACGGACTTAAAATGAGTGAGATATGAATTTTTAAAGTTTTTGACAGAAATTTAATTTTCCTTGCCGAAAAATTGATATGGTCGTTGGAATCGGATGACCGATGCTAGAGAAGGCACCGGTGCACTGGCATGGTGCTCCAGCTGATGTGGTATATGGCCACGTGGCGCACGATTGCCACGCACGTAGTGCCTATGTGGCTGCCATGTGTTGTTGAAAATAAAATTTGAGGGCTTGCACCAATATGGATTTGAACCTGGGTTGATGGCTATGGTTGAGATAGTGAACTACCACTAGACCACCATACTCTTTAATGGCATAGTTGGCTGCGAAATCTATATAACATTTTTTTGTGCTATTTTTTAAAAAAGTTTTTTGATGTGAATAGATATTATTTTTGACCCTATATTAAGTGCAATGATGAGATTGGTCACTTCGCTCATAATTGTACTGAGATGAAATTTGACTACTTAAAGCTCTCTCATTTGCTGATATTCTCAATTCTCTCATTCGATGGATAGTAGAAGTTGATGAAACATAGCATGAAATTGGAGACTGGGCAGACTATTGTCGAGTGTTGTGCAGTCATGTTTGTTTAAATGGCACATAAGAGGAGGCATTATGAGTTCATAGTGCCACCTCAAGTTCAACAAAGAGCATGAGCTATTTTTCAAGCTTAACAATTGGTGTGAGCTACTCCTTGGAGATGTGCAAAAGGCATTAGATTCAAAATAGTCTATTGAATTGATGCACTTATAAGACATTGGATGAGTGAGTAGATTTGTCCATCTTTCATGTAAGAGACCTTTTAGGTATATGTCATGTTTGTAATGAGATTGGCTTAAGGTAGTATTTCTTATACTTCTTCCATGTTTTTTTGTTTTAATTATATTGTGGCATGCGAGGTTAGGAGAATGACTGTATTAGCTGGAGGAGGCTTTATTGGCTAACTCGCTAAGGTCAACCTCCTTCTGCACAAATTTTTCTGGCGGAAAAAAACCTGCTGGAAGAAAGAAAGAGGGCTATTTATCCTCTAGAGCTAGTCCCCTAAAACAAGTGCAGACTTATGAGTGTGACATACTAAATAGTGTATTTTATTTTCCTTTTTTTGCTATTCATGCTATAAGCTAGTACACTCCAACTCTCACTAGTCAGAAGCACCAAATTATTTAGAGCGATTCTTGACAGAGGTAGAGAACCACAGGGAGTATGAACATTGAGGTTCAACGTACTAATAGGAAGCTAGAATAACATGTCTAAATAGTTTGGACACATGTGTGGGAAAATGGAATTGCAATTTGAAGGATGATTCTAAATATTTCGCAACAAAATGAGCTTGCAAAGAGTGATGAATCAAACACTTCAAAATGACTCGATTGATATGATGGCGCAAATTAATTATATCTCAATTAGGATGCAATCTTGATTGCGGCCTATATAATAAAAATTGTGCCTCCAAGAATTCTCCAACCTTCAATGAGCTGTGATATGGCAACAAGCTCAAATCACTAGGTTTATGCCTATTTAAGTTCAAGGAGTTATGTTCTCAAAAGTGATGAACACCTTGATGGAGAGATTATAAAAATTAAGTTGTACAATGTACATTTCCTCAAGGAGGATTTACGAGTATATGAGAAGTCAATTGAAATTTTACACTATACGAGTTACAAGATCCTTGAAGTGGTGCTCAATTTTCTAGCGAGGATGATGTATTTTAAACTCATCTAGCAATCGTTGGGATAGTGGGAACGACCTTAAGTCGTGGGAGTGTCTCACTTGAAAATAACTCTCATATTTCACAAGTAAGAAGGAGTTCACAAGAGTTGTTCCCCATCGTCTACATGAGATTAAGTGGGGATCCTTCATGACTACTTTTGTGGATGTTGATGAGTCAACTCAGACTTTTGATTTCACTTGATGCTTTAAGGGATTAGCTGCTATGATGGAAAAGATGAGCCTAATGACTAAGAACAAAGTCAAAAGTTGGTTCATCTTTCGTCTGGGTGCAAGACCATTAGAAATATGTGGTTTCTAGAGGTCAAGTGCAATGTAGATGGGTTGATTGACATCTGATAACTCAACCAATGGCAATATGTTTACGCCTAATTGTGGAGCATAATTTATTTTTGAGATGTTCTCCCTAAGTGGTGAGATTGCCTCAATTCACCAATATGCTATTAGTTATTACCACTTTTGTCTAGTTTTGTCCTGGACGACTGAGGTTGACATATACAAATGAGGAGTGGATGATGAGATCTATGTGGATCGCCTAATGAATTCAAGAAGTGGGGCAAGAGCTCAAAGATTCTTGATCGAGAAGCTCCATTTGTAACTTGAATTATCATCCAAATAGTGATGCTATCGATTTCATCGAGCTATCACTCTGATAGGCTTACGATGGTCGAGTAAGATCTTGAATATATGTCAAAATAAATAAGAGAATTTAATTTCACGTATTTGGGCAATAATATGATAGCTAGAAGGGACATGAAGGTGTCTCCACTTCGTAGTGGTCGTCCTTTATATTTGAATGGATATAAATCTCAGCAATCCTATTGAAACTTCATGGTCAAAGATTATGTTCTCAGTAAGATTGAAATGCCTCAAGACAGAAGAATAAAAGAAATGCTAGCCAGTATTATGCAAGCGTTGTGGAAGGTATGATGTGAACTAGTGTGTACTCAACTAGAACTGTGCATGATAAATAGATTATTGGTGAGTGGATATCAAAGTGATCATTGACACAAATAATGTGATGCTGTCAAGTGGATACTTAAATATCTTAATAGAGTGGTCTGAGATTTGTTGGAGGCGATCTGGTATTTTGAAAGGATGCGCATTGTGCGCACATTTATGAGGCTTTTATTATCTTTGTGATAATAAAGCCACTTTGAAGTATGCTTTGGGTGTCGAGTATTATTGGAGGACTAAACGTACTAATATCAGTCACTCCTTCACTTAAGAGAGTTTTGCGCAAAATTAAATTATTCTCAGGCATTTTTCTATGAGCGGTTTGATCACTTATCCCTTGCCTCTGTATGGAGATATGCTCTAAAGGCATGTGAGTAGTACGAGATTACGTAGAATTTGATTTTTGTGGCCAGTGAGAACGTATTATGATTAATGAGTTATATTTGTATTCTCATTATGAGTTTGGTACTGGATTTCTGAGTTCTCACTAGGCTTTGATTGACCATCTCACATGAGTAATCGCCTTGACACTATGATAGCGAGCAAGATGAGACTTAACGATCGTGTCGTATAATTGAGGTTTTCAAATGATCGCCTTTGTGCTTTGAGATGCGAGGAAGGTTAATATGTATAACTAAGAGTCGCCTTAGCTTGGAGGCTTGAGATCAGAGTTGATATATTATGAAAAAGTATATCCAAATTTCATAATAAGCTTGTTTTAAGCTAAACGTGTAAACTGCAAGAAGACATTTTGGAGAGTGACTTCTGGTGGTACGCAGGTTAGACGCTTTGAGAGTGACTGGACTTAGGTTCATATGATGTTTAGAGTGTGACATGCCCAAATTAAGTTGGAGTTCCATCATAGCATGTATTCATACTACATGTGGTTTGAGATGACCTCCTAGGAAAAGTGACTGAATGGGTCCCTGTTTCATTACTGTGTGAGCCCATATTATTTCTTATACCCTTTGGGACTCTGGAATTTCTCACGAGGTGTAAGATTGATGACGCTAGTTTAGCATACTTCCAATGGTCATGCATGATTCGGTCTATCGGATAGGAAAGTTGTCAAGACTAAGCTGATTGGCAAGAGAGGTCGAGGAAGAACTAAGTTGGTAACACACTTATGTTCTATGGTTCATAGCCCGGGCGACTATGTCGAAATGTGTTTCACTAGTTATGAACATAGATACATATTTGAGTGGGTTGAGCATACTCTATTTATTTCATTGAGGGATCTAGAGATGCTTGATTGGGTGTGACTACTTGATTTGGGGTACACAACGAGCTATTGAGTTGTAGGGTTATGTTAGTTTGGTGATAACTTAATATAACTCTCCTCACCTATGCTTTCTCGCTTGGTCGTACACCTCATTTCCTGTATGAAGGGATTGGCGTGAGATTGAGAAATTATATGATGATGAGATTCGAGGAGATCGAGTCAAATATGTATGAGTGGGAGATGTTGGAAATTGGATCGGGTTTAAGACCCTTGACCCAAATGTCATCCATATTTAGTTGGATGTCTCCACAATTTGAGTGGGATTGAGTTTCCTAGTTGGACTGAGATTCTACCTTGAGTAGGAATATATATCTCTAATCCCTATCAAACAAAGTGCGTGAATGAACTTAATTCTCCCAAAAGTCTCTCTATACATCTCCTAAAATTTTTCTCTACATGCTTCCTTGGAGCATCAACATAGACTCTAAGGATTTGAGGTGTGTAATTGAGTGAATAACTCTAGTAGTTATTCACCATCGATGAGACAGATATGTTCGTGGTTCGATCAAAAGAAGGCTGGTAGACGAACTAGATTTGGGTACATGGATTGACAATCCGCTGCGTATAGGTATATTCGATCCACATTAATTATATGAATAATTGATTCATATTATATTTTTTATTAATTTTCTAATAGTATTTATGAATATGAAGGTTAATAAGTGGCTAACAAAGGATCTGCCACTTGTCAGATAGAACAAGTGAATCTCTTATGTTTTCATAGTTCGTGCTCGGAAGACCTTGGCCAAGGCAGAGTGAATATCAGAAAAGGGTTTATGATGATTCCTTAAGAGTCACTGCAAGTTGAAATGAAATCACAAATATAGAGTCAATTAGGGTTTTATTATTATCCATGTCCTAGACTAAATTGGGAGATTAATTGATGGAAGGACCTTACATGCATGGTACTCATAATTTGAATAGGATCACTTGCTATTTCACCTAAGATTGGTTTGTTGTGATTACTTACTAGGTGTTTTCACGAATAATGAGGTTCTAGGAAATAAGGAGTTAATTCCTAACAGATTAATTAATTGGATTAATTAATCAAAATAATTATTATTCATAAGTTGCAAATGTTGCAAGCCCACTACTAGCATAGAAATGAACCGAAAAGGCCACGCACAATTTGGAATGGAACATCTCTAGTCTATAAATCATCCAAGGGGTTGGATATAATTAATTAATTAGATTAATTAATTAAAGGATTAAATTAATTCAAAGAGTTGAATTAATTATTCAATTAAATAGTAGGACTATTTAATTGGACCTAATGAAATTATAAATCCAATTGGAGTGAATAAATTAATTGATTGGATAATTAATTTTGACTTGGACTAATTTAATTAATTAGATTAATTAAATGAACTTGGAGAAGAACAAGCACAAGTTTAATTAGGCTTGTTGGAAGTCCACTTGAAAATAAGAGAAATTAAATAAGTGAATAAGATTTACTTATTTAAATAATATATGATATTATACATATGAATATATGGGATAAATTCATAGCTTGGAACACAAGACAAAAGGAGCAAATGTTGCCCTAATTTTGCAAGCAAAATTCGGCCATAATAAAAAAAAGGATTTTTTTTTTGTGCATGTGTTTTATGTTTGTTAAGGAAAGTGAGACTTTTCCATACAAACTAATTACCATGTGAGGATGAAATTAGGGTTGCCCTAATATTTGTAGCCTTCTTATATATATATATGATATATTGAAGATAAAATTTATCTGTCCAACACTTTTGTAATTTTCGGCCATAGCAAGAATTAGAAGAAAAAATATTTTCTTCATTTTGTCTTCCTTTTCTCTTCTCTTGTATTTATCAAGTGCATATTTTAATTATTCTTCTTTTACAAGTTAAATTAAGAATAATTTAGAAAGAATTCATCCCCGTTAATTTGAGCATGCGCTGAGGCCCCTCCCGTGCACTAGCTCGTTGATGAGAGTTTTTTAGCCCGGATAAAATCAAAATAATAGCCAATGAATGGGATGCAAGTTGGCAAAGCAAGATGGAAGACCAAACGGTGAAAGTTATCGGCCAAAGCCATACGATGGCGGACGGGGCGACGGTAGCTTTTGGCTATCATATAGGTGTTGATGTCAATTGTGTATCTGAAGGATTAATACCTACACAGTATTATTCTAAGGCTGCTCAAATTATTATAACTGCTAATAAACAACCATTGATAGTTAATTACAACCACCTTCATTATGGTTAAAAACCTATCTACTGCAGTAATTTTGGGAACTCCATTTTTCCAAATGATTTTCCCGATCAATAAAGTTCATCAAATTGGTCTTTTTACCAATATAAAGGGGCATAAATTATTAAAAAAATTGATTTTAATATTCTGGAATTAATTTCTAATTTTGGAATATTTGAAAATTTGTTTTTCACAAAATTAGATAAGATGCCTAATTTTTGAAAAATGCAAAAGTAAACAACTCGGTAAATTTATAAGCTTTCAGTTCATGTGATGAATGTGATTGACATGTATGTTGGGATGATCATAGAGCCTTGGACTATTGTGAATGGTTGTTTTTATTTTCTTTGGATTTTAATTCGGGGCCTACGAGCCTCTTATTCAATTCAATGTAATTGTACCTTTATTTTCTGCAAGAGAGTAGAATTTAGGGGTGAGGTTTTCTTTCTTTTGTAATTGGAGGACAAAAGAAGGAAAGACCATGGAGGCTTGAGATCTAAGACCCATGTATGCATGGGATGCATAAATGTAATAGTATAGGTTATCATTTTATTATCCTTAGATTGACCTAAACCCAATTTTGGCTCATTTGGGTCGCATAGGTAAGGGCTATGATTATCTTGTTTATTTTAGTATGTACTAGATGCATGCTAGGGTTTATTTAATTTTTGCGCACATGTGATGAAATGCATTAAATAAACCAACCAATTAAATTGATGAGATCTTGGCAATAAACAAACCCCACTTAATTTTTCAAAAATTAAGTTAAAGAATTTTTATGAAAAATTCTATTTCAATCAAATATGGACAAGTTGAGTAGGACTCATTGATCCATGCCTACTATCAAAAATAAGTGACATGACGATGCTACCACATTCTGTCATTGACCATGAGTCGTGGGATGACTTAATAGAGGAAAGTTGTGATCACTCACTAAGCATAGAGATGCCCATGGAACGAACTCGTCTCTACCTCGACCATGAGTTGTGGGAGGTTTAGATGCTCTATTTACATGGATGTTTGATAGGTCTTGATTGACATTTAGTACCATATGGACTAATAAAATTGGGGCATATGGAAAGAAGTGAGGCAAAATATCTTGAGGGTTATACAGTGATATAATCATTAAAGAGTTAACCACCTTTCGGTGCATTTCATGTGCTCATAAAATTGGGATGTGGAATGCACTAACTGAACCTCAAGCCCACTAGGAAATAAGATTTCCCAAATATTCATTAGGGGTGATGGAATTCGAATAAAAAAATGGGAGATATTTATGATTAAAGACCTTATTATAAATAAAATGTATTTAAAACAATTTACTCATTTTTTGCTATCGTCTATTATAGATCATCTGCTTTTGAAATGGCTAAAAATCTTATTACATCCATACTTGACGTAAACAAACTCACTGGTCCAAATTTTGTCGATTGGCTAAAAAATCTCAAAATTGTGTTGTAATTTGAAAAGAGAGCACACACACTTGATACTTCTCCTCTGGCAGGGCCGTCGGAGAATGCAACTGAGGAGAATCTTGCAGAGTATCGACAGCAAGTCAATGATGATCTGCAAGCCCGGTGTTATATGATGGCATCGATGTTAAACGAGTTGTAGAGGTACCACGAGGTTCATGTGCATATATATGATATTTATGTTCACTTACAAGAGTTGTATGGTGAACATACTAGGAAAGCAAGATACCAGTTCTCGAAAGAGCTTTTTAGGACCTGTATGACGAAGGGCTCTTCAGTTCATGATCATAGGCTGAAAATGATAGACCTGATAGAAAGGCTTAAGACCCTTGGAGACGTTATGAACAACAAACTCTATGTGGATCTCATCCTGTAGTCTCTGCCACCATCGTCTGACTTCTTTATTGTGAACTTCAATATGCATAAGATGGAGACTAGCATCACTGAACTGGTCAACATGTTGAAGACGACTGAATCTACCATGAAAATGGAGAAGTTGGTCTTGATAATTGGATCCTCATCCAATTCGAAGGCTACAAAGCCCAACAAGAAGGGAGGAAAGGGGAATGGTTTCTCTAAATCCAAAAGATTCAAGGCCAAGGGTGGAGTCTCAAAGGTCTCTAATAAGTCCAATGACCAATGCCACCATTACGGCAAAAATGGGCATTGGAAGAGAAACTGCAAGAAGTTTCTTGCAAGCTTGAAAGGTTCAGGTAATTTACTTTGTTGAAGTTAACTTATCAGTGAACGGTGCTTCTTGGGTATTGGATACTGGCTATGGCTCACGTCTATGCAATGATTTGCACGTGATGTCGGGAAGCAGGAAGCTAAGTAAAGGAGACACAATCCTGCACATGGGGAATGGAGCAAGAGTTGTTGTATTAGTTGTAGGAACTGTGTACTTAGCTTTAGATAATAGTTTTAAGTTCATTTTAAACAATTGTTTTTACGTACCATAATTGATTAAGAATATTATCTTAATTCCAATTTCGGATAGAGAAGGTTTTAGTTTTTCAATAAAAGATGGAAGTTGTTCCATTTTTAGAAATTATCTTTTCTGGTGCATTAACAAATGGTTTATACACACTTACTCCCTAAAAACCAGTTATGTATATATAACAAAGTAAAAGAAAATTAGATAACCAAAATTCCCTTACACTTTGGCACACTAGACTAAGTCATATTTCTAAAAAGAGGATTAACAAGTTGGCACAATTGCTTGACCTTAGGGGAGAGCAAGGACTGCCAATATGTGAATCATGTCTTAGAGGAAAAATGACTAAGTCTCCATTTGCTGGACAAGTGGAATGTGCAAAGAATGTGTTGGTTTTGATCCACATAGATATTTGTGGGCCACTAAGTGTAAGCGCCTGAGGGAATTTTCACTACTTCATAACCTTTACCAATGACTTCTCTAGGTATGGTTATGTGTATCTTTTGAGGTACAAGTTTGAAGCCTTTGAAATGTTCAAGGAGTTCAAACATGAAGTAGATAAACAAATTGGACCAAGTATCAAGGCTCTTAGATCATATTGAGGAGGTGAGTGCTTGAGTGCCGAGTTTTTAAGTTATCTAAAAGAGAAGGGAATTCTTGTCACCTTCTTAGAGGAGGACTTTCTATTGGATAGAAATGGGCAAGTCGTGGAACTTGAAGAAGTTCAAGAACCACAGAACACCACTGATACCGTAATGGAAATCCCGTTGGCTGAGGCTGGACCTTCTGATACATAACCTCTTGGGAGATCTGAGAGGATCTCAAAGCTACCTAAGAGGTATGGCTTTCTGTTAGAGAACAACGAAGAGAGTCTTCCCTTGGATAGTGATCTGAGGACCTATGGAGAAGCGATGTCGAACATCGATTTAGAAAATGGCATGAAGCCATGCAGTTCGAGATGGACTCCATGTACTCTAACAAGGTATGGACCTTGGTGGACCTCTCCATAGGGAATTATTCCCATTGGCTGCAAATGGGTGTACAAGCGGAAGCTTGGAGTAAATGGAGATGTATGACCTATAAAGCTCGATTGGTCGCAAAAGGTTATACTTAAAAGCAAGGAATTGACTATGAGGAAACTTTTCACCAGTTACGATGCTTAAATTCATTCGGATTCTACTTGCTATATCTGTATATTGAGACTATGAAATATGGCAGATAGATGTGAAGACCGCCTTCGTAAATGGCAAAAAGTAAGGAAGAAATCTATATGAGGCAGCCTGAAGGCTTCATGTCCAGTGGGAGTGAGCAAAATATTTGCAAACTCCAGAGATCCATTTATGAACTCAAATAAGCTTCCCCAAGATTAAATATCCAGTTTGATTTTCATAAGAACCCGTATGAACTTTGTGTGTACAAGAAGGTTAGTGGGAGTGCAGTGATATTTGTTGTGGTATATGTTGACAACATCTTACTAATTAGGAATGATGTAGGGATATTGCAGTCAACTAAGACAGTTGTCTAACCAATTCTTCATGAAGGATTTGGGAGATGCATATTTCATCCTTGGTATAAAGATCTATAGGAATAGATCTAGAAGGATGAATGGATTGTCCCAATCCACATACATAGATGAGATGCTAAAGAGTTTTAGCATCGAGGAATCCAAGAGGGGATTCCTGCCAATGAGTCATGGTGTTTCTCTCTCAAAGTTTATGTCACCTAAGACTCCCAAGGAAATACAAAAGATGACTCGCATACCTTATGCATCTGCCATTGGAAGCATAATGTATGGTATGCTATGTACGAGGCCTGATGTCGCACATACTCTGAGTGTTACGAGCAGATATCAGTCCAATCCAGGCGAAGAGCACTGGAAGGCTGTGAAGATAATCCTTAAGTACTTGAGAAGGATTAAGGATATCTTCTTAGTATATGGTGATGGAGAATTGAAGCTAGAAGGTTATACCAATTCTAGTTTCCAGTCGGATATAGATGACTCAAAGTTGATATCTGGATTTATATTCACCTTGAACAGTGGTGCGATTAGTTGGAAGAGTTCCAAGCAAGAGACAACCACAGACTCCACCACTGAGGCTGAGTATATTGCTACATATGATGCAACAAAAGAGGTTGTTTGGATAAGGAATTTAATCCAAGAGTTGAGTGTAGTTCCATCTATTATTGATCTAGTATTGATATACTATGATAACAATGGGGCTATTGCGCAAGCGAAGGAGTTAAGATCTCATCAACGGTCTAAGCATATAATGAGATAATACCACCTGATCAGAGAGATCAATGGTAGGGACGATGTCATAGTGGATAGAGTCACCTTGGTAGAAAATGTAGTAGACCCATTGACTAAGCTTTTAGCGTAGAAAGTATTTGACAGACATCTTGAAAAGATGTGTAATGCCCAATTCTCTCCTACATAGCCAATAATAAGCATTTTGCATGAATATGCATCTAATCACTGTGTATTATTGATTTATGGCATACAAATAGCACGATTGCACGAACTTGAATAATTATTATTATATGCTCTAGTTATGCTTTAACATGCATTAGTACATAAAACATGAGATCAAACTTTTGTTTATTGATTTAACATATTCCTTAAGTGCCTTTTTGCAGTGAAAAGCTCGATATCTCGGTTAAGGAAGATTGATGTGTTGAATGGCCATGAAATGAATTATTTGTATTGATCCATACTAGTTATATGCTAAAGTGATTAATTAAACCCAAGAACAGAATCAGCGACTTCCTCCACCACAAGCTCGACAGGATCCTTCACGGGCTGTATATGAGAAGTTTATTAAAATGGAACTTGTTGATTTTACTGGTGGGTCTGATCCTATGGTTGCAGAGGAATGGGTTAAATCATTGGATACTATCTTTGACTACATGAGAATTGATGATGCTGAGAAGGTACTCTGTGCAATCTTCTTGTCGAAGAAGGATGCTAGAACCTGGTGAGAATGAGCTAAACTTGCAGTGAATATAGAAGAGCTAACTTGAGAGAGGTTTAAAATAATATTTTATGATAAGTATTTCACTAGAGATGCTAGGTCGCTCAAAGTAAAAGAATTTTTGGACTTAAAATAAGGAGAGATGTCTGTATGTGATTATGTGAGAAAATTTGAACAGGATTGCAAGTACGTGTCATACATCGCCAGAGACAACAATGAGAAGATGGATCATTTCTTAAGGGGCCTTAATTCTGAAATTAGAAGAGATGTGAGAATATCTTCAGTAATAGAGTTTAGGGAACTGGTGGACAAGGCTTTGATAGCTGACTTAGATGAGAAAGAGATTGAGAAATTTCATCAACAAAAGAAGCAAGTATTCACTCACAGAAATCTGAATCAGTGGAAGAAAGGAGAGCAAAAATCAAACCAAGGAAATGAAAAGCGTCCTAGAGTTGGGCAGACTTCTACTACAATTGAAAGCCATAAATGTGCTAAATGTGGGATCATTTTGGGGAATGCTATAGTGGTACTAATTGTTACTTTAAGTGTAAAAAACCTGGACAGATAGCAAAGGATTGCCCAACAGTGCAGGGGAAAGTTCAGGGAATAGTGTATGTAATGACACAAGAACAAGCCGATGCAGATGCTTCTGTAGTCATAGGTACTATTTTAATTTATGGGATACTTGCAATTACATTGATTGATTCTGGATCTACGCATTTATTTGCATCACGTGCATTTGTGAGAAAATTAGGCATTACACTAGATTTATTAAAAGTAAGGTATAGTGTGACTGTTCTATCCTAGGAAAAAATGGATTCCAACCAAATGTTAAGGGCTTGTTCTATTCAGATTAGTGATAGGACTCTCTATTCAGATTTTGTTATTTTACTGATGCCAAATTTTGAGGTTATTTTGGGTATGGATTAGCTTACCAAATATCATGCAACAATTGATTGTAATAAGAAGATTGTGATTTTTCAGCCACCTGGGGAAGAACAGTCATTACATTGCTATGGGAATGGCGCATAAGAGGAGGTTCTTGGAGTTGGGTGAAACCAGCTTAAACTCGGCACTAGGCAAGAGCTACTCCTTAGTGATGTGCAATATGCACCTAACATTTGATGTAAGTTACTTTCAGTTAGTGCACTTTTTGGACATAGTTTTTCTTTCTTGTTTGAGTGAACTAACTTTCTATGGCAAAGACCTTTATGGCTTAGGATTTATGAATAATAAATTTTTCATGTTAGAATTATCCAATGATTGCGTTTCTTATGTTTTTTCGACTGTTGATGCTATTTCTGATTCTATTAAGTGGCATGCAAGATTAGGGCACATAGAACAAGAAAGGATAACTAGGTTAGCTCGAGAAAGTTTTTTAGGCCACCTCACTAAAGTCAACCTTCCTGTATGTGAACCATATCTGGTAGGAAAAGCTTGCTGGAAGCCTTTTGGAAAGTCAAAGAGGGCTACTCATCCTCTAGAGTTAGTCCACTAGTATATATGTGGACCTATAAATGTGAGGGCACGACATGGTTTATCATATTTTCTCACTTTTATTGATGATTATTCGCGCTATGGGTTAGTATATCTCTTGTCTCATCGGACAGAAGCGCTTGATTATTTTAAGAGATTCTTAGCAGAGGTTGAGAACCAAAGAGATAGGATCCTCAAAACTCTACGTACTGATAGAGGGCGAGAATATCTATTTGATCAGTTTAGAGAAATATGTGAAGAAAAAGGGATCATAAGATAATTGACGATTCCACATACTTCGCAACAAAATAGGGTTGTAGAGAGAAGGAATCACACACTTCTGGATATGGACTGATCAATGATGGCGCAAGCCAATCTTCCAATATCTTTTTAGGGAGATGTAATTTTGACTGTTGCCTACATATTGAACCATATGCCTTCTAAGTCAGTTCCTTCAATACCCTATGAGATGTAGCATGGTAGAAAGCCTAGTTTAGAAGGCTTGTGCCCTTGGGGGTTGGCTGGGTTTGTTCACAACACTTCTCATAAATATGGGGAGCTTGGCCCTAGACTGGTCAAACATATCTTTATAAGGTATTGTGATCACTCAAAGGGTTATGTGATGTACGATGAACACCCTGATGGAGGAATGATTGAGATTGAGTCCCGTTATGTGAATTTTCTTGAGGAGGTTTTTCTGACCATTGGTGAAGTTAAATGGACCTTTGAACTGTATGAGTTGCTAGATCCTCAAGGTGGCGCTCCAATCCCTGGCGAGGGGGAGGCTTCACAGCCTTATCCAGTATTTGACAGGGATAATGCAAGTGACCTTAAATTTAGTGGAAGTGACCCACTGGAAGAAGACTCTCAAAATCCACAAGCGCGTATGAGCAAATGTGGAAATATACCCCGTCGGCATTATGAGATCGAAGGAGAATCTTTCATGTGTGCTTCTGTGGATGTTGATGAGCCAGCCACTTATGAAGTGGCTGTGACTTCACCAAATGCAAATGAGTGGATAACTGCTATCACTACAAAAAAAATGTATTTAGCGACGAAAATTTTAGTGATAATAGTAATCTCATCAATACATGCATATTTATTATGACAAATTTTTTCAATGACACTAAATTTTGGAAAGGTTGAGAACTAGTGACAACTTTTTTTGTCGTCACTAAATTTTTTATCTAAATATTTGGCACCATTTTTTGATGTTTGTGGGAAACAAAAGTTATCACTATTACTATTTAAAATAGTGACAATATTTAAAGTCATCACTAAATTGAAAAGAAATTTGTGGCAATATTTTTCAATGTCACTGATGCTTGGAAGTGTTGAGCATTAGTGATAATTTTTTTTGTTGTCACTAAATTTTGTTATTAAATAGTTGGCGCATTTTTTTGGTGTTAGTGGGAAATAAAAATTATTGCTATTGCTATTGCTATTTAAAATAGAGACAACATTTAAAGTTATCACTAAACTAAAGAATAAATTTTTTGTGACCACAAAAAATTATCACAAAAGACTTACCAAAATTAGTTACAGTAAGATGTCATCACTATTTGAATATCATTTCATTTATTAAAAATTGTATCAATAGCTCAATATACATGCAAATATAATTTAACAAATTACTTTAATAGAAAAAAATCTTTGGGATTCTAAAATCAAGATTATAGTTAAATTAATAACATTAAAATGAAAATATCATATTTTTTTAGTCACATATTTATAATTAATTTTTCAAAATTGTTTACATGATCATTGCATAAAAATACCAAAATCAATGTAAGAAATTGTACTTTTAATGGGATTGGATCATAGGTGAGTATATGAATTCATTTTTTATTATATATTTTTTTTAAACAATGGTCGTATATATATAAATCATTAGATTAATACATATCTCAATATGTTAACTAACATACAATTACATCAATCACAAATTCATTATATCAATATTAACAGAAGAAATTATTATATAATTAGCTAACACCAACATTAGAGAATTCGATACGAAGATGAACTATAGTAAAACTCAATCTTATCAATTAAGTAAGATTTCATTGGTGAATTCGAATCTATTTATAATTAATATTTTAAAATAATATATAGAGTTTAAATCTCTAATTTATCAATAAATTAGATCCTTATAATATCCGTTTAGTCAAATTTAGATTAAGAAAAGATTTATTAAAAACTCATGTATCCAAAAATAAAAATAATTCATAAAAAATTAATTAGCAAAAAAAGAAATATTATTCTCATCATTCACAGCTAGAAAGAATAAATTTTATAATATATATCTTTTGACATTGCCCAAATTATTTTTCATCTATAATAATCAAGTTTTATTTTAAATAAATACAATATTTGGAAATCAAATATTTTGCATTTGTTAATACATGATAAAAAATACAGCACATTAAAAATAATTGATAAAAAGAAAAAAGAAAAAGGATTTCTTTTAACCCGTCTTCACAATCCTTCCTCCCCAAGGTCGAATTGAGACTTTCGCCCACTATCTTCAGCATATCAGCTCATGGCCTTTGTCTTTCACTCTCTTTCTCAATGGGGAAAATTTATCTCCATGTTATAAAATTCCAATACCCATAAAAAAGAAAAGAAAAATGAAAGAATAAGATAGAAAATAGATATCAGACATAGGAATAGGAAAAAAGCAAGAAAAAAAACTTTAGTTGAGGATTTGGTTTCTCTCTAGGTAAACCATTTTAGTTGGGTTTATTTGCAAGCATGATACAAATACAATTTTGTAAAAAAGAAAAAATTGAACATGTGAATGTTGCCTCTTTTATTATTTGGATTCTAGCCCAACTGTTATCCTCATTAGTTTTATGTTTATTTTTGCTTCAATTTGATTGAAATGATATAAGCCTTAAATAATGACAGGTTGCATCATTTTCTTGCTCTCTGTTAGGATTTTGTAGATTGGAAAAATAATAACCTGTATTTATTTGAGTTCATCTATTTAGTGTTTGACAAAATGTCCCAAATAGTTAATATGAAATAGTTGCACAATTGGCTTAAAGTTTTGAATAATAGAATTTTAAACCGAAATAAAATATGTCTTTAATTCACAAAAGTTAGTCAATATAGTTTTCTTCACCACCTCTTCTCCATGGTATATCTCCAATTCACGTTTCTCCAACGGACCAATATTGATATATTTGATTTTCTTGCATGCATCTATCATGGATTTACATAGGAAATGTTTAAACTTATTCATGCCTTAGTTAATGTGATGTTGGTGTTGTTGTGCTTAAATATGTAAATGAAATTTTGACTATGGAACTCAAAATTAATGCATTTGTCATTTATATTTCTAACAAACTTATACTTCTATACATTGTATTTAGCTAATAGCTTAATTTAGAATTGTTCATGATTTTACTCTTTTAAAATTAATTTATTCTCTTTTAATTCATTTATATATACTGTAAGTTTTTAGTTTCAAACAAATTATAGGGGTTTTATGTATTTACCACTTAAAAGTATTTTATTATACATGTGTAGGTTTTGAAATGGACAAAAGTTGGATGACGCTTGAGAATAGGACACTCCCTCTGAATGAAAATGGAGTTCAACAGTTCTTGGATTTTGCATATTCTTCAACTGAACCATGGAAAAAGATTAGATGTCCTTGTAAAAAGTGCAATAATGTTTACTACCAGAATCGAGATGATGTTGAAGCTTATTTATTCAAGTATGGAATAGTTAAACATTATGTTACAAGGGTGTTTCATGGTGATGAACTTGATGAGTCTGATGATGAAGATTTTGATTTTGATGAAGAAGAAAAAAATGACCAACTTGAGTTAGATGAAGTAAACAAAAGTGATACTCGAGAGAATCAGAATGATTATGTTGACATGCAAAGTATGTAGGAAGATTATTATGCAACAACAAGAACAAATGCTTGGAGAGGAGAAGAGTCTATGAGGGATGAAAATGCAGTGCCAAAGTGGGAATCATGAGATTATTGAGAGATGCTGATAAAGAATTATATCCTGGTAGTGAAAATTTCACCAAGCTATCATTTATCATAACATTAATGCATTTAAAGATTGTTAGCAGATGGAGCAATAAATCTTTTTTCATGTTGCTCGAAGTGTTGAAGAAGGCATTTCCTATACAAGCTGCATATGTATTATGTTAAACATAAAGATCATGAGGAAATTTTGGAAAGACCTCCAACTTCAATAAGTCGAGAAGTTTGGGAGATGCTGATCTTATATTTTGAGAGTGATGATTTCAAGGTATGCAAAGTTCTAGATATTTCAATGATGTTTATTGTTATTTGTGTTTGTGTTTCTCTAGAGGTTATGTTGCAACATTACGATTATATGAGTAATATATTTTTCCCAAGCATTATAATTCCAATACTTTTCCATGTCTTATTGTTTGTTTTCTTTCCTTTATCTAAAACAACACCACTAGGATATTTATAGTGTAATAAATAACATCGTGTTTGAAAATAATACCATGACATTATTGAAATTGAATCATTTTATCTCTACAAAGGAATTTCTACACAATATCATATTAAATGCCCTTAGTTGTTTATATATGTAGAAAGTTAGTGAGCGAAATAAACAAAATCGGCAGAAGTTGATGATGGCCCATACTTGCAGGACAAAATCTATTGCGCAATATTACTATGAAGATGTAAGTGACTTTAAATACTCTTCAAGATGTAATACTTTAATCCTTCTTATGATTCTTATTTATTTAAATGGCAGCGTGATCTTGAGACTGGTCAAGAACCCACACGAACATGCACATAGAAAAAAACCCGATACAGAAACAAAAAAAAAGACTAGGTTGACCAAGCTTCATAGGATGTTTATTTAAGTTTGTCGCTTAATTACAAATTATTAAACATTAAATTATCAATGAAATAACTTCTCCAGGAGGATATTGTTCGATGGCAAAGTGAACCAACTGAAGAGAGTCAAGATCCCATGAATGAATATGAAGCATTCATAAAGGTGCTTGGGCATGAGAAACCTAATCGACTACATGGTTGCGAGGATGGCTTGAAGCCACCTTCTAGAATAGGAGAAAGAATTAATGATGAACTACAAAAAGAGAATGAAGACCTAAGGAAGCAAACTGAAGAGATGGCCACACAGTTGCAGTCCTTACAAGCCCAACTCAACAACCAAAATGTTCAAATACAAGCTCAAGTGCAAGATCAAGTGCAAGCCGTTCTTAAAGCTCAACTTCTTGCAATCCTTTAAAACTTAAGCAATGTGAGTACATTTATATTTATGATCTATTTATTGTATGTATTCTTGTTATTTTATTTTAAAGATTTTTGTTGAATTAAACTTATGAGTAATTATATAAATTGGTTAATTTAAACATAGTTTGATAGGTCTTGTAATGTTAAAATCTTTGTAATTTTGCCATGCTATTTTATGTTTGATTATTATATATTTGTTCTTAGGAGTTGCGTGCTCAATGGTTTAGTGAGACTCACATTTTTTGTGGACTTATGAATTAATTTTCTATTGAGGATTCATCGCGCACTTGGACTAGTTTCTTATGATTATTATTATTGTATTAGGTTTTTTTTTTGTTGAATTGACTATATTTCTTAGTATTAAAAATCATTGCTTAACATATGACAACTTTTGCTTTATTAATTTTTGAATTCTCATATGCATCATTTCTCAAATTTTTAAGTTCATTGATTTGTAATTTGTGTAATTTTGAAGCTTCATCAAGATTGAAGTTAAACATTTTGATTGCCCAATAAGCTTTATGTTCAAGTTCAACTAGTAAATGATAAGGTTTTCCATAAACTACTTTATAAGGAAACATTCCTAATGATGTTTTGAAAGTAGTTCTATATGCTCAAAGTATATTGGTCAGTCTAAGAGACTAATCTTTACAATTTGGGTTAACTATTTTTTCCAAAATTAATTTTATCTCCCTATTTACAAGTTCAACTTGTCCATTTGTCTGAGGGTGATAAAGAGTTGCAATTTTATGTATGATTCCATATTTTCTCATTGAAGTTCCAATAACTTTGTTACAAAAATATTTTTCCCCATTACTGATACTAAATTGAAAATTTTATCAGTATTTTGTGATCGCCTCAATCTATTTTGAGATATAAATTATGGTGACCATAATGTAAATAAAATCAAATAATAATGAAAATGGCCCCATGAAGTCAATACCCCAACAATCAAAGATTTCAATCACTAAGATAGGATATAAGGCATCATGTTTTGCTTTGAAATAGATCCTATGATAATTTTCACAACTTTTGCAAAAAGTATAAGTATTTTTGAAAAGAGTTGGACAATAAAATCCACATTGTAATATCTTTACAGTGGTTTTCTTTACCGAAAAGTGAGCACAACATGCTTTTGAGTGAGAAAATTTAACAATATTACTTATCTTATTGTTAGGCACGCATCTTCAAAAGATTTGATCAAGATAATATTTGAATAGGTATGGGTCATCCCAATACAATTTTTTCACCTTAGTTCTATAAAAACAAACATGTCCTGAGAATGATCTTACCTCATTCACAAACTTTAGTATTGACAAATTAACAATTAACTCAATTCTAGATTTGTCTACTTCAATATCTTTTGATGAAATAATATATCTAAGAATAATACCAATTGTTATCATCAAAATGATATTTATCCCAATTGAGTACAAGATTCTTTTCTTCACACCTAATCAAACCTTTTCTAAATTAGACAAGCAATTATCAAATAATTACCAAAAATAGAAAAATCATCCATGAAGACTTCAAGAAAATGTTCAACCATGTCACTAAAACTACTAATCATGTATCATTTGAATGTAGTTGGTGCATTACATAATCCAAAATGCATCATTCGATATGCAAAAGTACCAAAAGGACATGTAAAAGTTGTTTTCACTTGATCTTCAAGTATAATTGCAATTTGATTATACCAGAATATCCATATAAGATGTAGTAAAATTCATGTTCCACAACTCTTTCTAAGATTTGATCCATGAAGGGTAGTGAAAAATGACCTTTTCTAGTAACTACATTGAGTTTCCTATAGTCAATGCACATTCGCCAACCAGTAACAGTTCTAGTTGGAACTAATTTATCATTCTCATTCTCCACTATAGTAACTCTAGATTTCTTATGTACAACTTATGTAGGGCTCATGAATTTGCTATCAGAAATAGGATAAATGATTCCATTATCTAAGATTTTAATGACTTTATTTCTCACTACTTCTTTCATATTAGGATTTAACCTTCGTTGCATCTCTTTAGAAAGTTTAACATTTTCCTCTAGATAGATGTTATGTGTGCAAATTAAAGGACTAATACTTTTAATGTCAGCAATGGTCCATCTTAAAGCATTTTTATGCATTTTTAGAGTTTTGATCAACTTACCTTCTTGAGATGCATCAAGTTTGGAAGAAATTATTAATCGAAAAGTCTCATTCTCACCCAAGAAATAGTATTTTAAATCAAATGGTAAAGGTTTCAAATCAATCATGGGAGCTTTAATACTTGATGGAACTGATTATACTTTTGACGATAAAAGTTCTTGAAACCTTGGCTTCCAAAAATATTATTCTTGTACCTGCTAAAATTCAGAGAGAGTATTAGAGTGTGTCTTTTTGCAAATATTTTCACTTTCAAAACAAGTCTCCAAAGGATCTAAAGAATTAGCGATAGTAAAATATTCATAAACAAGTTCCTCAATTGAATCCATTTCATGTACTTCGACATCTTCTGCAAGTTGCTTACAAATATTAAACACATCTAGTTCTAAAGTCATATTTCCAGAAGATAACTTCAAAATACCCAAAATGATTGGAATCTGTGTATGTGTATATGCAACAGTCGTTGTGTCCAAAATAATGAAATCCACTAGAAAATAAAACTTATCAATTTGTACCAACACATCTTCTACTTGGAACTTTAATCAAACAGTCAGCTAGTTGGAGTACAACAAAAGTTGTTATAAATTCTCTCAAATCTAACTATTCATAGACTGAGAAAAGTAAAAGATTTACACAAGCATCAAGATTAAGCAAAGCACACTCTATTCTAGTGTTTCCTATGGTATATGAAATGACAAGACAACTTAGATCTTTGTACTGGGGTGGAGTGAATTGTTGAATGATTGAACTAACACTTTTAGTTAAAAATGCATTCTTTTGTACATGATGTTTTGTTTTGATTGTACACAAATCTTTCAAAAAATTTAGCATAAGAACGAACTTGTTTGATTGCATCTAATAATAGAATATTAATCTTGACTTGTTGAGAAAGTTCAAAGATTTCAGAATTTGAGTTCAATTTTTGAGTTGGTTGCAATCTTTGAGAAAAAAGAGCTAGAGGTGAGTATTTTACTTTTTCATAATTTTCAAACCCACCCTCATTAAACTTACCTTCATCGACAAGATATTTCCATTCTTCATTTCTAAAGGTGGATTAGAAACTTTCTCATTGGAGTGAATAGTATTGTCAATAACTTTTCCATTTCGAAGAGTTGTGACTGAATTAGCATCTTAGATTGAATTTTCACCTGAAGAAGAAACATGACAATGAGTGGAAGGATTAGGTTGAGGTTGAGTTGGAAACTTACCTTTTTCCTGAGTGCACAAAGTGGCAGTAAATGTTAAAAGTGTGTTTTTTATCTCATTGATGGCTTGTGAAGTTTGATTATTGATATTTGTTTGTTCATGAATAAATGCTTGCAAAGTCTACTCAAGGGATTTTGTATGTGAGGTTGAATAAGAAGAAAAGTTTGGTGGCTTTCGTAAATATAGCAGTTGGGCACGATTATCATCTCGCCAACTAAAATAGGGATGAATTCTCAATTGTGGATTGTAAGTTTCAGAATATGGAGAATGAAAAGACTTTTTAAATGTGTTCATAAAATTTACTTGTACTGGAATGTTTGGACATTCCTTGGTGGAGTGTCCTATAAGTTCACAAATTCTACAAACTTCTTTCTCTAACATAGATTTGATTTTCTTTACTTTTTTAAGTTCTATGACCTTAACTTTTCTTGTTAAACTAGCAATCCTAGAATTTAGATCATCTTCTTGACTAAGATAATATTTTTCTTTATTACTATTAGCAAGATTAGATCTAATAGAACCTTCGAAAGAATTAACACTGTGCCATGATTGAGAGTTTCTACTAAATGATCTAAATATTCTTGAGCATTATTAGGATCTTTATCAAGAAACTCACCATTACACATTATTTCAACAAATTATTTTGTTTCAGGAGTTAAACCTTCATAAAAGAAACTAATTAAGCGCCATTTTTTAAAACGATGATGTAGGCATGAATTCATCAAATTTTTAAATCTTCCCAATATTTAAAGAAAGCATCATTTGAATTTTGAGAAAAAAATTGGATTTATCTTTGCAAAGCATTAGTTTTATGAGTTGGAAAGAACTTTTTCAAAAATTCAACTTGCATTTCTTGACAAGTGCCAATTGACCTAGGTTTTAAGGAATTAAGCCAAGTTTTTGCTTTATTTTTTAAAGAAAAAGGAAATAATTTGAGCTTAACAATCTCATTTGTACAAGTTTGATCATTAAAAGTGGCACATACTTTATCAAATTCTTTTAGATGTAAGGGCTTTCAGAGTCTAAACTATAGAAATTAGGAAGTAAAGGGATTATACTGTTAGAGTAGTGCCCGGTGCGCCAATTAGATTGGCTCGCATTTATTTATTGCATATTAGATAAAGTCCCTAGATCAATTATAACTATGGGGCATGGTTGCGAATATGATGGCGATCATGATACATGCCTCTATGGCTTTAATCTTAAACTATGTTTCGATTTGAGGGCTTTTTGAGAAGGGACATAGAATAGCCCAATAAGACTTGCACATATGATGCATGTTCGTAAGACGAGGATGTCCCATTCTATGGACATCAGTGTAGAGATGCAAGTGTATGTATGCAGGTGATTATTAGAGAACAAGTACACTAAATTGACCTGCTTGAAATTCTTAGTTGGAAATCCCAAATGTTGAATTAAAAATTTCTACTTACGATAGTGCACGATTAGTTCTTTGACTTCAGGCACCATGGTAACCTTATACGTGTAATGCCTTACTTAGATGTATCCTCTGATTGTCTAACAATCATAAAGGGGTTCTAGTAGGTATTGTATTTATGTGTATGAAGGTTAATGAGTGGCCAACAAAGGATCCATCACTTGTCTGATAGAACAAGTGAATTTGCTATGTTTTCAAAATTCGTGACTTGGAAGACCTTGGCCAAGGCAGAGTGAATATGAGAAAAGGGTTTATGTTGATTCAGCAAGAGTCACTGCAACTTGAAATAAAATCATAGATATTGAGTCAATTAGAGTTTCGACTATTATCCATGTGCTAGACTCAATCGAGAGATTAGTAGACGGAAGAACCTTATGTGCATGGTACTTGTAACTAAAATAGAATCACTTGCTATTTTATCTAAGACTAGCTTGCCGTGAATACTCATTAGGTATTTTTAGGAATAGTGAGGTTTTAGGAATTAAGGAGTTAATTCCTAGTAGATTAATTAATTGGATTAATTAATTAAAATAATTATTATTCTTAAGTTGCAAATATTGAAAGCCCACCACTAGTTTAGAAGTGAACCTAAAAAGTCACACAAAATTTGGAATGGAACATCTCTAGTCTATAAATCATCTAAGGGGTTGGATAAAATTAATTAATTGGATTAATTAATTAAAAGATTAAATTAATTCAAATAGTTGAATTAATTATTCAATTGAATAGTATGACTATTTAATTGGACCTAATAAGATTATGAATCCAATTGGAGTGAATAAATTAATTGATTAGATCAATTAATTTAGACTTGGTCTAATTTAATTAATTGAATTAATTAAATGGACTTGAAAAGTCCAAACCCAAGTTTAATTAGGCTTATTTGAAGCCCACTTGAAAATAAAAGAAATTAAATAAGTGAATAAGATTTACTTATTTAAATAATATATGATATTATACATATGAATTTATGGGATAAATTTATAGCTTGGAAGATAAGACAAAATGAGCAAATGTTGCCCTAATTTTGCAAGCAAAATTCGGCCATAATAAAAATAAGAGAAAGATTTTATTTTGTGCACGTGTTTTTAGTTTGTTAAGAAAAGTGAGACTTTTCCATACAAACTAATTACCATGTGAGGATGAAATTAGAGTTGTCTTAATTTTTGTAGCATCCTTATATATATGTGATATAATGAAGACAAAATTAATCTATCCAACACTCTTGTAATTTTCAGCTATAACAAGAATTAGAAGAAAAATTGTTTTCTTCATTTTGTCTTCCTTTTGGCTTCTCTTGTATTGCTCAAGTGCATATTTTAATTATTTTTCTTTTACAAGTTAACTAAGAACAATTGAATAAACTTTAATCTTTAATTCACAAGTTGGATTGAAAGGTTGTAAGTTCACTCCACACTAGACTAGAAATGAAAATAGTAGAAACTAGCAATTTTATTATTTTCAGTGTTCTTGTCCAAGGTGTGGACTTTATTTGGAGGGAGGATGCATGGACTCCTTTGAGGCGTATTTTCAATGATCTGACAATTGATTGCCCCATTCCTTGCATTATTAATGAAGAAGTCAAGAAGGAATCAATATTCACACTATTTAATCATACTATTTAATTAAATACTATTTATATATTGCCGATCGTTAAATCATTTTCGATTACCTGAGATAGTGCATTAATTGCTAATGCATGTTTTTATTAAATTTGTAATTTCCGCTGCGCTTACCTCATGGTCATAGCGAACCCAACAGTGGTATTAGAGCCAGGTTAGCGATATATTAATAGTTTATGTGTGAATTAATATATTAGTTTTTGTGATAAACTAGTTTACATGATTTGTGTTTTTGTAAATTGGGGCAATTATTGCACATAGAAATATTTTAAATGTTAAAATATATAATATCTTTATTTTTTCTTAAATATTGTTAATGTTTTGTCATGGGTTGAAAGAATTCTTCCCCGTCAACTTGAGCATGTGCTGAGGCCCCTCCCACTTGCTAGCTCGTTGATTAGAGTTTTTCAACCTAGATAAAATCAAAATAATAGCCAATGCATGGGATGCAAGTTGGCAAAGCAAAATGGAAGACCAAATGGCGAAAGTTGCTGGTCAAAGCCGTAAGATGGTGGACGACGGACGGGGTGACAGTTGCTTTTGGATATCGTCTCCAATTTTGTGTAATTTTTATTTTTAAAATATGATTTTAATTTTTTAGAATTAATTTTTAATTTTGGAATATTTGAAAAATGGTTTTTCACAAAATTAGATATGATGCCTAATTTTTGAAAAATGCAAATGTAATCAACTCAGTAAATTTATATGCTTTCAGTCCATGTGATGAATGTGATTGGCATGCATGTTGGGATGATCATAGAGCCTTGGAAAATTGTGAATGGTTGTTTTTATTTTTTTTGGGTTTTAATTTGAGGCCTGCGAGCCTCTTATTTAATTTGATGTAATTGTACCTTTATTTTCTGTAAGAGAGTAAAATTTAGAGGTGAGGTTTTCTTTGTTTTGTAATTAGAGGACAAAAGAAGGAAGGACCATGGAGGCTCGAGATCCAAGGCCCATGCATGCATAGGATGCATAAATATAATAGTATAGGTTACCATTTTATTACCTTTAGATTGACCTAGACCTAAGTTTGGCTTAATTGGGTCACATCGGTAAGGGCTATGATCATCTCATTTATTTTAGTATGTATTAGATGCATGCTAGGGTTTATTTAATTTTTGCGCACATGTGATAACATATATTAAATAAACTAACCAATTAAATTGATGAGGTGTTGGCAATAAATAAACCCCACTTAATTTTTCAAAAATTAAGTTAAAGATTTTTTATGAAAAAATCTATTTCAATTGAATATGGACAAGTTGAGTAGGACTCATCGATCCACGCCTACTATAAAAAATAACTGACATGAACGATGCTACCATATTTTGTCATCGTAGGATGACTTAATGGTAGAAAGTTGTGATCACTCACTAAGCATAGAGATGTCCGTGGAATGGACTCATCTTTACCTTGGCCATGAGTCGTGTGAGGTTTAGATGCTCTATTTACATGGATGTTTGGTAGGTCTTGATTGACACTTAGTACCATATAGGCTCATAAAATTGGGTCATATGGGAAGAAGTGAAGCAAAATATTTTGAGGGTTATATAGTGATATAATCATTAAAGAGTTAACCACCTTTTGGTGCATTTCATGGGCCATAAAATTGGGGTGTGGAATGCACTAATTGGACCTCAAACCTATTAGAAAATAATATTTTGCGAATTTCCATTAGGGGTGATGGAATTTGAATAAAAAGTAAAAGACATTTATGATTAAAGAACTTATTATAAATGAAATGTATTTACAAATATTTATGATTAAAGACCTTATTATAAATGAAATGTATTTATAATAGTTCACTCATTTTTTGCTATCGTCTATTATAGATCATCCACTTTTAAAATGGTTAAGAAACCTCAAGATTGTGTTGCAATCAGAAAAGAGAGCATACACACTTGAGACTGCTCCGTCGATAGGGCTATCGGAGAATGCAACTAAGGAGGAGCTTGCAGAGTATCAGCAGCAAGTCAATGACGATCTGCAAGCCCAGTGCTATATAATGGCATTGATGTTAAATGAGTTACAAAGGCAACACGAGGTTCATGCGCATGCGTGTGATATCTATGTTCACTTACAAGAGTTGTATGGTAAACATAATAGGCATACGAGATACCAGTTCTCAAAAGAGCTTTTCAGGACCCGTACGATGGAGGACTCTTCAGTTCATGATTATGGATTGAAAATGATAGGCCTGACAGAAAGACTCGAGACCCTTAGAGTTGTTATAGACAACAAACTCTTTGTAGATCTTATCCTGCAGTTTTTACCACCATTGTTTGACTCTTTTGTTGTGAACTTCAACATGCCTAAGATTGAGACTAGCATCACTAAGATGGTTAACATATTGAAGACGGCTGAATCCACCATAAAAAAGGAGAAGCCGGTCTTGATGATTGTATCCTCGTCCAATTCAAAGGCTGTTAAGCCCAAGAAGAAGGGAGGAAAGAGGAATGGTTCCTCTAAATCCAAAAGATTCAAGGCGAAGGGTGGAGTCTCAAAGGTCTCTAATAAGGACAAATGCCACTATTGCGGCAAAAATAGGCATTGGAAGAGGAACTGCAAGGAGTTTCTTGCAAGCCTGAAGGATTCAGATATTTACTTTATTGAAGTTAACTTATTAGTTAATGGTGCTTCTTAGGTATTAGATACCGGCTGTAGCTCACATCTATGCAATGATTTACAGGTGATGTCGGGAAGCATAAAGCTAAGTAGAGGAGACACAGTCTTGCTCATGGGAAATAGAGCAAAAGTTGCTGCATTAGCCGTAAGAACTATGTACTTAGCTTTAGATAATGGTTTTAAGTTTGTTTTAAATGATTAATTTAAGAATATTATCTCGATTCTAGTTTTAGATAGAGAAGGTTTTAGTTTTTCAATAAAAGATGGAAGTTGTTCCATTTTTAGAAATTCTTTTTTGATCTTTTCTGTTGCATTGACAAATGGTTTATACAAACTTACTCCCTAAAAACCTGTTATGCATAAACGAGAAAGTAAAAGAAAATTAAATAACCAAAATTCCCTTACACTTTAGCACGCTAGACTAGGTTATATTTTTGAAAAGAAGATTAACAAGTTGGCACAATTGCTTCACCTTAGGGGAGAGCAAGGACTGCCAACAAGTGAATCATGTCTTAGAGGAGAAATAACTAAGTCTCCATTTGTTGGACAAGTAGAATATTCAAAGAATGTGTTGGATTGGTCTACATATATGTTTGTGGGCTACTAAGTGTTAGTGCCCGGGAATTTCCACTACTTCATAACCTTCACCGATAACTTCTCTAGGTATGGTTATGTGTACGTTTTGAGGTACAAATCTAAAGCCTTTGAAAGGTTCAAGGAGTTCAGACATGAAGTAGAGAAATAAATTGGACTAAGTATCAAGGCTTTTTGATCAGATCGAGGAGGTGAGTACTTAAGTGCTGAGTTTTTGAGTTATCTAAAAGAGAATGAGATTCTCTCACAGTAGACTCTACCTGCTACTCCCCAGCTCAATAGAGTTGCTGAGCGCAGGAATCGAACTCTGTTAGACATGGTTTGATCGTTGATAAGCTTCACTACATTACCTTTTTCATTCTAGGGTTATGCCCTAGAAATGATGTCATATCTTCTGAACAAAGTGCCATCAAAAGCTATGCCCAAAACACCATATGAGATATGGTGTGGTAAGTCACCCTCCTACAAATACCTTAAGGTATGGGGTGTGTTGCTTATGTGAAGCAGCAAATAGGAGATAAGTTAGATATGAGATCCAATTTATGCAAGTTTATGGGTATCTAAAGGAGTTAATTGGATACTATTTCTATGACACCTTGAAACAAAAGGTGTTTATTTTAAGGAACACCACCTTCTTAGAGGAGGAGTTTCTATTGGATAGAAATAGGCAAGTCGTGGAACTTGAAGAAGTTCAAGAACCACAGAACACCACTGATACCGCAATGGAAGTCTCATCGGCTGAGGCTAGACCTTCAGATACACAACCTCCTAAGAGATCTAAGAGGATCTCAAAACTACCTGAGAGGTATGGCTTTCTATTAGAGAACAGTGAGGAGAGTCTCCCCTTGGATAGTGATCGGAGGACCTATGGAGAAACGATGTTAGACATCAATTCGGGAAAATGGTGTGAAGCCATGCAGTCCGAGATGGACTCCATGTACTCCAACAAGGTATGGACCTTGGTGGACCCCTCACAGGGAATTATTTCCATTGGCTACAAATGGGTCTACAAATGGAAATGTGGAGTAAATGGAGAGGTAGTGACCTATAAAGCTTGATTGGTCGCAAAAGGTTATACTCAAAAGCAAAGAATTGACTATGAGGAATCTTTTTCGCCAGTTGTAATGCTTAAATCCATTCAGATTCTGCTTGCTATATCTGCATATTATGACTATGAAATATGGCAGATGGATGTGAAGATCGCCTTCCTAAATGGAAACATTGAGGAAGAGATCTACTTGAGGCAGCCTGAGGGCTTCATATCCAGTGGGAGTGAGCAAAAGGTTTGGAAACTCTAGAGATACATTTATGGATTCAAACAAGCTTCCTGAAGCTGGAACATCCAATTTGATGAGATAATCAAAATGTTTGATTTTCATAAGAACTCAAATGAACTTGTGTGTACAAAAAGGTTAGTGGAAGTGCAGTGACATTTGTTGTGCTATATGTTAATGACATCCTACTCATTGGGAATGATGTAGGGATGTTGCAGTCAACTAAGACTTGGTTATCTAACCAATTCTTCATGAAGGATTTAGGAGATACATCCTCCATCCTTGGTATAAAGATCTATAAGGATAGATCTAGAAAGTTGATTGGATTGTCCCAATCCACATACATAGATAAGATGCTAAAGAGGTTTAGCATGTAGGAATCCAAGAGGGGATTCTTGCCGATGAGTTATGGCATTTCTCTCTCGAAGTTATATCACCTAAGACTCCCGAGGAAAGAGAAAAAATTACTCGCATACCTTATACATTCGCTATTGGAAGCATAATATATGATATGCTATGTACGAGGCCTGATGTCGCACATACTCTAAGTGTCACAAGCAGATATCAGTCCAATCCAGGGCGAAGAGCACTGGAAGGCCGTGAAGATGATCCTTAAGTACTTGAGAAGGATTAAGGATATCTTTCTAGTATACAACAATGGGGAATTGAAGCTAGAAGGTTATACCAATTCTAGTTTCTAGTCGAATATAGACAACTCGAAGTTGATGTCTAGATTCATATTCATCTTGAATGGTGGTGCGGTTAGCTGGAAGAGTTCTAAGCAAGAGACGACCACAAACTCCACCACTGAGGCTAAGTATATTGCTACATGTGATGCAACAAAGGAGGCTGTTTAGATAAGGAACTTTATCCAAGAGTTAGGTGTAGTTCCATCCATTGTTCATCCAGTTTTGATATACTGTGATAACAATGGGGCTATTGTGTAAGCGAGGGATCTAAAATCTCATCAACGGTCCAAGCATATAATAAGATGATACCACTTGATCAGAGAGATTATTGGGAGGGGCAATATCATAGTAGATAGAGTTGCCTTGGTAAAAAATATAGCAGATCCACTAACTAAGCCTTTAGCACAAAAAGTATTTGATGGACATCTTGAAAAGATGGGCCTGGCAATTAGCGTAGGACAAGTGGGAGATTATTAGAGTAGTGCCTGGTGCGCCAATTAGATTCGCCATTATTTACTCTTGTAATAAACTTTCTCAATTGTAATACACTTATTAAAGGTATTTTCTTTATTTATGGCTCACATTTATTTATTGTACATTAGATAAAATCCCCAAATCAATTATAGCTATGGGGCATAGTCGCGCATTTGATGGCAATCATATGCCCTAATAATCAAGGGATTTTTGAGAAGGGACATCGAATAGCCTAATAAAACTCGTGTATACGATGCATGCTCATAAGATGAGGATGTCCCATTTTATGGACATCAGCATAGAGACGCAATTGCATGTAGCGAGTGCTTATTAGAGAACAAGTACACTGAACTAAACTGCTTGAAATTCTTACTTAGAAATACCAAATGTCAAATTAAGAATTTCTACATTAGGATAGTGTACGATTAGTCCTTTTACTTGAGGCACCATGGTAACCTTATACATGTAATGCCTTACTTAGATGTATTCTCTGATTGCCTGACAATCATAAAGGGGTTATGTTGGGTATTGTATTTGTGTGTATGAAGGTTAATGAGTAGCCAACAAAGGATCTATCACTTGTTGGGTAGAACAAGTGGATCTCTTATATTTTCATAGTTCGTGACTCGAAAGACCTTGGTCAGGATAGAGTGAATATCAAAAAAGGGTTTTTGATGATTCATTAAGAGTCACTATAACTTGAAATAAAATCATAGATATTGAGTCGATTATGGTTTCGACTATTATCCATGCCCTAGACTCAATCGGAAGATTAGTTGATGGAAGAACCTTACATGCCCTAGACTATTATTTTACCTAAGACTAGTTTGCAGTGATTACTCGCTAGGTGTTTTCACGGATAGTGAGGTTCTAGAGATTAAGGAGTTAATTTCTAGCAGATTAATTAATTGGATTAATTAATCAAAATAATTGTTGTTCATAAGTTGCAAGCCCACTACTAGTTTAGAAGTGAACCTAAAGGGTCACACACAATTTAGAATGGAGCATCTCAAGTCTATAAATCATTTAAGGGGTTGGATATAATTCATTAATTGGATTAATTAATTAAAAGATTAAATTAAGTCAAAGAGTTGAATTAATTGTTCAATTAAATAGTAGGACTATTTAATTGGACCTAATGAGATTAGGAATCCAATTGGAGTGAATAAATTAATTGATTGGATCAATTAATTTAGACTTGGACTAATTTAATTAATTGGATGAATTAAATGGACTTGGAGAAGTCCAAGCCCAAGTTTAATTAGGCTTGTTGGAAGCCCACTTGAAAATAAGAGAAATTAAATAAGTGAATAAGATTTACTTATTTAAATAATATATGATATTATACATATGAATTTATGAGATAAATTCATAGCTTGGAAGACAAGACAAAAGGAGAAAATGTTGCCCTAATTTTGCAAGCAAAATTCGGCCATAATGAAAAAAAAGGAAAGATTTTATTTTGTGCATAAGTTTTTAGTTTGTTAAGGAAAGTGAGACTTTTCCATACAAACTAATTACCATGTGAGGATGAAATTAGGGTTGCCCTAATTTTTGTAGTCTCCTTACATATATATATATATATGATATATTGAAGACAAAAATCATCTATCTAACACTATTGTAATTTTCGGCCATAGCAAGAATTAGAAGAAAAATTGTTTTCTTCATTTTGTCTTCTCTTGTATTGCTCAAGTGCATATTTTAATTGTTTTTCTTTTACAAGTTAAATTAAGAACATTGGAATAAATTTTAATCTTTAATTCACAAGTTGGATTGAAAGGTTATAAGTTCACTCCACACTAGGCTAGAAAAGAAAATAGTAGAAACTAGCAATTTTATTATTTTCAGTGTTCTTGTCCAAGGTGTGGACTTTCTTTGGAGGGAGGATGTGTGGACTCCTTTGAGGCGTATTTGCAACCATCTGACAATTGATTGCCCCATTCGTTGCATTATTAATGAAGGAGTCAAGAAGGTATCAATATCCACATTATTTAATTATACTATTTAATTATATACTATTTATATATTGCCAATCGTTAAATCGCTTTTGGTTACCCGAGGTAGTGCATTAATTGTTAATTCATGTTTTTATTAAATTTTTAATTTCTGCTGTGCTTACCTCATGGTCACAGCGAACCCAACAATAGCATCATGTTTGTAGATCATCATCGACTTATTATCTCGATTTTATAGGCTCCTCCTCAATCACATCTACTGGTGGACCTGCTGCGCTAAGGAATATTGAGGATGTAGGATCTCTTCTCAAATTGTAAAACAATCTTGAGGTTCCTTAGCCAATCGACAAAATTGGGTCCAGTTAATTTATTAGCTTCCAAGATAGATGTAAGTGGATTTTTAGCCATTTACAGACAATCTACAAATTTAAACGATGTAGAAAATTAGCATTCTTTAAAAAACATATTGTTTTATAACAAGGTATTTGACAATAAATATCTCTCACTATTTTATTCGAATTTGATTACCCATAATGGCAATTGGGAAAATCTTATTTTCTAATGGGCTTGAGGCCCAATCAATGTTGTATGCCCCAATTTTATGAGCGCATAAAAGGTAGTTCACTTTTAATAATTGTATCTCCATGCAACCCTCAAAATATTTTACCTCACTTCTTGCTATATACCCCAATTTTATGAGCCCTTATGGTACTAAGTGTCAAGCAAGGCCCATCAAACTTTTATTTTGATGGAGTATCAAAACGTACCATGACTCATGACAAATGTAGATACGAGTCCAACCATGGGCATCAGCATGCTTAGTGGAGATCACAATTTTCCATTACAGAGTCATTCCAAGACTCATAGCTAATGACAAAGTAAGGTAGCATCGTTATGTCAACTACTTCGGATGGTAGGCATAGATTATTAGGTCCAACCCAATTTTATCCATATTTGCTTGAAATCAAAATTTAAAAAATATCTTTGCTTGATTTTTAATTGAAGTGAGGTAATTATTTAATCCAAGACCTCATTAATTTTAATCTTAGTTTATTTAATACGTTTGCATTCAATTGATAGCAAGCATATTATTTAAAAACATTAAATAGACCCTATGCATGCATCTAATACATACATAATCCGAATGATCATGGCCAATCCTATGTGATCCATTTGAACCATAAATGGATCTAGGTCAATCTAAGGGTAATAAAAGGAATCGAAAACTACTTTCTATCACAAGAATATATTCCATACATTTATGGGCCTTTTCTTGATTCTTTGTCTAGGTCTTTCTTCTTGTCCACCAAAAACAAAAAACAAAAACCTCACCATATTCTACTCTCATTTAAAAAATTTAAAGTATATACAAGAAAAGAATAAGAGACTCGCAGCCTTATTTTAAAAACCCAAAGATAAATAAGTCTAATCATATTGGTCCAAAGGCTCTATGTTCATTCTTTACATGCCAATAAACATCACATGAATTTATTAAAGCATGTAAATTTACTATCCATTTAAATTGTAATTTCACTACTTGGGATTCAACATGACGAGGATGTCTTACACCCCCACGCAGTGTGAGCGTGTAGCTCTAGGAAAAATACATGGCACGATTGCGTGTAGCTCATTACTGCACGCAGTCATGTTATGTATTTTTCCTCTTCTGATTAAATTGAATTCAATCATACATGTTATGCTTAACATTTAAATTAATTACAAAATTATTTTATCCTAATAAAAAATATAATAAATCAATCAGAATTTAACAATTAAATTCACAAGGATAAATTAATTTGATTGGAATTACGCAAATTGTGGCTCTCATACCACAGTTGGGTTCGCGTGATCCTAGGGCATGCATAACAAAAAAATTAAAAATTAAAAACAACATGCCACAACAATTATAGCAATACCCCGGATTCGATGTGCTTTTTAACAATCTTGCAATTTCCAATGGTATAACAAAATAATTAAAATAGTTTTGATTTATACCTTTCAATGTACTTCGGTTGTCATAATGACTGAAGTAATAGATTGCTAGCTCATTTCTAAATTCTAGTTCACAGGTATTCAAACGTCTTCCCTCTAAAATAGTCAACAGTTTGAGCAGGAATATGAAATCAAAAATTTGCTAGCAATTATGATTCATTTACTAACCTAGTTTATGGAGTGAATATAGTGAATATTAATTCTTGTTATCAACTAGTGATAAAATAATTAATATTTAAATAAAAGGATAGAATTTTGGTGGAATAAAGGATAGAGGAAGAAAATAATTTTCTCCCTTTCTTTTTCACTTATGGCCAAAAATTAGAGGGCTATTATTAGCCTCAAATTTTTGGCCATCATGGTTTAAATAGGGGGCTCAAAAATCTCAAGAGTCCCCAATCTTGGTGTTTTTGGTCTCTTTTTAATTGGCTAGAAGATATTTGATTGTCCCAAAATTCTCCAACTATATCCCTTCATATATTTCAAAGATATTTAGGGTTTCTTAAGAATTTCAAACTCTATAGTTTTTATCCTTTTTCATCAATCTTCATGGGTCTCCCCTAATAGGCCTCTCGGAATTGGACTTAGACTTTAACATAAATCACATAATTAATTCAGTTAATTATTTTAGTCTAAATTTAATTAATTAATTTCATCAAGCCCATTTAATCAAATTAGGCCCAATAAATAATCTAATTATTTAATTGAGTAAATTAATTTATGGACTACACAATTAATTTGATCCAATCATATAATTATTTCACTCCAATTGGGCTTCCTAATCTTATTAGGTCAAATTATAATCCCATTATTTAATTAAACAATTAATTAAACTCATTAAATTAATTAAACTCAATTAATTATTCTCAATTAATTAATTAGATCCAACTCCTTGGATCAATTCCTAAGATAAATATGTTCCATCTCAAATTATGTGTGACCCTTTAGATTCACAACTAAGCTAGCAGTAGGCTAGCAACATTTGCCACTTATGAATAATAATTATTTTGATTAATTAATCTGCTTGAAATTAACTCTTTAATTTTAAAAACCTTACAAGTCATGGGAAATACCTATCAAGTGTTTCATGACTACCTAAACTTAGGTGAAATACCAAGTGAATCTATTTCAATTACGAGTATCATACACGTAAGCTTCTTCTGTCAACTAATCTTCCGATTGAGTCTAAGATATGGATTAATAGTCAAAACCCTAATTGCTCAATAACTATGATTTAATTTCATATTTCTATGAGTCATGACGAATTATTAGAAAACCCTATCTAACATTCATGGATGCCTTGGCTAAGGACTTCTAAGTCATGAATTATGAAAACGTAGTATATTCACTTGCTCTACCAGACAAGTGATGGATCATTTGTTCGCCACTCATTAACCTCCATATATACCAATTCAACATCCAACGTACTCCCTTGGTGATTGTTAGCTAATAAGAAGATACATCAAAATGGAATATGACATGCACAAGGCTACCATGGTGCCTCAAGTCTAATGACTAATCGTGTACTATTGTAACAAGAAAATTTTTATTTTGACAAATAATGTTTCCAATTAAAAATTTCCAATGGGCCTGTTCAGTGTACTTGTTCTCTACCAAGCACCTGCATGCATGCACTAGCATCACTACGCCAATGTACATGGAGCGAGACATCCTTCTCTTGCGAGCATGCATTGTATGTGTGAGTCTATTGGGCTATTCGATGTCCCATCTCAAAAAACTTTGACTCGTAACTAATTTAAGATCAAAGCCATAGAGACATATTTAATGATCACCATCAAATGCGTGACCATGCCTCATAGCTAAGTTTAGTCTAGGAGCTTTATCTAATTACTATATGATAAATAAATTTACTTATTTTGTTAATATAATTTGAAAAATAATATTTTTACAAGTACAAGAACATAAAAGATGCCCAATCTAATTGGTGCGCCGAGCATTACTCTAACAATCTCCCACTTGTCCTAGTGCCAATTGCCCATGTACTTGAGGCCTATTTTCTCAAGATGTGCTACATTTTCTTTTGGAGCAACTCTATCTACTATAACGTCGCTTCTATCAATGATCTCTCTTATCAAATAGTATTGCCTCATGATGTGCTTGGATAATTAATGAGATCTTGGCCCTTTTGCTTGTGCAATAGCTCCATTGTCATCACAGTATATTAATACAGGATCAACAATGGATGGAACCACACCCAACTATTGGATGAAGTTCCTTATCCAAACAACTTTATTTGTTGCATCATATGCAGTAATGTATGCAACCTTGGTGGTAGAACCCATGGTCGTCTCCTATTCTTCTAGCTGACTACACCACCGTTTATAGAGAATACATATCCGAATATATACTTTGAGTTGTCTATATTGGATTAAAAATTAGAATAAGTATAGCCTTCTAGTTTTAGTTCTCTAGAGCCGTATACAAGAAAAATATATTCTTAGTTCTTCTCAAGTACTTCAAGATCAGGTTTACAGTCTTTTAGTGTTCCTCACCTAGATTGTACTGATATCTGCTTGTGACACTTAAAGTATATGTGATATCAGGCCTCGTATATAGTACACTATACATTTTGCTTCCAATGGTAGAAGCATAAGTTATGCATGTTATCCTTTCCCTATCCTTAGGAGTCCTAAGAGATATAGCCCTCGACAGAGAAACGCTATGACTCATTAGCAAGAATCCTCATTTGGATTCCTCCATGTTGAAACTCTTTAGCATTTTGTCTATGTAAGTGGATTGGAATAGTACAATCATCCTTCTAGACCTATCTTTATAGATCTTTATAAGAATAAAGGATACTTCTCCAAATCCTTCATGGTGAACTGGTTGGACAACCAAATCTTAGTTTACTGTAGCATTTTTATATCATTCCCAATAAGTAGGATGTCATCAACTTACAACACAATAAATATCACTATGCTCCCACTAATCTTCTTGTAGATAAAAGGTTCATTTGAGTTCTTGTGGAAATCAAATAATTTGATTGCCTCGTCAAACTGGATGTTCCAGCATTGGGAAACCTATTTAAGTCCATAAATGGATCTTTGGAGATTGCAAACCTTTTGCTCACTCCCTCTAGATATTTGGATACCTCATATAGATCTCTTCCTTAATGTTTCCATTAAGGAAAGTGGTCTTTACATCCATCTCTCATATCTCATAGTAATAATACGTCGATATAGCTAGCAGTATCTAGATGGATTTAAACATCACAACTAGCAAAAAAGTTTCCTTTTAATCAATTCCTTGCTTCTTACTATAACTTTTTGCAATCATGCTTTGTAGGTCTCTATCTCTCTATTAACTCCAGACTTTTGCTTGTAGATCCATTTTCAGCCAATGGAAACTATTCCCTATGGTAGGTCCACCAATGTCGATACCTTGTTGGAGTACATGGAGTCCATCTTAGATTACATAGCATCTCGTTAACTTCCCAAGTCGAAGTTCGACATCACCTCTCCATGAGTCCTTGGATCAGTATCCAAGGGGAGATTCTCCTTGTTGTTCTCTAACAAAAAGTCCTAACTCTCAGGTGGCTTTGAGATTCTTTAGGATCTCCTAGAAGATTGTGTGTTTGAAGGCCCAGCCTCAGTTGGTTGGCCTGTTACTGCATTTGTTGGGAGGCTCTATAGTTCTTGAATTTCTTCAAGTTCTACAACTTTGCCATTTCTATCCAATAGAAATTCCTCCTCTAAAAATATGGCATTCCTCGAAACAAAAACCTTTTGTTCTGAGGAGTCATAGAAGTAGTACCCAATGGATTCTTTTATAAAACCCCACAGAGTTACTTAAACTGGATCTCATATCTAATTCATCTCCCATTTGCTGCTTCACGTAAGCAGCACACTCACATACCCTGAGTTATTTGTAAGAGGGTGGTTTCCCATACCATATCTCATATGGTGTTTTGGGCACTGCCCTTGATGGTACTCTATTTAATAGATATGCCATTATTTTTAAATCATAGCCCCAGAATGAAAGAAGAAGCTAGTGAAACTCATCATCCATCGAACCATGTCTAAAAACATTTGATTCCTATATTCTGCAACTCTGTTAAGTTGAGTACATGAAGGGTCCACTAAGAGATAATCCCATTCTGTTTTAGATAATCAACAAGCTCTATGGTCAAGTATTCATCTCCTCGATCTGATCGAAGACCCTTGATAAGCCCAGTTTGTTTCTCTACCTTGTATCTGAATTCTTTGAAATTTTTAAAAGTTTCAGATTTATACCTCATAATGTAGACAAAACCATACCTAGAATAATTGTCAGTAAAGATTATGAAGTAATGATAATTCCCACGAGCATTAACACTTAGTAGCCCACATAAATCCAAATGGATCAAATCCAATAGACCTTTGGCTCGCTTTACTTGTCTAACAAATAGTGATTTGGTCATCTTCCCCATAAGACATGACTCACATGTTAGCATTCCTTGCTTTTTCCAAAGATGTGATCTAATCTAGCATGTCATAAGAGTTGAGAACTATGATTATCTAAATTTCTTTTATTATGTTGAACATGGGAAAAGGAGTTAAGGGGAGTAATAGAATATAAACTATTCATCAATATGCCAGAGGTAATCAAAACTAAATCTCTAAAAATAGAACAACTTCCATGTTGTATTGAAACTGTAATACCTTCTCCATCTAAAGTAGTAATGGAGATAATGTTCTTAACAATCTCTAGAACATAAAGATAATTGTATAAAACTACTCTATTTCCTAAAGGTAAGTTGACACTTCGTATGGCTAATGCAGCAACTTTTGCTCCATTCCCCAGCCACAGGACTGTCTCTCCTCTACTTAGCTTTCCACTTCTTGCCATCAGCTGCAAATTATTTCTTGATGAGATCCACATTCAGAATCTAATACCCAGAAGCATCATTAACTGATAAGTTAACTTCAACAAAATAAATTCCTAACTTTTCAGGCTCGCAAGGTACTCTTTGTATTTTCTCTTCTAATGCCCAAGTTTGCTGCAGTAATGGCATTTGTCATCATCTTTAAAACTCCTCAAGACACCACCTATTACCTTTATGCCTTTAGATTTTGAGGAATGTTTTTCTCTCTCTTTCTTCCTCTTAGGCTTTGTAGCATTTGAATTGGATGAGGATCCAACAAGTATGGTTGGCTTGTTTTTCTTCATAGTGGTGACTCAGTTGTCTTCAATATGTTAACCAGCACAACAAGGCTAGTTTCCATCTTATGCATGCTGAAGTTGACAACGAAGGTGTCAAATGATGGAGGTAAAGACTATAGGATGAGATTCAAATGCCCTAATTTTTGGTGCTATAAATTAGTTTCATCAAATACTTGGCATTTATCCTTTTAAACCTGACAAAGAGATTCTGGTCACAATGTTGGTTGATGCTAATAAGATTTGCCTTCAAACCTTCTACATGGAGCACATTTTTGAGTTTTGACAGTCTTTCAACATTGAGTACTCCTTTTTTAGGTACACATCCCTTTTCACCATCTCCAAAGGTAATATGTCCTTCATTCATACTTTGACACTATCAAAATACCAAGTGTCATTAGTACAAACTTTTAAAGAAATGTCTACAAGAAAACATCAAAGATCTAACTTTCTAATCTAGATTTCTCTGAGATTCATTTTTCAAGTCAATTTTATCTCAGGAGTTTTTTACAATAATTTAGATTTTTGTTGCAACATTGCAGAAGTAGGTGAACCAAAATGCATGCCATTCCTTAAAGCCTTTTTTAAATTTAAAACATCTTGGTTGGATATATCTGGGCAGATTAGAGAAATGACAAATCAAAATAAACCTTTTTGGCTTAGGTTATTGAAGAATAGGTTTTTTTGCTTTTATCAAAGATAGATTGAACAGGTTTTGTTTCTTTTCAAAAATTGTTTTTGAATTTGTAGACTTACTAATATATCTAAACTGTGATGATCACTACATGGTTTCCCAATGGAGAGAATTTCATCTAGTGTTTTCTTACCAAAATCTAGCTTCATCATCTTTTTAAGTGTGAAGTAGTTCATGTTCAGTTTTGTGGATTTTTTTGTCCTTTTAAGCAACAAGCTTTGTAAGTATTTCTATTTTTATCAATTCCTTTTCCTTATTTAATACAACAATTTGTTCCTCAAGTGACTTGTTGATTTTGCATGCCTCAAGCCACTTTTGAAAATCTGAATTTCCTCGATGCTGGGCTCATCCTCATTACTGTAAGTTTCAAAATCTGAATTTTGCATATCCTTCTTTCCTGTTACAATAGATGAAGTCAGACATGTTGCATTATAATTAACTGTTGGAACATACATTTGATTGCAACAAGTTCATGATGACTTTTGATAATCTTAGAGTTGAATGCCATGTGATCGCTCATATGTTCCTCCTCATCATTTTCTTGACTTTTTTCAGATTCCTCATCACTCTAGGTAGTAGTCAAAGACTTGCCCATTCGTTTGAGAGTATTGGCACATTCTGTTTGAATACGTCCAAACCCTTCAGATTTACGACGTTAAATCTTTCTGGTTCTCCTAACATCAAAAGAATTGAAAATAGTTTTATCCTTTCTTGAATTGAAAGGCTTACCAGACCTTAGCTTGTTTAATTTTTCATTCATCATTTTGAGAAATTTCCCAAATTTTTTTGTCACAAGAGCCAAAGATTCTGACATATCATCATTATCCTTTTATTCAGATGTTGATTTTGAAACTTCAGTTAGGAAAACAACACTTTTTCCATTATCTCTCTTGTTGGGATTGAGATTCAATTCAAATATTTGTAAGGAGCCCATCAACTAATCCAATTTTTTTTTCAATATCACGGGGTTCTTCGATGGCGGTGACCTTGTGCAGAAATCTTTCTGGTAGTTAACTTAAAGCTTTTCGCAAAAGTTTAAAGTCTAAATATTTTTCACCAAGTTCTTGAGCTTCATTTGCTATGCCACATAACTTTGCATTAAATGTGGCAATTGTCTCATTTTCCTCCATTCTTTGATCTTCAAATCTTGAAGCCAAAATTTGGAGTTTTGACATTCGCATAGTTGTTGTTCCTTCATAGGCAGTTTGGAGATTTCCTAAGCCTCCTTTGTACTTTAACATGTTGTATTCAATTTGAATTAGTTAATATCAACGGCACTAAATATTACATTTAGAGCCTTTGAGTTGTAATTTTCAACTTTCTCATCCTCAGTGTTCCATTGATCTTCTAGTTTAAGAACTTTCTTTTTTTGTTCATTTATCATCACAGAATGTTTCTAACCTATTATAATAGCACGCCAAGCTTATTCATCCATAGATTTAATGAAGTCTCATATCTTAGCCTTCCAATATGAGTATCCTTCTAATAGTAGAGGTCGAGTAGTTGATCCTTCTTCATGAAGATGGTCCATTCATACACATCAAATAGATCAATTCCTAAAATCTCACTATGTATATCTAGTGACCAGCTCTTGATACCAATTGATAGAACTATTTTAATAGTATTACCTACTTTACTTAATCAATTTGATCTGATTGTTGTAATAATGTGAGTAACTATTGCAATAGTAAACAAACAAATAGAAAGTAAAAAATTGACACAAGGGATTTTTTACATGCTTCAAGTACAAATATACTCTACATGCATGAGGCCACCACCTGTAGTGAACACTTCACTAATTCAGATTATACAGTTATAATAATAGGACTTATTATAATATAAAGACTCCCTATTTACAAATGACGCCGTTCTTAAACTTAATCAACTAGTAAATATCCAACGAGATCCCCTCAACTTTTAAGTCTGCACTATTGAACTTCCTTCAAAGTTGAAATCCCTTCAGACGGCAGACTAACATTCTCCCAAAGATCTTCAAATTCTTCTTCTGAAGAATTGTGTCAATCTCTCTAAAGGCTCACCCTCTTCTCTCAAAGTGTGAATTGTGTAAAAAGGCATATGCCTAAAACTTTGAATCTTGAGTGAACGTGAATAGCCAAGCTTAATCTTCTTACTTCAAGACTTTATTTTATACAACATCAATTAGAGTCATTCTCCACTTCAAAGTGTTAAGATACATTGTATCTGGACTTTCATGATCTTCAAAGATCTTTCCCATATCAAGAATATCTTTTCTTATCTTCATTGTATCAATCTAAATCCCACAATATATCTTTTTGAATATCTCCATTCAGTATCTTGGAAATATCTTTCCATGCTTATCAAAATCTGCCTATAACTAATTTTAGATATATTATCAATAAAATCGGTAGCTACAAGATTGCAATTATGGTAAGTCAATGACTTTCCAAAAACTTGTAATACTAAATTGTGCAATAAACTTGGGGTTTCCAACAATGCTAGTTTTAGACTCAATATAAATAACTTGATGTCTAAGTCTAGATTTGTTTTTATACTAAATGATGGGACAGTTAGTTGGAAAGAGTTCCAAGCTTGTAACAATTGTAGATTCCACCATTGTGGTTGAATACATTAGGGCATGCGATGCTATGAGAAGGGATTGTTTAGATAATGAACTTAATCCAAGTGTTGGATGCAGTTCCAACTATTGTTGATTAAATACTAGAATACTGCTATAACAATGGGGGTTATTGCATAAGCAAAGAAGCCAATATCACATCAAAGGATCCAAGCAGAAATAGATTAGTGATTCCTTGATTCTGAAAATCGATGGTAGAGGCAACATCTGTGTGGAAAGAGTTACCTCGATAAAAAATATAATAGACCCACTGATTTAATACTAAGATAAGTATTTGAAGGAAATCTTGGGGGAGGTAGGCCTTAATACGAGGGTAATTGTCTTTAGGACAAGTAGGAGATTGTTAGAGTAGTGTTCGACAAGCCAATTAATCTGGTTGTCCTTATACTCTTATGACCTAATCTTATTCATATTAGTATCATTAAAATGATAACCTTCATCTTAAATTCTTTATAAGAATTACATAAAGTCCTTAGATTACATATAGTTGTGGGACCTGGTTGCGCATATGATGGCGACCGTGGAATATGCCTCTAAGATTGTGGTCTTAAGATGTTCCCAATTAAGGATCAATGAGATGAGACATCATTGATCCCGTTCAGACTTGCACATATGATGCATGCTCGAAAAGAGAATGCCTCGTTCCATGGGCATTAGTGTGGTGACACCAGTGCATGTGTGGAGGTACTTGTTTGGGAATAAGTACTTTGAACTATCCTGCCTGGAAATTCTAATTGGAAATATTCTATTGTCAAATGGGAATTTACTCATTACAAAGTGCTAGAATTAGTTCTTGGACTTGATATAAAATGGTAACCTTGTGCATGACATGTTGCACCTTGATGTATTTCCCGATTGCATGACAATCATAAAAGGGTTTACATTGGATGTAACATCTTTATGTATGGAGGTTAATGAGTGGCCAATAAAGAATCCATCACCTATCTAGATGAATAGGTAAATCTCTTATATGTTCTACTGCAGTTGACTTTAAAATTCTTGGCCAAGGTTAGATGGAAATTATACGTAAGGTTATCTAATTATTCATCATAAAGTCAAGCTACTAGGAATAGATACATAATTATTGAGTTATTGGGGTTTCTACTAATAATCAATGTCCTAGGCTCAATCAAGAGGTTAGATGACGGAAGGATAGTACTTGCATGGTATTCGTAATTGGAATAGGTTCGCACCTTCATATAAGACTAGGAGTCATGATACACTGCTAGGTGCTTCTTATGACTTGTGGGTTCTTGGAATTAATAAGTTAATTCTAATATGATTAATTAATTAAATTATGATGTTTCTGATACATCTATGAGCATAATTTCTCATGTTTTTGCCTTACAACTGATATAATTGTGCCTTATTTTGTGATAATTGTGTGTAGGAACTAAGAATTGAGGAAATAGAGTAAAAGATGGAAAATCGGTTAAAAAATCAATAGAAACTTTTAGATGTGCAGTCTACATATTTCTGGCATACCTTTTTCCACAAATATGCTATTGAATTGATTCACGAAGGTATAAAGAAAATTAATAGTTAGAGCTACAATTTTTATGAAGACACCAAAGCCAGTTCGGTCTAAAAAGAGGTGAAAATTGGTTGAAATAGATGAATAGTGCAGTCAGGAATATACTCGCACCGCGGTGCCTATGACACAACCTCCCAAAAATATGCATACATATATAGAAACAAGTTATGAAACATAGTTTTTATATGTATGCATGTGTGTAACTTTTTTTTTCCAACTAGTTAGTTTGACAAAATACTATTAAAAGTAAAGTGATTTTGTAACACCCCTTAACATAACTGTAGAGGCTAAACAAGCTGATATAGTGAAGTCAAGAAATATTAATTTTTCATCAATACTAGAGTTATGGTTTTAATAAAAGTTCTTAGTTTTAGCTATAAGAGAAAGAGTTTGAATCGTTTTAAACACACCATATACATATATCAAAACTGAGTACATCTGTTTACAAAACCATAACAGAGCAACTTATTTAAAACAAAATAGAGTTTTCAAAATATGATACAACACAGCTCGAAGTATAACATATGAATAAATCTCTGTCCGACCGCTCTAGAGATTCAATCAACCTCTAAACTGTACATTTCCACTTGCATCACATGAATCTAATGAGCTAAAGGCCTAGTAAGGTGAAACTGATGCAATAACAAATAGCGTACATACAAATCACATAAATGATTAAATGCAATATTCAATTTAATAACTTTATTTCATAAATCATTCTTTAGGGCCCTACAAGTGTGGTACTTAACTAATAGTGATAGACTATAGTTTTGGAACCTGTTCATAATGATTGGCCAATAAGAGAACTATATGGGGTTTTCATACTTGGTCTTTCTACTCAGGTATTATTCGTATTCTATCCATTCATTGTGGCTTTTCTATACCGGTTTTTCAACCTTAAGTATTTGTCACCATTTGTTGGGTCCGCCGATCCCTCCCGCGTCTTTTGTCTACCCGGCCATCTATCAAGTACCGTACTTCCTTTTTAAAAATCTCATTATATTTTTAATAGTTTCATGCTTCATGAACATAAATGCATCAAACATTACATCATTTGACAAATAATAACAATCACATTAAAATATGAACAACATTATATGATTCTTGTGATACAGAAAATGAAAGCTTCAACTTACCTCAAGTCCACTTTGTGCTAAGTGAAAAGGCTAATCTCTTTGGAAGATAGGATGTATTAAAGGTCTAACATAATCAAATCATGTACCTTTTAATATCTTTTTTATAAATCATATAGTCTATTATAGTTAAAATCATATACACTTTTCAATCTTTTATAAATAATTCCATATCAATTACATAATCTTAAAAATAATGCATACTCCATATTTTACTATTAATTCAAGACATTACATATTAGAGCAGCCATTAAATAACTAATAATTCAAATATAATTATTAGGACAGCCCACTAAACATGAACACAACCCGAATTAAAATGACGTAAACTTGGTTCTAATTTAAATTGATTCTAACCTTCAATTAAGCAAACTAATTACTATTGCTCATAATCATTTGTAGTCACCTTCAAACATAATATAAGCATTACAAAATCAATAGAACAAGTAAATTAAACATATTTCACAAGACTATCAATTTTGCTAAAAACTAACTTAACTAGATTGATTTTGACTTCAAGTGTAACCTACTTAAGTTTTCAATCATAAAAAATATACTAAAACATGTAACCATCCAAGATACTACAAATTCATCATAATAAATATTGAAAAAGAATATACCTTGATTAAGTTGGAATTAAGCTTCAAAATCAACGATTTTCAAGCTTAAAATGGTGGAAACTTGTTCTAGTTTGTGTTCTATGAATTCCTATGGATTGAATTCAATTTTTTATGAGTATGAGAGTGTAGAAATTTGGGAGAAACTTAGGAGAATAAGGGCTGGTTGTTTTTGAGGTGCTTCCATAAGAAATATGGATGAAAATGATTTCTTTGACCTTTCAAAGAGAGATAAGTGTAGGGTGATGATTGGTTGTGTCATGCTTGGTGTCTCCTCCTGTTAAAAGCCATATTCATGGGCTAAGGAGATGAGAAAAATTGATTCTATGGTGTTATAATCAAGTGCAATGCGATTTAGAATGGTTTTATGCAACCTAGTCAACTAACTAATCAAATTGCACCATTTTGCATACTTTTAGTTCTTAACCAAATGTAACATATTTCAAGAAAATATTTAGGCAAATAATTCTTTAGAATGCAACAAGTATGGAGCAATATGAATAATTCATCTCATGGCCATTCAACATATCAATCTTTTTTAACCGAGATACAGAGCTTTTCATTACAAAAAGACACTTAAGGAATATGTTAAATCAAGAAACAAAAGTTTGATCTCATATTTCATGTACTAATGCATGTTAAAGCATAACTGAAGCATATAATAATAATTATTCATGTTTGTGCAATTATGTTATTTGTATGCCATAATTCGATAATGCACATTGATTAGATGCATATTCATGCAAGATGCTTATTATTGGTTATGTAGGAGGGAATTAGGCATTACAATCCTTTCTTCCTTATAAAAATTTTGTCCTCAAAATTTGACATACCAAATAATTCTGGATATTTGCTTTACATTTCTTTTTCTCTTTCCCATGTGGCTTCTTCTATAGCATGATTCATCCACAATACTTTAACAAGTCGAATCTTTTTTGTTCTCAACTCTTTTTCCTTTTGATCCAAATTTTGCACTGATTTCTCTTCATAGGCTAAATCAGGAGTCAATTCCAACGGTTCATAACTCAACACATGAGAAGGGTTTAAAATGTACTTTCTCAACATAGACACATGGAAAATATTGTGAACACTAGATAATGACGAAGGTAAAGCCACTCCATAAGCTTTATCACCAACTCTTTTGAGAATTTTGAATGGGCCGACATACCTTGGGCTGAGTTTTCCTTTCTTTCCAAATCTCATAACACCTTTCATGGGAGCTACTTTTAAGAACACATGATCCCCAATGGCAAACTCTAAATCTTTTCTCCAATTATCTGCATAACTTTTTCATCTACTCTGCACAATCTTCATTCTCTCTCGTATCTTCTCCACTACCTTAGCGGTATGTTGAACTATTTTTGGACCAAGTAGGCTTTCTTCTCCAACTTTATCCCAATGAACTAGAGATCTACATTTCCTTCCATACAATGCTTCATAAGGCACCATTCCAATTGTTGATTCATAGCTATTATTATAAGTAAACTCCACTAATGGAAGCTTTGCATCCCAACTTCCTTGAAAATCTAGCACACAAGCTCTTAACATATACTCTAATATCTAAATAACTCTCTCTGATTGTCCGTCACTTTATGGATGAAATGTTGTATTGAATGCAAGTTTTGTTCCCATGGCACTGTGTAAGCTCTTCCAAAATATAGATGTAAACTCAGGATCTCTGTCAGATACTATTGAAACTGGTAGCCCATGTAATCGGACTATCTCTTTAATATATAATTGAGCATACTGGTCCATATTGTATGTGGATTTTACTGGAAGAAAATGGGCTGATTTAGTTAATCTATCAACAATCACCCATAGGGAATTATACCCCTTTTGTGTTTTAGGTAATCCAAGCACAAAGTCCATTGTAATGTGCTCCCACTTCCACTCTGGAATCAACAAAGGCTTCAACAACCCTGATAGTCTTTGATGTTCAATCTTAACTTGTTGACAAGTTAGATATTCAACCATAAATTTTGCTATATCTCTCTTCATTTTAGGCCACTAATAATGTTGTTGTAAGTCCTTATACATTTTTGTGCTACTTGAGTGTACTGAGTAAGGAGTAGTATGAGTTTCTTCTAAAATATCTCATTTCATGGCCTTATCAAATGGCACACACAGTCTCCCTTTATATCGAATAATTCCATCATTAGTAATAGATAAGTCTGGCCTTTTTCCAGTCTCAATCAATCTTTTCAATATACACAAATACATATCTACCTTTTGACCTTCTCTTATTCTATCTTGAAGCACAGGTCTCAACACTAAGGCTGACAACGAACACTTTTTCCCTTTAGATATAATTTCAACCTCTAATCTCTACAAATCCAGTAATATTAACTTTTATATAACAAAAAGAGAAGATGTGGATTTTCTGCTCAATGCATCTGCAATCACATTCGCTTTACCAGGATGATAGTTGATCACACAATCATAATCCTTCACAAGTTCTAACCATCTTCTTTATCTTATATTCAACTCTTTTTGGGTAAAGAAGTACTTCAAACTCTTATGATCTGTGTATATCTCACACTTCTCACCATACAAATAATGTCTCCAAATTTTCAAGGGAAAAACCACAGCAGCAAGTTCCAAATCATGGGTTGGATAATTCTTTTCATATTCCTTCAATTGCCTTGAAGCATAGGCAATAACCTTCCCATTTTGCATCAAAACAACACCTAAACTATTTTTTGAAGCATTGCTATACACTACGAATCCACCAATTCCAGTTGGAATGGTAAGAACATGAGTTGTAGTCAATTTATGTTTATGTTCTTGAAAACTTCTTTCACAAGCATCGGTCCACAAGAACTTCACATTTTTTCTTGTCAACATTGTCATTAGAGTTGCTATCTTTGAAAACCCTAAAACAAATCGTTCAAGCCAAAACTCATACTTCTTAAATTTAGTATACAACTATTTTTCTTTAAGAACTTGCAGCACAATCTTCAAATGTTCCTTGTGCTCGTCTTTATCACATGAATAAATTAGGATGTTATCAATAAACACAATCATAAATTTATCGAGATATTGCTTGAACACCCTATTCAATAGATCCATAAAAGCTGCGGGGGCATTGGTTAAATCGAAAGGCATCACTAGGAATTCATAATGTCCATACCTTTTTCAGAATGCAGTCTTTTGTATGTGTTCTTCCTTGATCTTCAATTGATGATACCTAGAGCGCAAATCAATCTTAGAAAATACAGATGCTCCCTGCAATTGATCAAAAAAATTATATATTCTTGGAAGTGGATACTTATTCTTGACTGTTACTTTATTCAACTCTCTATAATCAATGCACAACTGCAATGTACCATTCTTCTTTTTCACAAACAACATAGGTGCTCCCCAAGGAGAATAACTAGGGTGAATAAAATCCTTATCAAGTAATTCTTGCAATTGAACTTTTAACTCTTTTATTTTTATTTGTGTGATTCAGTATGGTGCTTTAGAAATAGAAGTAGTTCCTGGCATAACATCTATCACAAATTCAATTTCTCGATTTGGTGGTAGTCTCAGTAAATTATCTAGAAATACTTCAAGAAATTCTTGAACCACATCTACATTTTCTGGCTTTAATTATGCTTCGACCGAGGTGTCCAGAACACTTGCCAAATATCCAACAAAACCTTTATTCAACATCTTTTAAGCTTTCAAAGCAGTTATAATTGGTAAAGATAGTGAGAATGAGATACCATTAAACATAAACTATTCTTCCCTAGGTGGCTGAAAAATTAAAATCTTCTTGTTACAATCAATTATTGCATGATATTTGGTAAGCCAATTCGTACCCAAAATAACCTCAAAATTTAGCATCGGTAAAACAACGAGATCAGCATATAGAGTCCTATCGCTAATCTGAATAGAAGAAGCTCTTAACATTTGGTTGGAATATATTTCTTCCCCACATGGAACAGTCACACTATACCTTACTTTTAATGAATCTAGTGTAATGCCCAATTTTCTCACAAATGCACATGATGCAAATGAATGCGTAGATCCAGATTCTATTAATGCAATTGCAGGTATCCCATAAATTAAAATAGTACATGTGACTACGGAAGCATCTGCATCGGCTTATTCTTGTGTCATTTTATATACTCTCCCCTAAACTTTTCCTTGCACTGTTGGGCAATTCTTTGCTATATGTCCAGGCTTTTTACACTTAAAGCAACGATTAGTATCACTATAGTATTCCCCAAAATTATTCTTCCCACACTTAGCACATTTAGGCCTTTCAACTGTAGTAGAAGTTTGCCCAACTCTAGGATGCTTTTCATTCCCTTGGTTTGATTTTTGCTCTTCTTTCTTCCACTGGTTCAAATTTCTGGGAGTGAATAGTTGCTTCTTTTGTTGATGAAATTTCTCAATCTCTTTCTCATCTAAGTCAGCCATCAAAGCCTTGTCCACCAGTTTCCTGAACTCTATTACTGAAGACATTCTCACATCTCTTTTAATTTCAGGATTAAGGCCAAGAAATGATCTATCTTCTCATTGTTGTCTTTGGCGATGTATGGCACGTACTTGTAACCCTGTTCAAATTTTCTCACATAATCACATACAGACATCCCTCCTTGTTTTAACTCCAAGAATTCTTTTACTTTGAGTGACCTAGCATCCCTGGTGAAATACTTATCATAAAAGGTTGTTTTAAACCTCTCCCAACTTAACTCTTCCATATTCACTACAAGTTTAGCTCCTTCCCACCAGATTCTAGCATTATTCTTCAATGAGAAAATTGCATAGAGTACCTTTTCAGCATCATCAATTCATATGTAGTCAAAGATAGTGTCCAATGATTTAACCCATTCCTCTGCAACCTTAGAATCAGACCCACCAGTAAAATCAATAGGTTCTATCTTTCTAAATTTCTTATACACAGCCTGTGAATTATCCTATCGAGCTTGTGGTGGAGGAAGTCCCTGATTTTGTTATTGGTTTTTTTGTTGCATATCTAACAATTGTTGTATCTGTTCATCATATATTCTAGTCTGCTGTTGAATGAGATCAGTTAAATTATTCACCACACTATGATTACCCTCATGATCATGCATTATCTTCTTTTTTGGTGCCATGACCTGATATGCATTGCCCAATCTCATTCCATTCATTAGCTAATAATAAATGCATAATCATGATAATAACATAAAATGAAATATAGTCAAGTAAAATAAAAGCATATAAACAAATAGTTGACTGAGTTTCCCACCCAGGATATGTTTATATACCTTCTTTTGTCTACAGGAATGACTAAACCTCCGCTCAGATACCACAAACTGTAACACCCCTTAACCTAATTGCAGAGCCTAAACAAGCTGATACAGTTAAGTCAAGAAATGTTAATTTTTCATCAATACTAGAGTTATGGTTTTAATAAAAGTTCTCAATATTAGCTATAAGTGAAAGAGCTTGAATCGTTTTAAACACACCATATACATATATCAAAATTGAGTACATCTGTTTACAAAATCATAATAGAGCGGCTTATTTAAAATAAAATAGAGTTTTCAAAATATGATACAACACAGCTCGAAGCATGGCATATGAACAAATCTCTGTTCGGCCACTCTAGAGATTCAATCAACCTCTAAATCTGTACATTTCTACCTGCATCACATGAATCTAATGAGCTAAAATTCCAGTAAGGTAAAACTGACGCAATAACAAATAGCGTACATATAAATCACATAAATGATTAAATGCAATATTCAATTTAATAACTTTCTTTCATAAATCATTCTTTAGGGCTCTAGAAGTGTGGTAGCTAACTAATAGCGATAGACCGTAGTTTTTGGAACATGTTCATAATGATTGGCCAATAAGAGAACTATATAGGGTTTTTATACTTGATTTTTCTACCTTAGGTATTAGTCGTATTCTATCTCATTCATTGTGACTTTCCTATACCGATTTTTCAACCTCAAGTATTTGCCACCATTTGTTGATAAACTTAAATTCATTATGGATGGACTAATTAAGGAGTCTTTAGATCATATTATATTGACTCTTGAGATGCATTCATGTAGATTAGTACAACGTGCAATTCTTGATTTATGGGATCATTTTTGAAATGAATATGAGCTTTATAGTTTTGGGAATCTGACTTTAAAAGACCATGTTTGCCAGTTTATAAGAAAACTGGACGGGAAGCATATCCTCAACCCATGGAGGGCATTTAAGTTGTTATTGAACGTAAAATTAGAGAAAGATGTGAGCCACAATTATAACTACATGTACATTCACATGTTAGTAGGTAATTTTTAAATTTTATGTGTCTTTATTTTCAACCTTTCTGATGAAAGAAAAAGATGTGCAATAAATGCATTCCCTATTCATATCTCAATAAATAGCACCATACTCACTCTATTTTTGCACACCTTATTTTAAAAAAAATAAAAATAAAAATAGAAATTTCTTCGAGTCGTAAATTTAACTGCATTTGTGTCTTTTATAAATCCAATCTAGGAAAAAATGGTGAGTTTATAGAGGCAACCAATAACCTTGGTAGAACTTTAGCAAAAAGAAAAATTCATTTAGTGTATGGGGGAGGCAGTTTGGGGTTAATGGGAAGTGTTGCTATTTCTGCTTATATAGGAGTAGTCAAAGTTGTGGGAGTTATCCCAAAATCTTTAATAGTACAGAATATCATAGATATAACCATTGGAGATGAGCTAAAAGTATCACATATTCAGAACAGAATGCTTAACATGTTAAATAATACGGATGCATTCATTATTCTACCTGGCGGTTTTGGTACACTAGAGGAATTATTCCAAGTTGTCTCTTAGGCACAACTTAACATTCACTAAGAACCTATAAGTATTCTTAATGTTAATGGTTTTTATGATGGTTTGCTATCTTTTGTAGATCATGCTGTGAAAAAAGGTTTTATTTCATCGTCTGTGAGACGAATCTTCATTTTTGCTCCGACACTTGACCAGCTAATTGATCAACTTCTAGCATTATGCTAGAACCTGATCCAGCCTTGGCCAATGTGGATTGGTCTAATAGGGACAATGGTCGAAAATACAAATTAAATTTGACTCTCAATTTGTGATACTTATTATTAATGGTTTCATCTAATAGTATGTGTTTTTTTTGTTATTTCACCTTTATCTTTTTATCCACAATTCAGGTGATATCTTTCAAACTCTACTTTCCTATCTATTTTTGACACTGGGGACAATGTCTCAATTAGGCTGGGGAAGGGAGGGATAGTTGATATCACGACTTGTGTGTTCAATGTGTGTTTTTCTAGTATTTTATTTTAAAAAAAAACAAAAAAAAATATATCAAGTGTGTTTTCTTATGGGTCCGTTGAAATCATGAAAAAATGGTGGCAGAGTAAAGGGTAATTATAACACTCTAAAGACGCATCCCTATTTTTTGCATAACATGACAAGTTTGTGAAGTTTTTAACAAAACTTTGTGAATTACCAAATTCTTTTAATTTTTTTTGAGTTGTAGAGGTTCTTCCAACTCCAATGATTAAAATTAAGCATGAATAATGTTGTTTGATTGGTGATAGGTGTTGTTTTGGATTTTGATGTTGTTATTTGATAAATATATTTTTGCAATAATTATACTTAATTTTTTTGCACAAATAGTTATGTTATTCAGTGTGAAGAAAATCATATCAAAATATGAAGTTCTTATACTCTCGCTTTAATCATCACTTGGATCTTCAATATGTAGGGGTTGAGTATTAGAACATTTTCTTTTGGTCTGTCGAGATGAGCGACTGATAGTGCGCCACTAGAAAAATAATTAAGGTATTAGGCTTTCTAGCACCATTGCTAAATCAGCTTGTTCCCCATGTGATGTTCCAAGAGAGTATCCCCCTAGTGAGCCACTTTGAGTCTTTCAATAAATAAATATTTTTTTTTCTAACCATATCTTTTTATCTGGCCTAAATACATTATTATCTAACCCTTGTTCTAAAAATGATTTGGATTTTAAGAAACATTCAATTAACAACATGAACTTACAAATGAAATAAATGTTGGAATAAAAAATAAGTATAGGGGAGTTTCTCTTCAAAAAAAAAAGACAGAAAGAAAAAAATAAAAAAATAAAAAAATGAATAAAATGAATAAAAAAAATTGCAAAGTGCTACAAGTTGAAACTAAAAATGAGATGTTGCAATATGAATAAGAGGGATCCAATTCAATAACAATAGATCCAGTGTTGAAATTTGTGGAGTTTGAGAATTTTTCATCTTTAAACTCTATGTCTCTAATTCCATGAAATTTCTAGAACCTTCGTTGCATTCTGTCATTTTATTTCTTAGTTATATCACTACCCTTTAGCCCCATTACATCCTTTGTTGAAGTCCTTTTGATTTAGTGTAGTGCCCCAGTGTAGTAGAGATTTGCACCAAAGGAAGAGCCTATAATGTTTAATTTTCTATTAGAGATTGGGTGATGGTTTTTGTAAGGTTTTATGAGAATTCACTTATTTGAAACATGCATAATTTCATCACTGTTGACATTAACTATCCCAACACACACTTGAGTAGGCTTATTGTGGAAATGTATTGATTTTTGAATGACTAAAAGTTAAACTCAACACTTGTTTGATTTCATTTCCATATTACTTTGTTTTTTCCTAAGAATAATAGTTGGAAGATAGTTATTATAGGCGTTTGTGGGTATCATCATTGAAAACCCTCTCTCACAAGACTATAATTCGTCCTCTATAGACCACCTAGGGGTTTAAAGGCTTGTTGTATATGCTAAATGCAATCGTGATTTTTTACAAAAAATGGATTATTTTAGGTTTGTTTTAGGCTTGCTCGAGGACAGGCAAAGGTTAAATGTGGGGGAGTTTGAGAAGTGCATATTTTGACATATTTTTTTATCAAATCCTTTATACTTTTCTTGTTAATATTATTATCTTATTATTATTTTGTGTTAGGGAATCAATGAATATAAAAAGATCAAAAGAAGCATGTTTCTAGACTTGTGAAGTTTTTGTATTTTGAGCATAACTTCATAAAGCCTTATGGACCTGAAGCTTTATTTGAAAGCCAAGAGATAGAAGTACAACTTTTATGTTGGAAGCTTAGCCCAATTCAATCTTGATTATAGTAGAAAATTCATCCAAGTGGTTGCACAAAATGGATCACCAAAATTCAAATCAGAGTTCAAACTAGTATTGACTTATTTGACCAAAATTTATTTTGGGCTAAAATTTAGATAGTAAACAAGTTTATTGAAGATAAGATGATGAGAAAATATGTCAAAATAGTAAAACAATAGGCTACAAGTTGCTGTTGTTGTTAAAGGATAGCTCTTGGACATGATTCGGTAATCTGACTATATCTCCTTCATCCGACAACCAAATTTGATAAATGATATATGAAAAAAAATTAACACCTAAAGATCTACAACTTTTGTTCTTTACTAATCATCAAAATCAGGATGTATCTAACCTAAAAATATAATTTAATTTGATAGGTGAGGATTTGGTGTGACAACTTACCAACTTTTGGCAACTAACTTACCACTTTATTAATCCCTCCATTATTTGTTTGGCCTCTAGCTTACTCCAAGTACTATAAATAGGCCATGTATTAAGCTTGTAAGAGAAGAGGCGGTGGGAGGGGTAGAGGGTTTCTTTAGACTAAGTTTTCTAGTATGTATGTTTTCTAGTAATATAAGTTTTCTAGTAGTAATACCTTTAGGTTAAGTTTCCTAGTATGTATTAAGCTTGCACAAACACATTTTCACTCATTTTGTCACACCTAGAGCAATTGTAAGTGATGAAGGTTCTCATTTTTGTAGTAAAATGTTTAATAACCTTTTGGCTAAGTATGGTGTAAGACACAAGGTAGCTCTTGGATACCATCCTTAATCAAATAGACAAGCCAAAATCTCAAACTAGGAAGTGAAACAAATCCTTGAAAAAACAGTAAGTATTAATCAAAAGGATTGGGCACATAAGCTTGATGATGCATTGTCGGCATACAACACAGTATATAAAACTCCTATAAGTATGTCTCCTTATTAATTAGTTTATGGAAAAGCTTGTCACCTCCCCGTTGAGCTAGAACATAGAGCATATTGGGTTGTGCAATAATTAAATTTTGATACAAAGGCAATTGGAGAAAAAAGATTATTGCAACTCAATAAAATGGAGGAATTTAGGCTTGATGCCTATAAAAATGCTAAAATCTATAAAGAAAAAATAAAACAATAGCATGAAAAAATGATCTTAAGAAGGGAATTTTAACCCGGACAACTTGTGTTATTTTTCAATTCTAGATTAAAATTTTTTCCAAAAAAATTAAAATCTAGATGGTCCGGTCCTTTCATTATCAACAAGGCATTTATATTTGGGGTGATTAAGCTCAAAGGTAAGGATGACACATTATTTCGAGTTAATGGACAAAGGTTGAAACATTATTATAGAAATGAAATTTGGAAGATGCCTAATCTTCCACTTGGAGAAGCAACATAAGGTATTCGATTTTAGTCTAGCTAAAGACTTTAAACAAAATGCTTCTTGAGAGGCAACCTAAGCTCTCTTTTCTTATTTTTGTGTGTGTTTTTTTATTTCTTGTTATTCTTGTATTGTTTAATATCATGATGATTGTTCCTTGATATTTTACTCATTTTTCCATGCTAAAGGCTGAAAATACACACACAAAAAAAAAAAATACAACAGGGTTTTAATTGCAAAAGAACACTACCCATTTTCAGGAAAGTCCTCTTATTTTACAATTCTCTCAATCCATGAGGACAATGCTTATTTTAAGTTTGGGAGGAGTTTAGGAGTTTTAGGATAATTGCTTGTTGCTTGGGAAGTTTAATGCTTGTTTGTAGCTTATTAAGTTTGGCTAATTAACTTGTTTGGTTTATTGATTGTCAAGTTTAGTGATGAACTATGTGCATGTTGAAAGAAAAAAGTGAATATTAGCATATGTATGTTTGTTTATGTGTCTAAACATCAAAATTTTATTTTATTTACTTTGTGAGGTCTTGTGAATCTTGATGCACTAAGTAGTTTGTTAAGTTATATTTAATTATTTAGACATAACTTATAAGGTCTAATTATTTTTTAAATGATCCCACCAACCTCTAGAACTTGTTTGATTACTAGTCGAGGTGAAATCCTAGGCGGCATAGCATTAAGGAGATGATTTAGGCCATTTTTTCAGATCATTTGAGCTTTTGAAACCAACCTATACTTAAATTATTCCCTAGGCACTGCCACGTGGATAAAATGGGCAAAATAAGCTTTTTGCCCTCTTTAGGCATCTCCCATCTAATTTTAAGTATCTTAAAAGGCCTCTAAAGGTATGCTTGGAGATGAGAAGCTATTCTGGACAGAATGAAGCATGCTGGACAGAGAGAGTCATTTTTGAGAGAAAAAGAGCCATTCTTGAAGATAAGGAAGCCATTCTTGGAGACAAGGAAAGCTTCAACCATTTCTCTCACTTCACAAATCGGTGAATAATTTCATGTTTTTTCTTATGTATTTCTTGAAGTTATATTCATACATGATGAGCTAAACTTTTCTTTACAGATGATGATATAACCTTATTTGATCCTATATTTTAAATTCCAAATAATATTAGTTCAAGTTATTCCAAACACAATCTTAGAATCATAGAGTTGAGAAGCTTATGAAACTTTTGAAGTTTTGAAGAAGAATTCATTGAACTTTTGTAGAGTTTTATTCTTAAGTTTTTATAGAGATATTGAAATTCATGTTAGAACTTATAGTCAATTTGACACTCGAGAGAGGGAATTGATATGCATAGAAATTCTTAACTTACACGTGTTGTTGACTTGAATTGGTATATTTTAGAAGGAAAAAAATAGGTGATAATTAGGTGAGTCATTCCTCTAATTTTTTTTTATCATAAGGTGTTTGTTGTATTGTTCCTAAGAATTCCACTATTGTCTTTGCATTTTTTAACTTATTCTACTTTGTTTACCAATCATTACTTGTTTTTCTAGATAATTAAGACTACTTGAACTACGGTACTTGATGCAATTTTTGATTACAATTCTTGTGGATATGATACTCAACTCACCGTTGTAACAAAACTTGATACCATGTGCTTGTAGTTTGCAAAATATTTACGAACAGTATTCGATAGACATCTTCACAAGATGGGCCTTAGATATATTGGCAATTAGAGTTAGGGTAAGTGAGTGATTGTTAGAGTAGGATACCAGATGCCTTAATTAGATTGGGTGTATTGTACTTAGTTTGAAAGAGTTAATTCCAAGCGAATTAATTAATTGAATTAATTAATTAGAATAATTATTATTCATAAGTTGCAAATGTTGCAAGCCCACTACTAGCTTAGTAATGAATTTAAAGAGCCACACATAATTAGGAATGAATAATTTCTAGTCTAAAATTAATCCAAAGAGTTGGATATAATTATTTAATCGGATTAATTAATTAAGGATTAAATTAACTCAAATTAGTTGAGTTAATTATCTCATTAAATAATATGATTATTTAATTAGACCCAATAAGATTGAGAATCCAATTTAGGGTGAATTAATTAATTAATTGGATCAATTAAATAAACTTAAGCTAATTAATTAATTGAGTTAATAATGTGCATAATGAAATACAAGTCCAACTTAAAAATGGCTCATTAGTAGAAGCCCACTTAGAATATTAAAAGCATTAAATTAAATAGAAAAAATATGTTTTCTTATTTAAATTGATATAAGATATCAAGATTAAATTTATGGGATAGGTTAAATGTATCTGGAGGAGAGAAGGGCCAAAAATTGATGGCCAATTAGAGTCTGTATTTTCAGCCATTAAAGATAGAAGGAAGAGGGAATTTTGGTATGATGTGGATTTGGTTTGTTAGGAAAGTTAGACTTTCCAAACAACCAAATTAACATGTGATGTTAATATTAGGCTTGACCCAATTTTTGTAGCCACCATATAAAATAAAATTGAAGTAAAAAATTATCTTTTTCTACTACTCCAAAAATTGACCACAGTAGTGAAGAAAGAAAAATGTTTTTTTTCTTCTCTCTTTTCCATCTTCTTATTCTTCAAAATATATCTTAGTGTCCACTAATTGGATTAAGAACAATTAACAAAAATATTTAATCTTTGATTCCACCTGTTGGATTAAAGATTAGTGTTCACTCTCATTTTAGACTTGAAAAAAGAAAACAAAGAACACTAGCAAGTTCTTTGCTTTTGGTTATTCTAGTCCATGGTGTGGACTTATTTAGAGGGAGGATGCGTGGACTCCATGATAAGAGATTTGCTGCAATTCGGCAATTGATTGCTTTAAAGTCTTGCAATGAATAGAAGAATCAGAAAAGGGTAATGAATTACATCATCATTAAATTTATATTCTATTTATTAAACTGTCAATAATGCCGATCGTCAAAAGCCCTATGAAATTGAAGGTAATTCAATAAATGTTATTGCATCTTTTATTTTAAATTTTTTAATTTCCACTGCATTTACCCCTTAGGTTATAGCGAACTCAATAATGTCATCACTATAAATACATATATAGTGACGATAATTTCTCATGTCACAAATTGATAGAAATGGTGATTATTAATGATCGCTTTGTCTTTTATCACTATTTTTAATCACTGTGCCATTTTATGGTGTTGATGTGAAATAAATGTCGTCACTAATACAATTTTAAATAGTGACAACATTTTGAGTTGTCACTATTTATCTTGCAGCTTTTTTATTGTCAACATAATGTTGTCACTAAAAAGTTGATAGAATTAGTGGCTAGAAAATATTGTCACAATTAAAAGAATACAATCAAAGGGCCATATTAATACACAAGTAAAATATAATAAATTAATATTATCTTGTGAAATAAAGTTGAGCTAAATTTTACCATTTTAAAAATTGGAAGAAAATCTATAGTAGTTGTAAATGAGTTATTATTTAAACTTTTTAATCCATATAAAATTAGCTCAAGATAATTAGAATAAATTTGGCTCAAGACACAAATTTAACTTAAGACACAAATACAGTTAAACTTGCGAGTGGAAGACCCTTCCATTTTCTTTCTTTTCTTTTTATTTGAAAGTGAGTTGTGTAAAATGGAGTGAGTATGGTGCTATTTATTGAGGTGTGAATAGGGAATACATTTGTTGCACGCTTTTTTCTTTTGTCAGAAAGGTTGAAAATAAGGACACAAATAATTTAAAAATTATCTACTTATATGTGAATGTACATGTAGTTGTGATAATAACTCACATATTTCTCTGGTTTTACATCGAGTAACGACTTAAACACCCTCTATAGGTCGATGATATGCTTCCCATCTAATTTTCTTATAAACTGACAAATAGGATTTTTTAATGTTAAATTCCCAAGTCTATAATACTCATAGTTATCCTGACAGTGATTTCATAAATCAAGAATTACACAATGCACTAATCCACATGAATGCATCTAAAGAGTCAATATAATGTAATCTAAAGATTCCTTACTCAGTCTGTCCATAATGAATTGAATTTTATCTTCTCGATTTTTAGAAATTATTCCTATGGAATGACACTTTGTATTACAAGTCCATCGAACACATTTGTGACAAACTTGTATTTTTTTTTTGCCCTTTAGTTTTTTGAATATATGCTTTTTCCAAAATCAGGCATGTATCTAGTAAGTAAGTATGAAAACTTATGTGAAAACTCACCTGCTACTCTTACGTTTGCTTCAATTGTCCATCATATATCCCATAGGATGCCTTTGTGCATAAGCATCCTTAATCTTTTAATCCTTATTTTATAAATTTTTAAAATTACATTTTTAGGAAGAAACGGAAATCGTTTCTTGAAAGTTAGAAGAAAGTCATCCATTTTGAAATGAACAAGAAAAAAAAGAATGAGAAATAGAGAGAAATTTTGTACAAAGATTTTAGTTGTTTGAGAAACTGATAAGTCCGACTTTAATAGCCACAGAGTACCGTTATCCGCCACTTAACCAAAAAAGGAAAAAAAATAAAAGAAAGAAAGCCTACAAAATAAGAAAATAAGTATATATACACACACTAATCATAACAAGGGTTAGAAAGAAAAAGAATTTTATTTTGAAAGCAACTCCATATGCCCAAAGTGTATTGTCAAATCTAAGAGATCAATCTTTACGATTTGGGTTAATTGTCTTTTTCAAAATTTGTTTTATTTTCCTATTTGCAAGTTCAACTTGTACATTTGTTTGAGGGTGATAAGGGGTTGCGACTTTATATATAATTTCATATTTCTTCCTTAAAGTTCCAAAAACTTTGCCATAAAAATGTTTTCCCCTATCACTGAAATAAATTGAGGAATTCCAAATGGACTTTAAATATTTTCTTCTAAAAATTTTATCACTATTTTGTGATCATTGTTTCGACAGGGAATTGCCTCGATCCATTTTGAGATATAATCTATGGTGACTAATATATAAATAAAATCAAATGATAATGGAAATGGTCCTATGAAGTTAATTCCCGAACAACCAAAGATTTCAATCACTAGGATAGCGTGTAGGGGCATCATGCTTCGCTTTGAAATAGATCCTAACTTTTGAAAATTTTCACAAATTTTGTAGAAAATGTAAGTGTTTTTGAAAAGAGTTGGCCAATAAAATCCATATTATAAGATCTTTGCATCAGTTTTCTTTGCCCAAAAGTAACCACCACATACTTCTGAATGACAAAAATATAATAATATTACATATCTCATTGTCAGATACGTATCTCTGAAAGATTTAATCAGGATCAACCCAATAAAAGTGTTTCACCTCAGTTAAAAACTTCCTTTTGTCTTAGGAGTTCTAATGCGATGGCATTTTTTATGTCATAAGAAAATTAATAATGTCAGCAAACCAAGGTAAAATCAAACATTAGAAAGTTGAACATCAGGGAAAATGTCATTAATGGGTGTGGTTTGAAATGAGTCATCACAAACAAGTCTCGACAAATGATTAACTACCATATTCTCTACTCCTTTCTTATGTCGAATTATAATTTTGAATTTATGGAGTAAGAGAATCCACCTAATCAATTTAGGTTTGGCATCTTTTTTTGACAAAAGTTATTTCAAAGCTGCATGATCACTGAAAACAACAACTGGTGAGCCAACAATATAAAATCTAAATTTATCCAATGCAAAAACTACAACAAGTAATTCTTTTGCAATTGTTGATTAATTCAATTGAGCACTTTTTAAAGTTTTACTTGCATAGTAAATAACATATAGTTTCTTATCTTTTCTTTGTCCTAAGACAACTCCAACAACATAGTCACTGACATCACACATTATTTCAAAAGGTAAAGTCCAATCTAGAGGCTGCATGATTGGAGCAGACATAAGTATGCTTTTAAGCTTATCAAAAGCATTTTCACAATTTTTAGTCCATTCAAATATAGTGTCTTTTGTTAAAAAATTACACAGAGGTTTATATATTATACTAAAATCTTTGATAAATCTTCTATAAAAACCAGCATGTCTTAAAATTGATCTTACATCCTTCACAGACTTTAGTATCGGCAAATTAGCAATTAACTTAATTTTAGATTTGTCTATTTTAATAACTTTTGATGAAATAATGTGTCTAAGAACAATGTTAGATGTTACTAAGAAATGGCATTTCTTCTTATTGAGTTCAAGTTTTTTTCTTCACCCTTGATCAAAACCTTTTGTAAATTAGACAAAAAATCATCAAATGAGTTACTAAAACTAGAAAAATTATCCATGAAGACTTCAAAAAACATTCAACCATGTCACTAAAAATACTAAGCATGCATCGTTGGAATATAACTGGTGTATTACGTATTCTAAAAGGCATCATTCAATATGCAAAAGTACTAAAAGGATAGGTAAAAGTTATTTTTTTCTTGATCTGCAAGTGCAATTGCAATTTGATTATACCTAGAATATCTATCCAAGAAGTAGTAAAATTCATGTATTGCAACTCTTTCTAATATTTGATCCATGAAGGATAGTGGAAAATGATCTTTTCTAGTAACTGAATTGAGTTTTCTATAGTCAATGTACATTCGCCAACTAGTAACAGTCTAAGTTGGAATTAATTCATCATTCTCATTCTTGACTACAGTAACTCCAGATTTCTTAGGTACAACTTGAGTAGAACTTATCTATTTGCTATCAGAAATAGAATAAATGATTCCATTATCTAAGAGTTTAATGACTTCATTTCTCACTATTTCTTTCATACTAGGATTTAGCCTTCGTTGCATCTCTCTAGAAGGTTTAGCATTTTCCTCTAGATTGATGTTATGTGTACAAATTAAAGGATTAATATTTTTAATGTTAGCAATGGTCCATCATAAAACATTCTTATGCATTATTAGAGTTTTGATCAACTTACCTTCTTGGATGCATCAAGTTTGGAAGAAATTATTACTAAAAAAGTCTCATTCTCATCCAAGAAAGAGTATTTCTAATCAAATGGTAAAGGTTTCAAATCAGTCACGGGAGCTTTAATACTTGATGAAACAGATTGTACTACTGATGATGAAAGTTCTTCAAACCTTGGCTTCTAAAAATAATTTTCTTGTACTTGCAAAAATTCAGAGAGAGTAGTGCCTTTTTAAAAATACTTTCACTTTCAAAACAAGTCTCCAAAGGATCTAAAGAATTAGTGGTAGTAAAATATTCACAAATAAGTTCCTTGATTGAATCTACTTCATGTACTTCGACATTTTTTGTAGGTTGCTTACAAATTTTAAACACATTTAGTTCTAAAGTCATACATCCAAAAGACAACTTCAAAATACCATTCCTAAAATTAATCAAAGCATTTGAAGTTGCAAGAAAAGGATGACCTAAAATGATAGGAATCTGTGTATGTGTATGTGCAATAGGCTCTGTGTCAAAAACAATAAAATCAATTGGAAAATAAAACTTATCAATTTATACCAACACATCTTCTACTACTCCCTTTGGAACTTTAATCGAACGGTTAGCTTATTGGAGTATAATGGAAATTGTTTTAAGTTCTCTCAAATCTAACTATTTATAAACTGAGAAAGGTAGAGATTTACACTAACACCAAGATCAAGAAAAACACGCTCTATTCTAGTGTTTCCTATAGTACATGAAATAGTTGGACAACCTGGATCTTTGTATTTGGGTGGAGTGAAATGTTGAATAATTGAACTAACACTTTCAGTTAAAAATGTCTTCTTTTGTACATGATGTTTTCTTTTGATTGTATACAAATATTTAAAAAATTTAGCATAAGAAGGAACTTGTTTGATTACATCTAACAATAGAATATTAATCTTGGCTTGTTGAAAAAGTTCAATGATTTCAGACTTTGAGTTTAATTTTTGAGTTAGTTGCAATTTTTGAGGAAAAAAAGCTAGAGATGAGTATTTTCTTTTTCATTATTTTCAAATTCACCTTCATTAAACTTACCTTCATTATCAAGACTATTTCCATTCTTCATTCTAAAGGTGGATTATGAACTTTTTCCTTGGAATGGATAGTCTTGTCAACAACTTTTTCATTCCAAAGATTTGTGTCCGAATTAGCCTTCGAGATTAAATTTTCACCTGAAAAAGAAACGTGACACTAAGTGGAAGGATTAGGTTAAGGTTGAGATAGAAACTTACCTTTTTCCTTAGCACGCAAAGAGGTGGTTAATGTTGAAAGTGTGTTTTTGATCTCATTGATGGCTTGTGAAGTTTGATTATTGATGTTTGTTTCTTCATGCATAAATGCTTGCAAAGTCTCCTCAAGGGATTTTTTATATGGAGCTCAATAAAAAGGAAAGTTTAGCGACTTTTGTAAATGTAGCGGTTGGGTAGTGTTATTATCTTGTCAACTAAAATTGGGATGATTTTTCTATTATGGATTGTAAGTTTTAGAATATGGAGAATGAAAAGGCTTTTTGAATGTATTCATGAAATTTGCTTGTATTGGAATGTATGAAAATTTATTGGTGGAGTGCCCCATAAGTTCACAATTGCTACAAACTTCTTCCTCTTGAACATATTTGAATTCCTTTACTTTTTTAAGTTCCATGGCTTCAACTTTTCTTGTTAAACTAGCAATCCTTGCATTTAGACCATCTTCTTGACTAAGGTAATATTTTTCTTTATTATTATTAGTAAGATTAGATCTAATTGAACCTTGTATACCATGATAGAGAGTTTTCTACCAAACAGTCTTGATATTATAAGGCTTTATCAGGGTTTTTATCAAGAAACCCACCATTACATATTGTTTCAATAAATTATTTTGTTTCATGAGTTAAACCTTTATAAAAAAAACTAATTAAGTACTATTTTTCAAAATCATGATGTGGGCATCAATTCAACAAATCATTAAATCTTTCCAACATTGAAAGAAAGTTTCATTAGAATTTTGAGAGAATTTTTGGATTTGTCTTTTTAAAGCATTAGTTTTATGAGTTGGAAAGAACTTTTTCAAAAATTCAGCTTGCATTTCTTACCAAGTACTAATTGACCTAAATTTTAAAGAATTAAGCCAAGTTTTTGCTTTATCATTTAAAGAAAAGGAAATAATTTGAGCTTAAAAATCTCATTTGTACAAGTTCGATCATCAAAAGTGGCATATATTTTATCAAATTCTTTCAGATGCAAGTAAGGACTTTCAAAGTCTAAATCATGGAAATTAGGAAGTAAAGAGATCATACCTGGCTTGAATTGAAAGTTATTTTCATTGAGAGGAAAAATTAAATAAGAAGAAGAAAAATTTCGAGGATGTTGCAAGTAATAACACATGGTATGCACCTGTTGATTTTCATTTTCATTCTAGATACTTTCATTTTCATCCATGGTGGAAGTGTGTGGAAGTGACTCAAACAAATTTTCAAATAAATTTTCAAACAAAGTTTCAGAATTATATCTAATTAAATGCCAAGAATTATGACTACCATAGCATATGACCATATAATCATAAAAAAAATAAACAACAAATATTTACAAAGGAGAAATATTTACAAACCTGAAAAGTTACCTTGCCTTCCACGATAATGGTGCCAAAAACTTGCTACAACTTTATGGTTGAAAACCCAAGTGTAGGTTGTGTCAAGTAATAAATTTTTCGTGAGTTCGAGGTCGATCCACATAAAAGTTGTTTGAAAATTTCAGGATTATATTCTAAAAAAAAAGATGGGCCTTTTGTGGTTTAAAATATATAAAAAATAATGTATGCTATAACTAAAAACAAACCAAAGTAATAAAAGTATTGAGAATTAGGGATCCATTCTTGAGTTTTGGATAGAGGAACGATTATTTATTCTTTTTACCTTTTTTAATTACCACTAATGGAATCCATACATAATGAATATTCTAATTGGAAGATGTTATCAAATAACTCATCCAATAAGGTAATCACGATATTATCATATTATTTGTAAATTATCTCTCAACACCAACACTTGTTTATGGGATCAAGAATTTATGTATACCTTTGTCTACAATAAATCAAAGTTTCACGTTAGCGGTTAGTGTAGTAAAATCAAATGTTAGCTAAATGAACCCAATTATTTGTTGGGCCATTAGTGATATATAAATCAAGAATCACAACAAAACAAGTAGGGTTTAGATTAAAAATTAAAATAGTAATACAACACACTTAAATATTTTGTACATTTATAATCGTTCCTCTTCCCTATCAAGAGTTTCACTATTTTTTCTCAACAAAATAAAATTTAGAAAGACATAATAAAAGTAAGAAAAACTAAAAATAGAAGAGAAACTAGAGAATACATTTCTATTACTATTAGAAAACTTACATTACTATTAGAAAACTTAGCCTAAATAATGACAATAATAAAACTTTATTTTACCCTCTACCCCCACTCTTACAAGTGTAATAAATGGCTTATTTATAGTGCTTGGAGTATGCTAGAGGCCAAACATACAATGGAGGATTTAAAAAATTAAATGATATGCTAGTTGTCAAGAGTTGGTAAGTTGTTATACTAAATCTTCTAAATTTTTACCTACCCGATTGAATTGAATTTTTAGGCTGGATACAGCCAGATTTTGATGATGGGTAAAGAATAAAATTTGTAGATCTTTCTTTGATGATATACTTGCATATGTCATTTATCAAATTTGGCTGCAGAATGAGGAAGATATGGTAAATTACTTATTGTCTGTATATATCATTTATTGACCATTTTGATATATTTTCTCACCATATTGTCTGTAGAAAAAATTATTATTTATTTCTTGTGTATAACATATCCTAAATTTAGCCCAAAAATAATTTTTGTTTAAGAGATATGACCCAATAAGTAAAATAGGTTAGGACTGGGCTTAACTCTGATCTAGGTAATCTATTTTGTGCAATCACTTGTAATCCAACTTCTTTGATCCTTACACATTTAGTATGGGATCCAAAGTATGCATGAACTTATAGATGAATAACTTATTAATCCATAGCCTCAAGAATTAACCTAAAATTATTTCTAAACTAAAAGTTACGCCAGTTTCTCTAAAACCTACATAAAAAAAAACTTTTTAATCTTATTTTTTTATATTGATTTCTCATTTTAATCCTAAAACACAAAAATGCTTTAATTGGGAGTTCTAATGACAACTAAAAAGTGAAAATAATTATATAAATCCTAATTAATTATACAATTCTAAATGTTATTGCCTATTTTTAATAGAAAATAATCACATGTCACTACTTTTAATGGAAAGTGTTGGGCCATGTCCAATATTGCCTATTTACATTTGATATAAACCTTTAAGGTTTAACATCCATGGTTTTAGAATTGAATTTTTAATTCAAGTGAGGGAAACACATTGGTTATGATTATCTTGTTTAATGTTATCTATACTAATGATCGCAAGCAAGATAGGAAATTATAAGGAAAAACATTAAACATTCATAGCATGCATATCATACATACTACCTAGGAATGATCATGGGCCTTTTATTCCTATTCAATCCATTCAAGCTAAAGTGGATCAATGGTCAATCCAGGGTGATAATTAAAATGATAATATTCCTATCCATTACATATATGCATCCCATGCATACATGGGCCTTCTTTTTTTGTTTCTTTTTCTTGCTCCTTCTTCTTGTATTGTCCACTAAAATACAAAAATAAAACCTCACCAACTATGTTACACTCATTATAATTACTATCCTATAAGAAACCTTGGATCAAGTCAAAGGGGATGTACATAGGAGAGAGATAAAAATTATACTGAGAAAAATAGAGAAAGAGTCTCGCAACCCTCATTTTAATTAAAGCCTATAATTAAAATCATAATACTCATAAAATAAATCCAATCATGTTGGTCATGGCTCCATGATCATCCATTCACAACATGCTTAACTAAAATTGTAATGCCCAATTCTCTCCTACATAACCAATAATAAGCATCTTGCATGAATACGTATCTAATCACTGTGTATTATTGAATTATGGCATACAAATTGTTATATGCTCTAGTTATGCTTTAACATGCATTAGTACATGAAATATGAGATCAAACTTTTGTTTCTTGATTTAACATATTCCTTAAGTACCTCTTTGTAGTGAAAAGCTCGGTATCTCGATTAAGGAAGATTAATGTGTTGAATGACCATAAAATGAATTATTTGTATTGCTCCATACTAGTTATATTATAAAGTGATTAATTTTCTAAATATTTAATTGAAATATGTTACATTTGGCTAAGAACTAAAAATATGCAAAATGGTGCAATTTGATTGGTTGGTTGACTAGATTGCATAAAACTATTCTAAACCGCTTTGCACTTGATTATAACACCAAAGCATCAATTTTAGTCATCTCCTTATCCTATGAACATGGCTTTTGGCATGAGAAGACACCAGTGATGCAACCAATCATCACCCTCCACTTATCTCTCTTTGAAAGGTCAAAAAAATCATTTTCATCCATATTTCTTGTGGAAGCACCTCAAAAATGACCAGCCCTTATTCTCCTAAGTTTCTCCCAAATTTCTACACTCTCATACTCACAAAAATTTAATTCAATCCATAGAACACAAACTAGAACAAGTTTCCACCCTTTTAAGCTTGAAAATCGTTGATTTGGAAGCTTAATTCCAACTTAATCAAGGTATATTCTTTTTCAATGTTTCTTATGATGAATTTGTAGTATCTTGGATGGTTACATGTTTTAGGATATTTTTGTATGATTGAAAACTTAAGTAAGTTACACTTGAAGCCAAAAAAATCAAGTTAGTTAAGCTAATTTTTAGCAAAATTGATAGTCTTGTGAAATTGTTTAATTTACTTGTTTCTATTGATTTTGTAATGATTATATTATGTTTGGAAGTTTCTTTGAATGATTGAAAATAATAGCAATTAGTTTGCTTAATTGAAGGGTACAATCAATTTAAGTTAGAACGGAATTTACATCATGTTAATTTGGATTGTGTGCATATTTTAGGGGATGCCCTAATAATTATGTTTGAATTATTAGTTATTTAATGGTTGTCTTAATGTTGAATTAGTAGTAAAATATGGAGTGTGCATTATTTTTAAGGTTATGTAATTGATATGAAATTGTTTACAAAAAATTAAAAAATGTATATGAACTTTAACTAGAATAGACTAAATGATTTATAAAAAGGATATTAAATGGTACATGATTTGATTATGTTAAGCCTTTAATACATCTTATCTTCCAAAGAGATTGGTTTTTTCACTTGCTATAAAGTAGACTTGAGGTAAGTTGAAACTTTCATTTGTTGTATCACTAGAATCATATAATGTTGTTCATGTTTTAATGTGATTGTTATTATTTGTCAAATGATGTAATGTTTGATGTATTTATGGTTCATGAAACATGACACTATTAAGAATATAATGAAGTTTTTAAAAAAGAAGTATGGTACTTGATTGATGGTCGGGTAGACAAGGGACGCGAGAGGGACCGACAGACCCAACAAATGATGGCAAATACTTGAGGTTGAAAAATCGATATAGGAAAGCCACAATGAATAAGATAGAATACGACTAATACCTGAGGTTGAAAGACAACCCGTATTAGTTCTCTTATTGACCAATCATTAAGAATAGGTTTTGAAAACCACGGTCTATCACTATTAGTTAGGTACCACACTTCAAGAGCCCTAAAGAATAATTTATGAATGAAAGTTATTAAATAGAATATTGCATTTAATGATTTATGAGATGTGCATATATGTTATTTGTTATTGAATCAGTTTCATCTTACTGAGCCTTTAGCTCATTAGATTCATGTGATGCAGGTGGAAATGTACAGGTTTAGAGGTTGACTGAGTCTCTAGAGCGGCCGAACAGAGATTTGTTCATATGCCATGCTTCGACCTATTTTGTAGTTTATTTTGAAAACTCTATTTTATTTTTAAATAAGCCGCTCTATTATGGTTTTATAAACAGATGTACTCAGTTTTGATATATGTATATGTTGTGTTTAAAACGATTCAAGTTCTTTCTCTTATAGCTAAAAATGGGAACTTTTATTAAAAACCATAACTCTAGTAATGATAAAAAATTAACATTTCTTAACTTAACTGTGTCAGCTTATTTAGGCTCTGCAGTTAGGTTAAGGGGTGTTACAGTTTGTGGTATCAGAGCAGAGGTTTAGTCGTTCCTATAGACAGAAGAAGGTATATGAACACATCCTGGCTGGGAAACTCAGTCAATTACTTGTTTATTTGCTTTTATGTTTATTTGATTATATTTCATTCCATGTTACTATCATGATTATGCATTTATTATTGGCTAATGAATGGAATGAGATTGGGTAATGCATATCAGGTCATGGCACCAATGCTCCAAATTGATTCTAAGTTCCAATAAAAGCAACAAAAGTAAAGGAGAAGTGATTACCATCAAGTTTAACCTTAAAGTCTGCATATGTAACACTTATCTATAGTTTTGCCTTTAGTTTTTAGATTATTCTGAATAGATTTATTGTTTATTAATCTTTCAACATCTCTTATAAAAGTGTTAGGAATTTTTTAGTTAGACTTTGGTGTACAAAGAATGGCTTTTTGATAATAAACACTTAATAGGAAATACTTGTGGCATAAACTATCACCTTACTATTTTTTTATGTTTTAGGCTTCAAAAGTGTATGGTATGTTGAATAAAACCTTTAATTATAACCATTTACATGTCCATAAATGAGATAAGAGTATTTGAATGAATTTTGATCAGTTATAAATTAAAATGTAGCATGATATTGGAGAAACATTCAAACTGCCAAAGTAGCAAAATCTATTTTGGTGTGTTGTGAAGGAGACTGAATTAGGGGAGCTAAATCCATGAGTTTTGTAAATTATATGGCATGGTTATATTTTTATATGTTAGCTAAGTGTGGTAAAAATTTCATAGAGAATAAATATGCCTAAGGATGCTAAAATTGCTATGAAACTTAATGTGACAGTAAGGAAAATAAAAGATGGAAATCTGTTCCGTTTTACTTCTTGGTATGTTTCAACATATCTATGTTAAAATTGATGTTTAGCATTTAGATAACTGTTATAAGAGTTATAGAAAATCAATTAGGTGATTTTATCATACATTTAAGATGACAAATCAAGGTACTTGGGAGATTGTATTAGGTTTTAGTCCCTAAGTAGTAAAGTTTGATTGTTACATAGTTAAATTGAAATTCAATGTCCTTGCATAGGATTAAGCATAATGAACTTGTTGATTGAGGATAATGATTGATATCTTATATTTTTACAGATTATTCACACCTATGGTTGGGAAGTAACACCTAAGAAACTTAGAAGTAAGATATAATCAATTAAAGGTAAGTAAAGATTGATTTGCAACTACAATGCATAAACATAGTAAATGTGTGATTTATATGTAATACCATAGATCATATGTGCATAGCAGAGGGCACGCATTACTGTCATTCATGTCCATTGAGCATACATTCATAGGCATTAGCACATGCATGCATCATATACGAGCATTGCGATAAATCTTACATTGTACGACATTATTCTGAGAAAGGAAAATATTTTGCAGACCATTACTAGTGCACCAAAGCATGCATGGGTTTGCATGGTTGTATGCATGGATTTGTAGGTTTGCATGCATATGAGTAGCATGGATTTGCATGCTTATATCATTATTGGCCATTGGATTATGGTGATGTGCAAAGCTCTTTTCTTGTGCATGGGATAGTAGCATTGGTCAGGGGCCTAAGAAAGAAATAATTTTGAGAGAAATGTTTTGATGTATGGAATTGCATTGTGGGCATAGCATTTTGAGATGCATGACTTGATATTGTAGATTATTCTTTAACATGCATAATTTTTACTTGTTGAGTATTAGCTCATATAGTTTATGCATTGTAGGTGAGTCTAGTGATACTTGATACCATGGACTTATTGGGTAAGTTGTTGGGGTTCCTGCAAGTTCTGAGGATCAGTGTACATGGATGATGATCTATTGGGTTGTGTTGTGGGAATATTCTAATTTTTACATTCATTATTATTATGTAAATTGCTGACTATATATAAAGGGCTATAAGATGCAAAATATCCTTACTTCTTCCGAAAGTAAAGATTATTATTTTTATTTTTGAATCTATCATATTATAACTTTGGGATGTTGTGTCTTATGTAACTCTTGAAATTTGATAGTAAATCAGCCTGAGAATAACGTGACTGTGATGGGTGTTGTGTTTTAATATAAATGGTGATTTTTCTATATATAGAATTATATGCGAGAAAACACTTTACTGTTTCTCAAAGTGCTACATTTGTCAAAAGTAAATATATATATATATACACATGTGCTACCTTATCAAAATTATTGTTATACCAATATCTATATTTAGTGGTGGAGGTGTTACATGTTGTGTTAATTTATTTTGTTTGAACTTCTTTCATGTTTTAATATTTAAAACAAATCAATTGCATAACAATTATGCAATTTATTTATTTATTATTATTTTCATTTTGTTTATTCAATTCAACAATTGAAAATAATAAACACAAGATCCTAAATAAATAAATCCATTGATTCAAAATCAATCACACATAAATATTTAATTTATCACATAAATCAAATAAACATAATAAAAAATTATAAAAAATAAACGAACTTGCCTCTGATATCACTGTTGGATTCGCATGGTCCCAGGAAATGTATACACAGTAGAATTTAAATTTTTTTAAAAAATATAAATATACATTATATCACATGTAATAAAACTAATCTCAAAATTTTTTCATGATTATTCAGTTGTGCATTTTTCTAATACTTAAAATAAGAAGGTTTCAGAAACCGTCACCTTGATTTGCACTTCGACTGATGTAGGGATTGTAATGATTCAAATTGTTATCTAAGCATAAATGAATCTCTAAGTTCTTTAATTCAAATCCCTTTGATTGAAAACTGATTCGATTCTAAGATCCCAAATGTTATCCTTCTAACAATATCCATACCTTAGATACGAACTCACAACTAAATCCAATGCTAATAGTTTTTGATTCAATAATTTTATCATAAAATGAATTTATGGGGAACAAGAACACACTAACAATTAGTATTTTAAGTGTTTGATTTAATTCTTAATTCAACAATTGAATTAAGAATTAAACTAGGTAAAAGATTGGCGAGCTTTGGGAGAATAAATGAGAAAGAAATAATGAATCTTTTTAGATGAAGAAAACATTTTTCTTCAAGAGAGAGAGGGCTATTTCTGTTAGAGTAGTTCCTGGAATGCCAATTAGATTGTGCATCCTTTATACTCTTGTTTTTATAAAAATAATCTTTTTCAAATCATGTTAATAAAAAGACAAATTTCTTTATCTTTAATTACTTCTTGTAATTAGATAAAGTCCCTAGACCAAATTTAGCTATGAGGCATGGTCACGCATTTAATGGTGATTATGGAATATACCTCTATAACTTTGGTCTTAAATTAGTTTCAAGTCAAGGGCGTATTGATAAGGGACATCGAATAACCTAATAGACTTGCGCATACAATGCATGCTCGCATGAGGAGGATGTCTCTGATAAGTTGGTTTTATACCAATAATTCATACATCTTTTGATTATCATTTAGTTTGTTTTCAAGTGTTTTTGTTACTTTTCATGCATTTAGTCTTAAATCTTATAGGTAATGACAATAAGAGAAGAAAATGGAAAGAAATCAAAAACTTGGTTGAAATGTTAAATAATTCGAGTTGTGGTGCTACTGATGGCAGTTTTTGTATTTCAATCATAACTCTCGCCCCAATTCATATCAAATTAATTCTTCATCCATTGTAAACCCAAGAGATATATCTACAACTTCTATGTTTACCATAAAATCCAATTCAGTCAATTTCAATGAGAAAAACTGAGTTTAAGAGTCAGCACTAGGCTGCAATTTTCTAGGATGATATATATTAGTATTTCAGGCATAACTCGGTCCACCGATGTGATATTTAGATGATTCAAGTGCTTATAGAACTCCAAGACATAGAGCTACAATTAATTACAAGACATCAAAATCTAATTCAACTTATAAAGATGTCAAAAAGCAGTTTTAATGGGCCGTACAGTGTTAAAGTGATGAAATTAAGCTGGCAGGACAGAATGCCCAGCGCCTAGCACCTAGGTGCCAAAACAGAGTGCCTAAGCACCCTTTGAAGCTTCCAAGATAGAATACACAGTGCGTAGGCACCGTTATTCCATGCCTAAGCGCTGCCCTTCTAACAAAAAAAATGCTGATACAATTTTTTGGCGACAAGTGGCAATGGATCACAAATTTTAGCATTTTTATGAGATATACACATTAGATACACCTATACATCATTAACCATGTGATCCTTTAGTGGATACACTACATTGGTGGGAGAAAAATGAGAAAAATTCAGGAAAAGGGGAAGAATTTTAGGTTTTCTTTGAAAAGCCAAGAAAAGTGGAAGGATTTCAGGGTTTCATTTAGAAGAATCTTGGGGAAAGAGTCATTTGCAAGAAGTTTAAAAGGGCAAGATCAACATCAACCAAAGGGGAGGAGGATTGGTTCATGGAACCAAAGAAGGCCATTAGATGCTTGGAGACATGACCCATTCCATTTTCTGCAATTGAAGACAAGGAGTTATTCTTGGAGACAATGAGAGTTTCAACCATTCCTTCCATTTCACAAATTGGTGAACAATTTTCATGTTCTTTCTTATTTATTTCTTGAAGTTGTATTCATCCATGGTGAACTAAATATTTCTTTCTAGAGGATGATATAATCTTATTTGATCCTATGTTTTGAATTCCAAATAATATTTATTCAAGTTATTCATCTTATTTGTGTTATCTTGTTTAGTATTTCATCTTGATTAATTGATCACTAATTGAGATTGTTTGATGTATGAGATTCGGCACTCAAGAGAGGGAATTTTATATATGATCATAGGGATTACACAACCTAGGAATCATAGACTTGAGAAACTTATGAAACCTTTGAAGTTTTGAAGAAGAATTCATTGAACTTTTGTAGAGTTTTATTCTTGAATTTTTATAGAGATATTGAAATTCATGTTAGAACTCAGTCAATTTGACACTCGAGAGAGGGAATTGATGAGTTTAGGAATTCTTAACTTACATGTATTGTTGACTTAAATTGATATATTTTGGAAGGAAGAACATATGTGATAGTTAGGTGAGTCATTCCTATAGAATATCTTGCTGATAAGGTGTTTGTTATATTGTTTCTAAAAACTCCATTCTTGTTTATGCATTTTTGTCTTATTTTTCTTTGTTTATCAATCATCACTCAATTTTCTAGATAAAATTAGGACTATTTAAACTACGATACTTAATGCAATTTTTGATTACAATCCCTGTGGATACGATACTTAACACACCGTTGTATTAAAACTTAATACTGTACACTTGTAGTTTGCAAAATATTTCATGAACAATCTCACTCCATGGACATTGGCGTAGTGATGCTAGTGCACTATGCGGGTGCTTGTTAGGAAACAAGTACACTGAATAGGCCCACTGGAATTTCTTAATTGGAAACTTGTGTGTCGAAATAAGAGATTTCTTATTAAAATAGTACACAATTAGTCTTTTGACTTGAGATGCCATGGTAGCCTTATGCATGTTGTGTTTCATTTTGATATATCTTTTAATCGCTTGACAATCATAAAGGGGATATATTGGATGTTGCATTGATATGTATGGAGGTTAATGAGTGGTCAACAAAAGTTTTATCACTTGTCTAGTAGAACAAGTAAAATCTTATGTTTTCATAATTCATGACTCAGAAATCCTTGGTCAAGGTAGGATGAATGTTAGATAGGGGTTTTCTAATGATTCGTCATGAGTCATTAAAACTTAAAATAGAATCATAGTTTTTGAGCAAGTAGGATTTCAACTATTGATCTATGCCAAAGACTCAATCGACAGATTAGCTGACGGAAATACCTTACATATATGATACTCATAATTGAAATAGGTTCACTCGCTATTTCACCTAAGTCTAAGATATCATGATACACTTGCTAGGTGTTTCTCATGACTTGTGAAGTTCTTAAAATTAAGGAGTTAATTTCACGTGGACTAATTAATTGGATTAATTAATTAGAATAATTATTATTCATAAGTTGCAAATATTACAAGCCCACTGCTAGTTTAGTTGTGAACGTAAAGGGTCACACATAATTTGAGATGGAACATTTCTAATTTAAGAATTGATCCAAAGAGTTGGATCTAATTAATTAATAGAGATTAATTAACTGAGGGCTTAAATTAATTCAAGAAGTTGAATTAATTATTTAATTAAATAATTAGATTATTTAATTGGACATAATAAGATTAAGAAGCCCAATTGGAGTGAAATAATTATTTGATTAGATTAAATTAATTGTGTAGTCTATAAATTAATTTAATTATTAAATTAATTTACTTAATTAAATAAATAGATTATTTAGTAGGTCTAATTTGATTAGATGAGTTAGATGGAATTAATTAATTTGGGTAAGATAATTAATTAGATTAATTGTAGAATTTATTTTTAAGTTTAAGCCCAATTCACTAAGGCCTATTAGGAAAGACCTATGAAAAAAGATGAAAAATCAAGAGTTTGAAATTCGTGGGTAATCTTGAATATCTTTGGAAGATATAAAAGAGATAAAACATAAAAAAATTTAAATGAACCAATATATCTTCCAACCAATCAAAATAAGACACAAAATACCAAGAATAAGACTCTTGAAATTTTTTATCCCCTATAAATACTAGATGGCCGAAAATTTAAAGAATTACCATCCCTATAATTTTCGGCCATATAGAAATTAAGAGAAGAAAATTGTATTGTTCATCTGTTGTTTTTCCCCAAAAAAATTTCATCTTTAAGTGTTAATTCTTTTATCACATGTTGATAATAGAAATTAAAATTTTCTATACACACTCCATCAATTAGATTAGAAAATAAATCAGAATTGCTAGTGAAATTCTGATTTTGTGTTCTTACTCAAAGTGTGGACTACTTTAGAGGGGAGACATTTGGATCCCTGTGAACTACTGAAAAGGGGCCAGAAATTAATTGCTTCATACCCTATGACAACCAAAGCGCATAGAAAGGTATAAAATGATACTTTAATTATTTTATTACAAGTATTGAATATTGTGAGATCATTAAAAATCACATCGGATCCGGGGTATTACTATATTTGTTATGGTTTAATATTTTTAAAATTTTTAATTATCTACTGCATATGCCCTGAGATCACGCGAACCCAACAGTGGTATCAAAGCCACAATTTGCGCAATTCTAATTAGATTCAATTTATGCTTGTGAATTTAATTACTAGATTCTAAATGATTTGTTATATTTTTGATTGGGATAAAATTACTTTTCAATTAATTTAATTATTAAACAGAACATGTATGATTGAATTTGATTCGATCAGAAGGAAAAATCATACAATGGCACGGATAGGTGCCGGCACACACAGCAGAGGGTGCATAGCATGCACGCGCACCCACATGCCAGCTGTGTGTGCTGTCTTGTTGAATAAGAAAATATGATTTTTCAATTTTATAATTAAAATGTTTAATTTTAAAAATTAAAAAAAGGGTTTTCTTGAAAAATCAAGATTTTATCACAAGTTATGAAATTACAATTTAAAACGATGGTAAATTTACGTACTATAATAAATTCATGTGATGTGTTTATTAGTATGTATGGGATGATTATGGAGCCATTTAGACCAATGTGATTGTCAATTTATTCGTGTAATAGAAATTAGTTTCTATTTCCATTACCCTTACTTTTGGCTCAAATAGATTGCATGGGAATAGCCCATGATCATCTAGATTATGTATGTATTTGATGCATGCGTAGGGTTTACTTAATTGATTTGATTGTTAATTTATTAAATAAATCAATATTAAAATTGATAAGGTCTTGGTTAACATAAATAACCCACTTGAACTAAAAATCAAGTAAAGGAATTTTTGAATTCCGATTTCAAGAAAATATGGATAAAAATGGGTTGGACCTACTAATCCATGTTTACCATCAAAAGTAGTTGATATGACGATGCTACCTTACTTTGCCATTGGCCATTAGTCATGGAATGACTCTGTAGAGGAAAGTTGTGATATCTACTAAGCATGGTGACGCCCATGGGATGGACTCGTCTTTACATTGTGTAACACCCCCATTACTACACAACTATATATATAGTATAATTTGACATGATAGAACCTGTGTGCATGCATGGAATATTTTTTTTGTAACACTTTAAGAAAAGATAAATCACTTCTTACATGTACAACTCTGTTTAAAATACTTTCTTACACATCATGTATATAGTAGGATCAGTATTTATATAAAAACACAACACCCACAATGATCCAATATTTATATACTTATTTATAGTAAAGTTTTAAAAGCAAAAAATAGTACCAGTTTAAAAATATAATACAACAGACTCAAAATATAACAAGCCAACAAAATAGCCCAACAGGTCGTCATCCATGTACACACTCTCTCACACACCTGTAGGAGCTCCAACCACCACCCAGCCAGTAAAAGATACTTTAAGCGTCGTCGTACTCACCTACAATGCATAAACTATATGAGCTAACGCTCATCAAGTAATGATTATGCATGTTAAAGAATAATCCACAATATCAAGTCATGTATTTCAAAATGCTATGCCCATAATACAATTTTATGCATCAAATATTTCTCTCAAAATTATTTCTTTCTTGGCCCCTGACCAACGCTACTATCCATACACCGGAAAAGAGCTCTGTACACCGCCATAGTCCGATGGTCAATAATCATATAAGCATGCAAATTCATGCATACTCATACGCATGCAAATCCATGCACGTGAACCTGCAAATCCATGCATGCTTCGGTGCACTAGTAGTGGTCTGCAAAATATTTTTCTTTCTCAGAATCATGCCGTGCAATGCAAGATTTATCACAATACTCGTATATGATGCATGCACGTGCCAATGCCCATGTATGTATGCTCAATGGACATGAATGATAGTAATGTATGTCCTCTACTTTGCACATATGATCTATGGTATTACATATAAATCACACATTTATTATGTCTATGCATTGTAATTGCAAATGACTCTTTACTTACCTTTCACTTGGTTGGTGGCTTGGTTTAGATTTGTTTATTATTCTCCTCCAATATTAGATGTAAAATAGCCTGTAATATTATCAACATCAAGCACCACTCCCAATTTGACAAGCTATCTAGGTTTTACAAATTAGAACCCAATCTAGTCCCTCCAATACCTTAATTTTTCATCTTAGATACATGTAAACATCATATAATTGAAGTATTATAACTCTAATATCATGTACCTAATTGTTAATACTCAATAGCAACATGTCTAGGTTGAAATATGCTAAAGTTATCAAATGGGACAGATTCACATTTTCATATTTACTTGCTGTCCAATTTAGTTGCATGACAATTTTGACATCTCTAAACATGTCCAATCACTCCCAAATTTTTACCACACTTAGATAACATGTATATAAATGTAACCATATCATATAATTGATAAAAATCATGGATATATCTTCCCAAGTTCAGCTCCTTTCACAACATACTGAAACAAATTGTTTTCCTACCGTGATAGTTTTGCACACTTCACGACATTAATGGTTTTGGCACCCTTACGTATATAAATCTCTCCCAAATTTTTACCACACTTATATAACATATACACACAGACAACCAGGTTATATTCTTGCCTAAACTAATGGATTTAGCTCCCCTAATTCAGTCTTCTTCACAGCACGCCAAAACAGATTTTGCTACTTTGGCAGTTTGAGTGTTTCTCCAATATCATTCTCTATTTCAATTTCTAACCGATCAAAATTCATTCCAATACTCTTAAATCATATATAAACATGTATATGATGATAATTATAGGTTTTATTCAACATACCATACACTTTTGAAGCCTAAAACACAAGAATACAGCAAGGTGACAGTTTCTAGCACAAGTGTTTTCTATCAAATATTTCCAACCACAAACCCTTTCTTTATGCATCAAAGCCTATATAATAACATCCTAACACATTTATAAATAATATTCAAAGCTTAATAAGCTAATAAACCTCAAAATAAATCTGAAAGTCATGCCAAACCCGTAGGTTAAGCTCACCTTGCACAGTTTTCTACTTGAACTTGGTTATTTCTCCTTCCCTTTGCTTGTTTTGCCTCCTTTTTCAGTTGGAATCACTTAGGACCTATTTATAGATATTTTTCCATGTATTTAGAAGCTGAAATGGTTTAGAATAAGGTTCAATTCGTGGCTGTTAGCTTAAGAGTGAAGAATAGGTTAAGGTGCTAGCTTGATAAGTCTAAGCATGAGGTGGCATAAGCTTGAGGTGGCATGTAATGGTATAATCTGATTTTCTCCCTCATCTTGCAGCCCTAATCTTGTGTGTCTTACATATTCTTATTTGGTTTCAACCTATCTTCATCACCATTCATTCCCGTAGCAAATTTCTATGTTCGTTTATTAGGTTCTTCACCTGAAAAATCATCGATTCTTGCCCGATTGACAAGCCTATGAACCTAGTTATATAACATTTAAATTATAGTATTGTATGTCTAGTTATCCCAAGTGTATGATTTAAATATACATATAATATTAAAATTAATGATCGAAAGACTCCCTTTCTATAAACTTTTCAATGACACCTTTTGAACTCCTAAGGTTACCACGTGTAACCTAGCATTATTTACTATATTGATACCTAAATTTCTTCTTATGTCAATACAAAATCAACCACTTAGGTTAGGGTATTCGATAATCAATACTGTGCGAAAGCTTCAAAATTAAGTTTAATGGTTAATAATGCCGTATAAAATAAAATAAAATAAATTATATGATGTCATACCAATATAAATAGCACATAATTAACATGTAATGCATGAATCATGTGTGGCCATGTAAGTAGTAAGAGGCTCGGGTATCACACATTGGCCATGAACATTTTGATGCTCCATCTACATGGAGGTTTGGTGGGTCTTACTTGACACTTTGTACCATATGCGCCCATAAAATTGAGGGTATATAGGAAGTAGTGAGGTAAAATATCTTGAGGGTTGTATGGAGATACAATTGCTAAAAATTAACTACCTTTCAACATATTTTATGGGCTCATAAAATTGGGGCATACGACATATTGATTTTGCTTCAAGCCCACCAGAAAATAAGATTTCCCGAATTACCATTAAGGGTGATGGAATTTGAATGAAATAGTGGAGACATTTATTACTTAAGACCTTGTTATAAATGAATATGATTTTGAAAGTATCCTAATTTTCTGCCTTATTTATATTTGTAGATTATCTATAAATGGCTAAAAATCCACTTGCATTAATTCTGGAAGTTAATAAATTAACTAGTCCCAACTATGTCGATTGGTTGAGGAACTTCAGATTATTCTATAATCCGAAAAGAGAGATTACATACTTGATGTGATCCCGCCACTAGCCGTGTCGGAGGACATCAATGAGGAGGAGCTTGCGGATTGTCACAAGCTGGTTGATGATGATCTGCAAGTACAATACTGTATGATGGCATCGATGTCAAACGAGTTGCAGAGGCAACATGAGGTACATGTGCATGCGCATGATATCAATGTTCACTTACAAGAATTATATGGTGAACATACTAGGCAGGCAAGATATAAGATCTCAAAAGAGCCTTCTAGGACTCGTATAATGGAGGGCTCTTCAGTCCATGATCATGGATTGAAGATGATAAGCGTGATTGAAAGTCTCGAGTCACTCGAAGTTATTATAGATAGAAAGCTCTATTTGGATCTCATTCTACAGTCTTTGCCTCCATCGTTTGACACCTTCGTTGTCAACTTCAGCATGCATAAAATCAAAACTAGCTTTACTGAGTTGGTTAACATGTTGAAGACGGCTGAGTCCACTATAAAGAAGGACAAGTCAGTCATGCTTGTTGGATCCTCATCCAACTCAAAGGCTGCAAAGCCTAAGAGAAAGAAGAGGAAAGGAAAACATTCCTTAAAATCCAAAGGCATGAAGTTAACAGGTGGTGTCTCTAAGAGTTCCAACAAGATAAATGACAACTACTACGACAAACCTGGGTATTGGAAGAGGAACGACAAGGAGTACCTTGCGAGTCTGAAGAGTTCAGGTATTTATTTTGTTGAAGTTAACTTATCAATTAACAATGCTTCTTAAGTATTGGATACCGGTTGTGAGTCTTACCTTTGAAATGATTTATAGGTGATGGCAAGAATCTGGAAGTTAAGTAAAGGAAAGACAGTCTTGCAGTTAGGGAATGGAGTAAAGATTGTTGTATTAGCCATAGGAAGTGTCAACTTATCTTTAGGTAATAGAGTATCTTTAATTTTAAATAATTATCTTTATATTCCAGAGATAGTTAATGCAATGCCCAATTATCTCCTACATAGCCAATAATAAACATCTTGCATTCTAAACCACATTATACTTGATTATAACACCAAAGCATCATTTTTTGTCATCTCCTTAGCCCATGAATATGGCTCTTTGCATGAGAGGACACCAAGCATGAGTCAACCTATCATAACCCTCCACTTATCTCTCTTTGAAATGTCAAGAAAATTATTTTCATCCATATTTTCTTGTGGAAGCTCCTTAAAAATGACCAAACCTTCTTCTCCTAAGTTTTTCCCAAATTTATACACTCTCTTATTGACAAAAATTGAATTCAATCCATAGGAATCCATAGAACACAAACTTGAACAAGTTTCCACCCTTTTAAGCTTGAAAACCATTTATTGTGACAATTAATTCCAATTTAATCAAGGTATATTCTTTTTCAATATTTCTAATGATGAATTTGTAGTATCTTGGATGGTTACATGTTTTAGTATATTTTTTGTATGAATGAAAACTCAAGTGGGATAAACTTGTACCAAGCTAGTTAAACTAGTTTTTAGCAAAATTGATAGTCTTGTGAAATATGCTTAATTTACTTATTTCTATTGATTTTGTAATGCTTATATTATGTTCGAAAGTGACGACAAATAATTGTGAACAGTAACAATTAGGTTGCTTAATTGAAGGTTAGAATCAAGTTTAAGTCATATTAATTTGAATTGTGTTCAAGTTTTGTGGGCCGCCCTACAAATTAGGTTTGAATTATTAGTTATGCCCTAATGTTTAATGTCTTGAATTAGTAGTAAAATAAGGAGTACGCATTATTTTTGAGGTTATGTAATTGATATGGAATTGTTTACAAAAGATGAAAAAGTGTATATAATTTTAACCAGAATAGATTATATGTTTATAAAAAGGATATTAAAAGGTACATGATTTGATTATGTTAGGCCTTTAACACATCCTATCTTCTAAAGAGATTGACCTTTTCACTTAACATAGAGTGGACTTGAGGTAAGTCGAAACTTTGATTTGTTGTATCACGAGAATCATATAATGTTGTTCATGTTTTAATGTAATTGTCATTATGTCAAATGATGTAATGTTTGATGCATTCATTGTTCATGAAGCATGATCCAACTAAGAATATAATGAGGTTTTTGAAAAGGAAGTATGGTACTTGATTAATGGTCGGCTAGGCAAGGGATGCAGGAGAGATCAACGAACACAACAAATGGTGGAAAATACTTAAGGTTAAAAAATCGGTATAGAAAAGCCACAAAGAATGAGACAAAATACAGCTAATACCTGAGGTTGAAACACCAAGTATGGGAATCCCATATTATTTCTCCTATTGGCCAATCATTATGAGTAGGTTCTAAAAATCATAGTTTATCGCTATTAGTTAGGCTCCACACTTCAAGGGCCCTAAATAATAATTTATGAGTGAAAATTATAAAATTGAATAATTCATTCAATCATTTATGTGATTTGCATGTACGCTATTCATTATTGCATCAGTTTCACCTTATTGAGCCTGTAGCTCATTAGATTCATGTGATGCAGGTGAGAATGTATGGGTTTAGAGATTGACTAAGTCTTCAGAGCGGCCAGACTAAGATTTGTTCATATGCTATGCTTTGAGCTATTTTGTAGCCTATTTTGAAAACTCTGTTTTGTTTTTAAATAAATCGCTCTATTATGGTTTTGTAAATAGATGTACTCAATTTTGATTTATGTATATGGTGTGTTTAAATAAAATTAAACAACAAATAAATTCAAATTCTTTCTCTCATAGTCAAAAAGGGAAACTTTTATTAAAACCATAACTCTAGTATTGATGAAAAATTAACATTTGTTAATTTAACTGTATCAGCTTGTCTAAACTCTGCAGTTAGGTTAAGGAGTGTTATAGTTAAGAACATTATCTCTATTCCTATTTTGGATGGAGATAAAACAAAGAAGTTCTTATTTTAAAGATTCAGTTCTGATTACCTCTGGCATATTGATGAATGGTTTATATTCTATTAATCCCCATAACTCTTTTTTCCATGTTCAACAAAATAAAAGAAAAATAAATAATCGTAGTTCCCAATTCTTATGGCATGCTAGGTTAGGTCTTATCTCTGAGAAAATAATTCATAAGTTGGCCCAATTGCTCAATCTTTCAAAAGAGTAAGGAATGCCAACATATGAGCCATATCTTAAAGGGAATATGACCAAATCACCATTTGTTGTACAAGTGGAGCGAGCCAAAAATCTATTGGATTTGATCCATTCAAATGTATGTGGGCCACTAAGTGTTAGTGCACATGGACACTATCACTACATTATAACTTTTATCGATAATTATTCTAGGTATGGTTATGTGTACCTTATGAGGTATAAATTTGAAGTTTTTGAAAAGTTCAAAGAATTCAAATGTGTAGTGGAGAAACAAACTGGGCTGAGTATCAAGGCTCTTCAATCAGACCGAGAAGGTGAATACTTGAGCAAAAGAGAATAAAATTCTCTCTCAATAGACCCCTCTTATAACTCCCCAACTCAATGGAGTTGCGAAGCATAAAAATTGAACCTTTTTGGACATGGTTCGATCGATGATGAGTTTTACTGGACTTCATATTTTATTCTAGGGTTATGCTCTAGAAACAGTGGCATATCTATTAAATAGAGTATCATCAAAATCGGTACCTAAAACACCATATCAGACACTCTCTTACAAATGCCTTAAGGTATAGGGGTGTGCTGCTTACGCAAAGTAGCAAGTGGAAGATAAATTAGATATGAGAACCAGTTTATGCATGGGTTATCCAAAGAAATTCATTGGATACTATTTCTATGACCCCTTAGAACAAAAGGTATTTATTTTGAGGAATGCCACATTTTTAGAAGAGGAGTTTCTATTAGATAGAAATGGCAAAGTCGTAGAACTTGCAGAAATTCAAGAACCATAGAGCCTCCTTATAGATACAGTAATGGGCCAACCAGCTGAGGTTGGGCCTTCAAACATACATTCTCCTAGGAGATCCCATAGGATCTTAAAGCCACCTAAGAAGTATGGTTTTTTTATTATAGAACAATAAGGAAAATCTCCCATTGGATGAAGATCCAAAGACTTATGGAGAGGCAATATCGGACATCGACTCGGGAAGATAGCAAGAAGCCATGCAATCTGAGATGGACTCCATGTACTCCAACAAGGTATGGACCTTGGTGGACCCACCATAAGGAATAATTCATATTGGCTGCAAATGGGTTTACAAGTGAAAGTTTGGAGTAAATGGAGAGGTAACGACCTACAAAACATGACTGGTTGCAAAAGGTTTTACTCAGAAGCAAGAAATAGATTATAAAGAATCTTTTTTGCCAGTAGCGATGCTTAAATCCATTCAGATACTGCTAGCCATATCAGTATATTATGACTATGAGATATGGCAGATGGATGTGAAAACTGCTTTTCTTAATGGAAACATTAAGGAAAAAATCTATATGAGGCAGCCAAAAGGCTACATATCCAAAGGGAATGAGCAAAAGGTTTGCAAACTCTAGAAATCCATTTATGGACTTAAGCAGGATTCCCAAAGTTGGAACATTCAATTTAATTAGGCAATCAAATTGTTTGATTTCTACAAGGACCCAGATGAACCCTGTATTTATAAGAAGGTTAGTGGAAGCGAAGTAACGTTTATTGTGTTATATGTTGATGACATCCTACTCATTGAGAATGATGTAGGGATAATGCAGTCAACTAAGACTTGGTTGTTTAATCAGTTCTCCATGAAGGATTTGGAAAAAGCATCCTTTATTCTTGGAATAAAGATCAATAGAGATAGGTCAACAAGGATAATCAAAGTATCCTAATCCACGTACTTTGATAAAATGTTAAAGAGGTTAAGCATGGAGGAATCCAAGTGAGGATTCTTGCCAATGAGTTATGGTATCTCTCTCTCGAGGGTAATGTCTCCTAAGACTCTTGAGGAGAGGGAAAGAATAACCCACATACCTTATGCTTTCTCTATAAGAAGCATAATGTATGGTATGCTATGTACAAGGCCTGATATCAAATATACTCTGAGTATCATGAGTAGATGTCAGTCTAATCCAGGTGAGGAACACTGGAAGGCTGTAAAAATAATACTGAAGTACTTGAGAATGACAAAGGATATATTTCTACTATATGGCTCTGGAGAACTAAAACTAGAAGATTATACAGATTCTAGTTTTCAATTCAATATAGACGACTCAAAGTTAATGCCTGGATACGTATTCACCTTAAATAGTGGTGCGGTCAATAAGAAGTATTCCAAGCAAGAGACGACCGCAGATTCTACTACTAAAGCTAAATATACTATTGCATGTAATGCGGCAAAAGAAGCTGTTTAGATAAGGAACTTCATCCAAGAGTTGGGTTTGGTTCCATCTATTGTTGACCTGTATTGATACAATGATAACAACAGAGCTATTACACAAGCAAAAGAGCCAGATCTCATTAAAGATCTAAGCACATCATGCGGAGATACCATCTGATCAGAGAGATCACTGGTAAAGGCAATGTTGTAGTGGATAAAGTCACTTAAGAAAAAATATTGCAAACCTACTAACCACCCCTCTAGCGCAGAAGGTATTCGTTGGACATCTTGAAAAGATGGGCTTAAAGTACATGGGCAGTTGACACTAAGGCAAGTGGGACATTATTAGAGCAGTGTCAGGTGTGCCAATTAGATTGTGTATCCTTTATACTTTTATTTTTGTAAAAATAATATTTTTCAAATCATATTAATAAAAAGGCAAATTTCTTTATCTTTAATTATTTCTTTATAATTAGCTAAAGTTCCTAGACCAAACTTAGCTATAGGGCATGATCGCGCATTTGATGGTGATTATGGAATATGTCTCTATGGCTTTGGTCTTAAATTAGTTCTAAGTCAAGGGCTTTTTGAGAAGAGACATCGAATAGCCTAATACACTCGTGCATATGATGCATGCTTACATGAGCAGAATGTCTCACTCTATAGACATTGGCAGTGATGCTAGTGCATGTATGCGGGTGCTTATTAGGGAATAACTACACTAAATATGCCCACTAGAATTTCTTAATTGGAAACTTGTTTGCTAAATAAGAAATTCTATGTTACGATAGTACACGATTAGTCTTTTGACTTGAGACACCATGGTAGCCTTATACATATCGTGTTTCATTTTGATGTATCTTCTAATTGCTTGACAATCATAAAGGGGGTATATTGGATGTTGCATTGATATGTATGGAGGTTAATGAGTGGTCAACAAATGATCTATTACTTGTCTAGTAAAACAATTAAAATCTTATGTTTTCATAATTCATGACTCAGAAGTCCTTAGCTAAGGCAAGATGAATATTAGATAGGGGTTTCTAACGATTTATCATGAGTCAATAAAACTTAAAATAAAATCATAGTTATTGAGCAAGTAGGGTTTCGACTATTGATCCATGCCCTAGACTCAATTGTGAGATTAGTTGACGGAAAGACCTTATGTGTATGATACTCATAATTGAAATAGGTTTACTCACTATTTTACTTAAGTCTAAGCAGTCATGATACACTTGATATGTGTTTCCCATAACTTGTGAGGTTGTTGAAGTTAAGGAGTTAATTTCAAGCGGACTAATTATTTGGATTAATTAATCTGAATAATTATTATTCATAAGTTGTAAATATTGTAAATCCACTACTAGCTTAGTTGTGAACCTAAAGGGTCATACATAATTTGAGATAAAATATTTTTAATTTAGGAATTAATCCAAAGGGTTGGATCTAATTAATTAATAGAGATTAATTAATTGGGGGCTTAAATTAATTCAAGGAGTTGAATTAATTATTCAATTGAGTAATTGGATTATTTAATTGGACCTAATAAGATTAAAGAGCCCAATTGGAGTAAAATAATTATTTGATTGGATCAAATTAATTGTGTAGTCCATAAATTAATTTATTTAAATAAATAATTGAATTATTTCATTGGGTCTAGTTTTATTAGATGAACTAGATGAAATTAATTAATTTGGATAAGATAATTAATTGGATTAATTGTAGAATTTATTTTTAAGTCCAAGCCCAAATTACTAAGGCCTACTAGGAAAGACCAATGAAAGGAATGGAGAGTTAAAAGTTTAGAATTCTTGGGTAGTTTTGAATATCTTTGGAAGACATGAAAGAGATAAAATTAGAAGAAATTTGGATGAACAAATATATTTTCCAACCAATCAAAAGGAGACATAAAATACCAAGAGTAGGACTCTTGAAATTTTTTGTCCCCTCTAAATACTAGATGGCCGAAAATTTAAAGAATTACCATCCCTATAATTTTCGGCCATATAGAAATTAAGAGAAGAAAATTATTTTCTTTATGTGTCATTTTTTCCAAAAAAATTCCATCTTTAAGTGTTAATTCTTCTATCACAAGTTGAAAATAAGAATTAATATTTTCTATACATACTCCATCAACTAGATTAGAAAAGAAATATGAATTGCTAGCAGAAGTCTGATTTTGTGTTCTTGCTCAAAGTGTGGACTACCTTAGAAGGGACACATTTGGATCCCTGTGAACTATTGAAAATGGTCTACCAATTGATTGCTTCATACCATACAACAACCGAAGTACATAGAAAGGTATAAATTAATACTTTATTATTTTATTATAGCCTTTGAAAATTGTGAGATCGTTAGAAATTGTTTCGAATCTGGGGTATTACTATAACTGTTAGGGTTTAATGTTTTCAAAAAAAGCAATTTTCCACTACGCATACCCTGGGATCACGTGAACTCAATAATTTCTACACATTTTTCACCAAAAAAATTTGCAGTAAAAAGTCCTTAAAAAATGTAAGTTTGCCAATAAAGGCTACCACAAGTCCTTTCCATGTTGGACTCTCCTTTCTTCTTTATCTCCAACTATATTAGAAACTTTTCTTATCTTATAAGGACTTTCCTTTTTTCTTATTACCTTTTAGAAGTTGGATTTCGATTCTAAATTTCTCTAGGAATTAGATTTCCAATCTAATTTCCTAATGGGCTTCCTACAAGCTGACATCTAATGGACCCAGGCCTAATTGATTAATTAATTCATCTAATGAATTAATTAGGCTCACTTAATTAATTGATCCAATCAATTAGTTAAATAGTCTAGTTGGGCTCTCTAATCCAAATTGGTTCAATCAATTAATCTAATTAATTAATTAAATTAATTCCACACTTGGATTAATTTAAGCCACATAATTAATCTAATCTAATATTTGAATTAACTTCTAGACTAGAAATGGACTTGTTTAAGTTTTGTGTATGACCCCTTAGGTTCACTCTAAGCTAGTCGTGGGCTCACAACTCTTGAAACTTAGTTGAACAAAGTAATTATTCCAATTAATTATTCTAATTAAGTAATCCTTATGGAATTAACCAATTAATTCCAAGAACCACAAGTCATGGGAAGCACCTAGAAGTGCATCATGATTCCTAGTCTTAGGTGAAGACGTGAACTTATTTCAATTATCAATACAATGCAAGTACGATCCTTCCGTCATCAAATCTTCTGATTAAGCCTAGGGCATAGATCATTAGTCAAAACCCATTAGCTTAATAATTATGTTTCCATTTCTAGTAGTTTGACTCGATGATGAACAATTAGAAAACCCTATGTCTAATTTTCATCCAACCTTGGTCAAGGATTTGAGAGTCAAGTACAGTGGAACACATAGGAGATTCACCTATTCATTTAGATAGGTGACAGATTCGTTGTTAGCAACTTACTAACCTCCATACATAAAGATGTTACACTCAACGTAAATCCCTTGTGATTGTCATATAATCAGGAAATACATCAAAGTGCAACATGTCATGCATAAGGTTACCATGGTACCTTAAGTCCAAGGACTAATTCTTGCACTATCGCAATGAGAAAATTCTTATTTAACAATAAAATATTTCTAATTGGGAATTTCTAGGCGGGGTAGTTCAGTGTACTTGTTCCCAAATAACACTTGTATAGATGCACTAGTGTCACCACACCAATGTGCATGGAATGAGGCATCATCCTTTTGAGCCTGCATCATATGTGTAAGTCTCAGTGGGATCAATAGGGTCATATCTTATTGATCTTTGACTTGAAACATTTTAAGACCACAACCTTATATGCATATTCCATGATTGACGTCATATGCGCGACCACGCCCCTTAGCTATGTGTGATCTAAAGACTTCATCTAATTCTTATAATGAATTTAGGATGAAGATTGCCATTTCAATGATAATACAATGAATAAAAATGATTCACAAGAGTATATATACAGCCAGATTAATTGGCTCGCTGGGCACTAATCTAACAATTGATGAGTAACTTAGAATTATGAATTCACTTGATGCTTTAAGTTTGATAGCTTCTATGAAGGAAAAAATACCTTAATGGTTAAGAACCAAGGTAAAAGCTAGTTAATCTTCCATCTAGGTGCAAAACTATTATAAACATGTAGTTTCTAGAGGTCAAATGTAAAGTAGATGACTATTGCTAATTAACCAAAGTGAGAAGCAAAAATATTTTGATAAAGATGTTCCTTAGTAATATCATCATGACTTTTAAAGTTATGTGTGGCAGCAATACCAAACCAAATACGATGAGTAGTGAGAGCCTGAGCTAACCTTTGAAATCTTAATGCCATAATGCCTTTTAAATCCTCCTAGCCATTATCATACTCTAATAATTCTTGCTAAGAAGAATGACAAGTGTATAGCTCAAACAAGGGTGAAATGTTCATGCCTAAAAGAAGGGTGTAGATTTTTAGAGATATTTTCTCTAAGTGGTTAAACTTTTCTCTATTCGCTATATTCTAGCCATTACTGTCGTTTTTCATTTAGCTTTGTCTTGGATGATTCAAGTTGACATATACCAAGAGGAATGGTCTGGGAGATATATATAATTCGCTCAAGTGAATTCAAGAAGTGGGGCAAGAGCATAAAGTTTGCAGCTTGAAAAGCTCCATTTGTAACTTGAATTTTCATCCAAGAAGTTGTGGTCTTAGTTTCATTAAGCTATCACTCTGATAGGCTTAACGATGGTCGAATAAGATCACTAAATACATGTCAAGATAAATGAAAGGATTTAGTTCTCACTATATATGGGCGATAAGCGATTTCTAGAATGGACATAGAGATGTCGCAACATAGAATTAGTTGTCCTTTATATTTAGAATGGACATATGATAAGTGAATGCATATTTTTATTAAGATATCAAGATTTTGTATGCATCATGCATGGTCAAAGATTATGTTTATGGTAAAAAAAATTGCTTAGAAGAAAAGAAGTGCCAGTTGGTATTATGCAAGCGCCGTAGATAGTTGATGTACACTATGTGTATACTCGACTAGTCCTGTGCTTAGTAGTTAAAATAGTGAGTGGATATCAAAGTGATCCTTGGCGCAAATGTTTTAGTGCAGTCAAGTGGCACTTGGATATCTTAATAGAGTAGTCCGAGAATAATTGGAGGCTATCTAGTTAAGTGATACTTCTTGAAATGATGTGTAATATGGCATACATCTGTGATGTTGTTGTCATCTTTTATGATAATAAAGTCACTTTGATGTATGTTTAGTGCGCTAAGTATTACAAAGTTATAATTTGACAATCTTCTTTATTTTTTATAAATAGTAAATATTTTCCTATTATGGTCTCCATAAAATTTCTAAATTTCATCACCTAAAATTTAAAAGTCTTAATAATCCTGAAATAATCCACAATGTATAATTCTCAATAAATCAATCAACACCAAAATGTTATATCATAATCCTAACCAATATATCAAAATTAACCTAGAGCTCTTGAAATCTAATTAGTTGATCTTGAACTTCCAAAAGGAATTAAAACATTGTAACTGACCTCATATATATCAAGTACCCTATCTAATATTATTACATATTTAGTGGATAATAGAGAATATGTGGCTCCAAAGATAGAATACCAAACCTAAATTTTATACTTATTATTACTAATGAGTTTGCCTTAATATTATTTTATACAAAATCTTAAAACACATGGCCAAAATTATTCATGAAATACAAACTAAATTATACAACAAATAAAACTTACTGGCATGGTTGTGCTCCACCAGTTTCAAAGATCATGTACATGGACAGTCTACAGAACTAAAAACTTGGCTCTGATACCACTTTGTAACACCCCTACCACTAAATATAGATATTGGTATAACAATAATTTTGACAAGGTAGCACATGTGTGTGCATGTGTATATTTATATATATTTTTTTGTCAAAGGTAGCACTTTGAGAAACAGTAAAGTATTTTCTCACATATAACCCTATATATAGAAAAATCACTATTTATATAAGAACACAACACCCATCACAGTCACATTCTCAGACTGATTTATTATCAAATTTCAAGAGTTATATAGGACATGACATCCCAAAGCTATAATACAATAGACTTAAAAATAAAAATAATAGTCAATACTTTCAGAAGAAGTAAGGAAATTGTGCATCTTGTAGCCCTTTATATATAATCAGCAATTTGCACAATAATAATGCATGTAAAAATTAGAATATTCTCACAACACAATCCAGCAGGTTGTCATCTATGTACAGTGATCCTCATAAGCCTCTAGGAGCTCCAACAACCAGTCCAGTAAGCTTCAGAGTCTTAGGTATCACCATGCTTACCTATAATACATGAACTACATGAGCTAATACTCAGTAAGTGAAAATCAATCATGTTGAAGAGATAATCTAACATATATGCAATATATCTCTATGAAATTATGCCAGGAATGCAAGCTCCTAAACCAAAACAATTCATTCAAAATTATTTTCTATCACTGGGCCCTTAGTTTACCTACTATGCACCGGATAGAGTTTTGAACAATATCAATAATCACATGGTCATAAACAAATTCACTTAGTCCAGGGGCCATCTCCTAGGATCACCAAAGGTCCACCCCCTGTCTTCCCCTATTATCTTCTAAAAGTCTTCCACCAGTGAAGTCAATAAGGGCACAATCAAGTTGTCCACCCTCTTATAACCAACAGAGGCACACCCCCTGTCAACCCCTATGATCCTCCAAGAAGTAACACTCGTAGTGCCCCAAAATATCACATAAGCACGCCTCGCATGCCTTGGTGCACTAGTAGTGGCCAACCAAAACATTTTCTTTCTGAAAATAATGTCATGCATACAAAACCTCAACTATGAGCACGTGTTATGCATGCACGTGTAAATGTTGATGAATAACATGTTCAATGACACAATAGATGCCATGTCCCCTTATCCAAGATATTTATACTACTCATAATACACTTATCAAGACATAGGGATTACATTTAATATAGACAAGTCAAGAAATATTTTGTCCATGCACTGTAGTTGCAAATGAATTTTCACTTACCTTTTATCGATTGTAACTTACTTCTTAGTTTCTTAGGTGATACTCCCCAACCTTAGATATGAGTAATCTATAAAAATATAAGATATCAATCACTATCCTCAATTAACAAGTTCATTATGCTTAATCCTATACAAGGACCTTGAATTTCAATTTAACTAAGCAACAATCAAACTTTACTACTTAGGGACTAAAACCTAATACAATCCCCTAAGTACCTTGATATCTCATATTAAATGTATAATAAAATCACCAAATTGATGTGTTATAAATCTTATAATAGTTCTCTAAATTCTAAACATTAATTTTACCATAGATATGTTGAAATATGCCAAGAAGTAAAATGGAACAGATTTCTATCTTCAATTTTCCTTGCTGTCACATTAAGTTGCATAGCAAAATAGCAACATTAGGCGTATTTATTCACTCTAAAATTTTTACCACATTTAGCTAAAATATAAAAACATATAACCATGCCATATAATTGCCAAAAGTCATGGATTTAGCTTCCCTAATTCAGTCTCCTTCACAGCACATCAAAATGGATTTTGCTACTTTGGTAGTTTGAGTGTTTCTCCAATATCATGCTCTATTTCAATTTCTAAGCGATCAAAATTCATTAAAATACTCTTAAATAATATATGGACATGTAAATGGTAATAATTATAGGTTTTATTCAATATACCATATACGTTTGAAGCCTAAAGCACAAGAAAATAGTAAGGTGATATTTTCTGCAATAAGTATTTCCTATTAAGTGTTTGTCATCAAAAACCCTTTTTTTGTGCACCAAAGTCTAACTAAAAACTTCCTAACATTTTTATAAGAGATATTTAAATCTTAATAAACTATAAACCCATTTAGAATAATCTAAAAACCAAAGGCAAAACTATAGATAAGTGTTACCTATACAGATTTTGAAGTTAAACTTGATGGTAATCACTTCTCCTTTACTTTTCTTGCTTTTATTTCAACTTGGAATCAATTTGGAGAACTTGGAGACCATAAGGTGTGTGTTTGGAAGCTGAAAATGGATGAAATAAGGGTCTGGTTATGGCTTAAGGGTAAAAGGATTGAGGTATTAGCTTGAGATGTTAGTTTAAGCTTAATAAGAAAGCACGAGGTGGCAAAGCTTGAGGTGTCAAATGGTGGTTTAAATATGATATTATGCACAACTTATACAGCTCTAATTTGGTGTTTCTCAACATTTATTTCTTTATTTGCAACCTATTTTATTTTTGTACGATAAGATAATAAATTCAACCCAAATTTCTTAACCGTTTATTTGATCTTTCATTAGATTGACATCCGATTCTTAAATAGATTGTCTAGTTTTCATTTCTAAAATCATATGTATATATGGACCTTGAAATATGACACTTAAATCAAATTATATCATGCTTAATATCCCAAGTATTATTAGTTTATGAATGTATACCTTCAAAACACCTTAATCTAGTTGAATAGAAACATATTAGCTTACTAGTAATACCTTTAATTACTTCTAAAATTATAGCATATAACCTATGAATATCCAATAGATTGACCAATCTATTCTTTCTCTTATCTAAATATTGAATTCCTTAATTAGGTTATAAGATCTCAACCACTAATATTATGTGATAGCATTAGAGGTCTAAAGATTAAGAATGCTATATAAGATGCCATATAAATGTTAATGCAAATTAGTATATAAGTAGCATGTAATGTATGAATCACATTGGCCAAGTGAGTAGTGTTAGGATTGGGTATTACACCCGACCTTTGCAATTGGACCGACCACTTTTACCCCACAGTCCATCTCTATCCCTATTGTCTAAACTGCTGTCGAGCCTCCTATACACGAGTAATTCTAAATTGAGCCTGTTTTGCCACCAGTGCCCTCTCAACCACTTGTGAAAATATCACCCCTTGAGTACCTGCTATATTCACATTCCGGTACAACTCTGGCATTAAACCCTTCAGAAATCTCTCTACTTTTAGTGCTTTAGTGCTAACCATATGTGTAGCAAACCTGGACATCTGTTCAAATCTACGAATATATTCCCTAACAATCATCCCTCCTTGTCGCAGTTGTACAAATTCATTCATCTTCATCATGCAAACTGGGGCCATAAAATATTTATTTTAAAATAACTCCTTGAATCTGTCCCAACTTATGGTGGTAATGTCATCTATGCTGCTGATCGTGTCCCACCAATGGCTGTACTAACGCGAAGCATGAAAGTGGCACACATTACCCTTTCCTCTTCTGGCACCCTATTGTATTGGAATATATTTTCAAGGTCCTTAACCGGTTCTTTGAAGCTGTAGGATTAATAGCATCCTCAAATGTCGGGGGATCCAGCCTCCTAAATCATTCTCCCACCATATATATATATGTATATATATATATATCCTCTTCTGGCACCCTACTGTACTAGAATATATTTTTCAGGGTCCTCAACTAGTCCTTTGAAGCTGTAGGATCAATAGCATCCTCAAATATTGGGAGATCCGGCCTCTTAAATCAGTCTCCCACCATATATATATATATATACTCCGCCCGCTGTTAGTTTACCTCCAGCTACGGTTTCTCACCATCATCCCTTTGTTGAATCAGATGTTGAATCTGTTCAGACTATTGTTCAATCAACTATGTTAATCGATTAATCATGGTATCTTGATCATTACCTGGGGTGGGTGTCTCATTTCTTTACGCTCTGGCACCACCACTACTCTTACCACGAGTTCTCACCATTTTATAGCATTGTTTTATACAAGTTTGATAACATATGACCAATAAAATTCATGAAATATGTAATGCAATATATGATAATGTAAAACTTACTGGAGCGGCTGCACTCCGCAAGTTCTAAGTTTGTGTACATGGACAGTCTATAAGACCTCAAACCGACCTCTGATACCACTCTATAATACCCACTACTCAACAACTATATATAAAGTATAATTTAACATGATAAAACTTGTGTGTACGTGCGATATTTCTTTTTTGTGTAACACTTTAAGAAAAAATAAATCATTTTTTACATGCACAACCCTATTTAAAATACTTCCTTACATATGTCCTGTATATAGCAGGATCAATGATTATATAAAAGCACAACACCATAACGACCACAATATTTACATACTTGTTTACAATAAAGTTTTAAAAGCAAAATATAGTACCAGTATCAAAATATAATACAACAAACTCAGAATATAATAAACCAATAAAATAGCCCAACAGGTCATCATCCATGTACACACTCCCTCAGACACCTGTAGTAGCTCCAACAGTCGCCCAACTAGCAAAAGATGCTTCAAGTATCATCATGCTTACCTACAATGCATAAACTATATAAGTTAATGCTCAGCAAGTAAAGATTATGCATATAAAGAATAATCCTCAATATCAAGTCATGCATCTCAAAATGCTATGCCCATAATGCAATTCCATGCATCAAAACATTTCTCTCAAAATTATTTCTTTCTTGGGCCCCTCACCAATGCTACTATCCCATGCATCGGGAAAGAGCTCTGCACACAGCTATAATCCAATGGTCAATATGATGATATAAGCATGCAAATCCATACATACTCATAATCATGCAAATCTAAGCATGCAAACCTGCAAATCTATGCATAAAACCATGCAAATCCATGCATGCTTTGGTGCACTAGTAGTGGTCAACAAAATATTTTCCTTTCTCAGAATCATGCTGTGCAATGTAAGATTTATCACAATGCTTATATATAATAAATGCATGTGTCAATGCCCATGTATGTATGCTCAATGGAGATGAATGAAAATAATACGTGCCCTCTGCTATGCACATATGATCTATGATATTACATATAAATCACATATTTACTATGTCTATGCATTGTAGTTGCAAATGAATCTTTACTCACCTTTCACTTGGTTGGTAGCTTGGTCTAGATTTGTTTAGTGTTCCTCTCCAACCTTAGATGTAAAATAGCCTGTAATATTACCAAACATCAATCACCATTCCCAATTTGGCAAGTTGAAAGCATAAAATCTCATACTAAGACTTTAAACACCAAACTATCTAGGTAACAATCAAGCTTTCACAAATTAGAACCCAATATAGTCCCTCAAATACAAGATACATGTAAACATCATGTAATTGAAGTATTATCACTCTAATAGCATGTACCTAATTGTTAGAACTCAATAGCAACATGTTTAAGTTAAAACATGCTAAGTTATTAAATGAGACAGATTCATATTTTCATATTTTCCTGTTGTCCAATTTAGTTGCATGCTAACTTTGACATCCTTAAGCATATCCAATTACTCCAAAAAATTTACCACTTAGATAATATGTTGAGAAATGTAACCATATTATAAAATTGACTAAAATTACTAATTTACATCAGCAAAACTAGCCTACTTATCACAACATAAAAACTGTAAGTTCTATCATGACAGTTTTGAGTGTCTCTTCAAATATCAAACCATATTTCAATTTCTCACCTCTCCAAACTTACCTACATCCCCTAAAATCATATATAAACACATATATGGTGAAATATATAGGTTTTAATCAAGTTATTATACACATATATAGCTTTAAAGACAAAAATTAGCAAGTATAGAGCTTTTTTCCCTAGTGATTTCTATTGTGATTTTGCAACTAAAAATCCTTCTTTTGTGAATTATAAGACCAGAAATAACATCCTAACATGATTATAAAAATAATATAAAATCTTTATAAATCATAAACCCTCAAATAATTCAAGAATTGAAATCAAAACATGAGTTAAGCTCACCTATGCACAATTGTAAGTTTCTACTTACTCCTTCCTTGCTTTCCTTTACTTCCTTCACTGTTTTCTTTACTTGGAAGCACTTGAGAGCAACTTCTAAAATTTAATATGGAGGTTTGGAAGGTGAAATAGCTTAGAAATGATTGTTTTTTGTCATGGTTTAATGATAGAAATGAGGAAAGGTTGAGGTGGTAGCTTGATGGCAAAGCCTAAGGTGGCAAAGCTTGAGGTGGCAAGTGGTGATTCAAATATGATGTTACACACACCTTATACAACTGTATATTATTTCTCATTATTGATTTATCTATTTACAACCTATTTTAATTTCCGTACGATCGGATAATAAATTCTATCCTAATTTCTTAACCGTTCATTCGATCTCTAAACTGGTTGGTATCAAATTCTTAAATGATTATCTTGTTTGCATTTCTAAAATCATATGTACATATGGACCTTTTAATATGACACTTAAATCACATTGTATCCCAAGTATGTTAATTTACAAATATATACTTTTGAAATAACTTGATCAAATCAAATTAAACCGTATAAACTTACTAGTGACACCTTTAACACTTCTAAAAATTATTACATGTAACCTGAGATATTCTATACTATTAAAGTTTTTGGGATAACTCCTTCAATTTTGACTCCTCTTACATAAGCAGAAGTAGCAACACTCCCCGTTAACCCCAGAATGCCTCCCCCATACACTAAATGAATTTTTCTTTTTGCTAAAGTTCTACAAGGTTATTAGTTGCCCCCTATAAACTCACCATTTTTCCTAGATTTGTTCCACAAAAGACAAAAATACAATTGAACTTGTGAATGGAAAAGACTTCCTTTTTTCTTTTGAAAGTAAGTTATGCAAAAATAGAGTAAGTACAATGCTATTTGTTGAGGTATGAAGAGGGAATGCATTATTGCACGTTTTTCTCCTTTATCAGAAAAGTTGAAGCTTAATTCTAATTTAATCAAAGTATATTCTTTTTCAATTTTTCTTATGATGAATTTTTAGTATCTTGGATGGTTACATATTTTAGTATGTTTTTATATGATTGAAAACTTAAGTGGATTACACTTGAAGCCAAAACCAAGCTAGTTAAGTTAGTTTCTAGAAAAATTGATAGTCTTATGAAATATGCTTAATTTTTTTATTTCTATTGATCTTGAAATGCTTATATTGTATTTGGAAGTGCCTATAAATAATTATGAACAATAGCAATTAGTTGCTTAATTGAAAGAAATAATTAATTTAAGTTAGAATCAATTTTACTCATGTTATTTTGGATTGTGTTTAAGTTTTAGGGGCTGCCCTAATAATATTTGGATTATTAGTTATTTAATAGTTGTCTTAATGTTTAATGTCTTGAATTAGTAGTAAAATATGGAGTATGCATTGTTTTTTAGGTCAAGTAATTAATATGGAATTGTTTACAAAATATTGAAAAGTGTATGTGATTTTAATTAGAATAGATTATGTGATTTATTAAAAGGATATTAAAAGGTACATGATTTGATTATGTTAGGACTTTAACACATCCTATCTTCCAAAGAGATTGACCTTTTCACTTAGCATTCATCACTCCACCTAGTGGTTTTGGTACATTGGAGATTATTACAAGTTGTCTCTTGGGCACAACTCAACGTTCACTAGAAACCTGTAGGTATTCTTATTATTAATAGTTTTTTTGATGGTTTGCTATCTTTTGTAGATCATAGTATAGAAAAAGATTTTATTTCACTGTCTGCAAGATGAATTCTCATTTCTGCTCCAACACCTAACTAACTGATAGATCAACTTCTAGCATATGTGCCAGAACCTGATCCAGCCTTAGCTCATGTGGATTGGTCCAACAGAGACACTAGTCAAAAACGTAAAATGAATTTGACTCTCAGCCAGTAAAATTTATCCTTAATGGTTTCAACTAATAGTGTATATATTATGTTGTTTCAGTTTTATTTTCTAATAAGTCACATTTCAGGTAATATCTTCTAAACTCTTCTTTTAATTTATTTTTGACATTGGGGATAATGTCTCGATTAAGTTGGGGAAATGATAGTTGATATCATGTCTTGTGTGTTCAATGTGTGTTTTTTTAGTTTTTTTAAATTCAAGCGTGTTTTCTTTTGGTCTGTTGAAACCATGAAAAAGGGTGGTAGAGTAAAGGGTAACTTTAACACTCTTGAGATGTATTCCTATTATTTTTTTGCATAATATAACAAGTTTGTGAAGTTCTTAACAGAAGTTTGTGAATTGTCAATTTTTGAGTCGTAGATGTTCTTATGACTTCAATAATTAAAATTAAACACGAATAATGTGGTTTGATTCATGATGGGTGTTGTTTTGAACTTTGATGTTGTTCTTTGGTTAATATATTTTTGTGATAATTATACTCAAACCTTTTTGCGTAAATAGTTATGTTATTCGGTGTGGAGACAATCGTGTTAAAATAGGTAGTTCTTATGCCCTCACTTTAATCATCACTTAGATTTTTGATATGTAGGGTTGAGTGTTAGAATTTTTCCTTTTGGTCTGTCGAGACGGACAACTAATTCTGCACCACTTGAAAAATGATTAACGTATTAGGCTTTATAGCACCATGTCCAAATCAGCTTGTTTCCTATGTGATGTTCCAAGAGAACATCCCCCATAGTGAGCCACTTTGAATCTTTCATTAAATAAGTCTTTTTTGTGGTAACCATATCTTCTTACCTAACCTAAATACACTATTATCCTCCCATATTCTAAAAATAATTTGGAGCTTGAGAAATATTCCACTGACAAGGTGATCTTACAAAAAAAATTGGGTTAGAATAGAAGATAAGTGTGGGGGAGTTTCTCTTCTAAAAAAAATAAAAAAAAAATAAAAAAAAGTTGCTAAGTGTTAAAAATATTATGAGTTGCAAACTAAAAATGGGATGTTGCAAAAATCAATCAAAATGATGAAGAGGGGCCCAATTCAATAACAATAGGCCCTGGTGTTGAAATTTGTGGAGTATGAAAATTCTTCATTGATAAATTCTATGTCTCTAATCTCATAAAGTTTTTAAAACTTGTTGTATCATATCCTTTTATTTCTTAGCCACATTACTACCCTTTAGCCCAATTACAACCTTTGTTGAAAATCTTTTAATTTTGTGTAGCGCCTTCAGTGTAGTGGAGATTTGTAACAAATAAAAAGCTTAAGATGTTTAACTCTTCCATTAAAGATTGGGTGATGGCTTTTGCGAGATTTTATGGGAATTCACTTCTTTGAAGCATGCATGATTTCGTCATTGTTGACATTAACTATTCACACCACACTTGAGTATGCTTACTATGGAAATGTATTAACTTTTGAATGACTAAGAATTAGATTCAACACTTGCTTAATTTCATTTCCATATTACTTTGTTGTTTCCTCAAAATAATGGTTGAAAGTTAGTTATCGTAGGTGTTTATAGGTATCACCGTTGGAAACCCTCGCGAGATTATAACTCGTCCTCTATGGGCCACCTAAGGGTTTAAAGGCTTGTTGCATATGCTAAATGCAATCATGATTTTCTATAAAAGTGGATTAGTTTAGGTTTGTTTTAGGCTTGCTCAAGGACGAGTAAGGTTAAGTGTGGTAGAGTTTGATATGTGCATATTTTGACATATTTTTATATCAAATCCTTTATACTTTTCATGCTTTATTCTTGTTAATAATATAGTTTTATTAACATTTTATGTTAGAAAATCAATGAACAAAAAGAGATCAAAAAGAGCCAAAATGAAATAATAGAAGATAACATATTTCGTGAGTAAGTTGGGAGATAATATTTTATTGGATTAAAGAAGCATCACAATTAGAAGAAAATGGTCATTTTTGCCTAAGTCCATCATGTGTAGATCAAAATATATACAAGAAATCACTTTTAACTTTGCAAGTGATTGTTGGGCATGCATTAAATTCAAAATAAACATGTTTCCAAACTTGTGCACTTTTTATATTTTTGGCATAACTCCATGTTCAAAAGCCTTATGGACTTGAATTCTTGCTTTATTTGAAATCAAATAGCTAGAACTACAACTTTTCTGTTGAAAGCTCAACCCAATTCAACCTTCATTATAGCAGAAAATTCATTCAAATGTGTGTATTGGAAAAGATCTATCTATGCTGACATATTTCCTTAAATCAAGCATAACTTTCTCCCTAGTAGTTGAAATTAGGTCATTCAAGTTTGAAAACGAAGCTAACAAACAAATACACAGTTTCATGTTGATCACTTTTTCAAAATTAGTGGATTGCATAGAGAAAAGTATATGACCAAATTCAGATCTGAAAAGGACATATGAATTTAGAGAACATTTGAAGGTAATTTGGAGTGCATTTGGGGTGAATTTGGAGATGTCAATTTAGGTACTCTTCTACTATAAATAGGGGCTCTTGGATAACATTCAATACATACAAAAACCCTTAGAGGAGGAAAGAAAGTTTTATTGTTGTCTTTTTTTAGGCTAAGTTTTCTAGTAGTAATAGAAATGCATTCTCTAATTATTTTTTTATTTTTAGTCTTTTCTACTTTCATTATGTCTTTCTAAATTTCATTTAGCTGAGGAAAAAGGGTAAACCTCTTGATGGAGGAAGATGAATGGTTATAAATTTGCATAATGTTTAGGTGTATTGCATTATTCTTTTAATTTTTGATTGAAACCCTTCTTGTTTTGTGGTGATTCTTGATTTATGTATCACCAATAATACAACAAATACTTAGGTTTATTTAGCTTATTGTACATTTCTACTCCATCAACTTTTAATGTGAAACCTTAATTTATTTTAGACAAAGGTGTGCATAAATACTTAATCGTACAAATAAGTGTTGGCGTTAAACCCTCCTTATTTTGTGGGGATTCTTAATTTATGTATCACCAATAATACAACAAATACTTGGATTTATTTAGCTTGGTGTATGGTTCCACTTCACCGAGTGCTAACATGAAACATTGATTTATTGTAGACAAATATATGCATAAATACTTGATCATATAAATAAGTATTGGTATTAAGAGATAATTTACAAACAGTAAGACAATATCATGATTACCTTAATGAATGAGTTATATGTTAACATTTTCCCATCGGAACCTTCATTATGTATGGATTATAATAGTGGCATTTAAAATATGTAAAAAGAATAAATAATCTTTCATCTATCCAAAGTTCAAGTGTGGATCCCTAATTCTCACTACTTTATTATTTTGATTTTTTAGTTATACCATAAATCTTTTTTTATAATCTAAACCACATTCAACCCATCTTTGAAGAAATACAAACCCAAAATCTTCAAACAAGTTCCTTGTAGATTGACCTCTGAATTCGGAGAAATTTATTACTTTGACACAACTTATACTTAGGTTTGCAACCTTCAAGTTGTAGTATCGCTACTTCACCTAAGACTAGGAATTATGATTTACTACTAGTTGTTTCTCATGACTTGTGGGTTCTTGGAATTATTGGGTTAAGTCCAAGAGGATTAATAAATTAGATTAATTAATCAGAATAATTAATTTATTCAACTATGTCATAAAAGTTGTGAGCTATGTGTAACGAACTGTGACTCTAAGCCTCAACATCATCTACCTGATCACATTTCTCCCGGAGCTTAAAGGTTCCAATAAAGCATATTCCTCATGTTCTGGAAATGTATACAAGTATGGAGAATATAATAGAGAAGTCTTAAAATATATAGAGTAGTAAGGAAGGTTCTAGGTATATTCTTGGAGAGTTCTAGAGAGCCTCTCCCAACTATTGGATATTTTTTATTTCTACTGTCCATCTTAGAAGGTGAGAAGTATAAATAGGGGATAGGAGGTCATTTGTAACAAGGAAGTGGAGAATTAAAGTTTGAGTGAAAGTTCTTTGTTAAGAGCTCTTTTGTCTTAAATACTTTCTTGTGCATTTTTCTTTGCTCAAGCTTTTTTGAATCACTGCATACCATTTCTTCATATACAAACACTTGAGAGAAGTTGACTTAGCTAAGCTGAAAGGGGAGGAAGGAGCTAAGGTCACATGGTATATTGTTGAGGGAACAAGTTCATGACACACGACTAGTTTAGAGTAAATTACACACAAAACTTGGACAAGTCTATTTCTAGCTTATAAATTAATCTAATTATTGGATTTATTTAATTAATGTGATTAATTAAAGGAGTTTAAATTAATTCAACTTTTCAATTAATTCAATTAATTGATGAGCTTAATTAATAGGATCCATTGGATTAGGTAGCCCAATAAAATATTTAATTAATTGATTGAATTAATTAATTAATTAAGATGGATCTAATTAATTAATTAGGCCTAGGCCCATTAGATGTGGGCTTTATAGAAATTAAAAACTAATTAAGAATTAAATTATGGATTTAGTTCTTAATGGTGGAAGGAATAGGAATCTAGATAGGGAAGAAAAGGTAAAGTTTTAATTAGGGAAGAAATACTATTGTTAATGGGACAAGGGCTAATATTCATTACCTCTTAATACATAATTTTATAGGGCTAAATGGCAACAGATTTTTCAGGAAAGGTAATCATCTAATTTGCTATTGTATGGAGATGTTAATTGTTGGAGAATTGCATGAAGAGAAATCTATTTCTTTTCTTAATGAAATCTCTAGCATGCTTGGCATATGATGCCAAATGATCAGATCAAATTTTCAGCCTCTGTGTACGTATTTTTTGAAATAAAATTATGGTAGGAAACCAACGTCTTCTTTCGCATAAATTAGGAAAGAAAAATCTTTTTGGCTTACACATAATTCAGCACAAAAAAAGCAGCCAAATAGGGAGAAAAATGTTCTCTTAAGTGGTGAAAATTATCTAACTTGTCCGCTCTTCACACCTAATTTAATTCTTTATTCAAATTTTGAATTGAGAATTAATTCTTACACCTACACACTAATTGGTAGTGTCTTCTGAGTTCCAAAAACAAATACTCTAGGTTAGAATTATCGAACCAAAAACTACTAGAATGGCATTCGGTTGTGAGTGAACATCCAAGACATGGATATAATTAAAGGATAACAATTGGGATCTTAGAAGCGAATCGATTTCAATCAAAGGGTTTGGATTGAAATAATTGGAGGTATGATCATGGACAGAAGATGTTTCAAATCATTACAACTCCTACATCAGCCGCAGTGTAATTCAGGTAAACTTTTTCTAACTTTTCTACACAAGGTACCAGAAAATGCACAACTAAGTAATCGCAAAAGAGTTTCAAAATTCATCATTATTACATGTGACATAAAATTTGTTTATGTTATTGAAAATTTTTAATTTTCATTGCGTATATGTTTTTTTGGAACTACGCACCCAATAGTGGTATCAGAGCCAAGGTTCATGCGTTTCTAATACTTTTTGATTATGTTTATTTAATTTAAGTGATAAATTAAATATTTATATGTATGATTGATTTAAAATTAATTTAATTTCTTTGTTTGGGATCTTATGTTTATTGTTGTCAAGTGATGAAATGAATAAACAAAAAAGAATAAATAAATAAAAATCTGCCCAGAATCCACACACACAGTGCCCAGTAAGCATTGGCGCCGTGGCGCCAACAGAACTATTGCGAGAACAGTCTTTTTTGTTCCGTTTAATCAAGTAATTGTTATGTGATTGATTTTTTTTATTTGTTAAAACATGAAAGAACATCAAAACAAAATTAATTACCATAAAAGTTAATTTCTTGATTCAAGAATATAATTTTTAAGTTCAAGATTTCAAATTTTGCATTCAAGAATTTGATTTCTGATTCAAGACTTCAAAATTTTGAAAATCTTGAATCTCTACATTCAAGAACTACAAGATTTGAGAAATTTGAAATTATTGAATTGATAATAATAATAATAAAATCAGTGAAGTTGATTTCTTGATCAAGAAAATTAGTTTATGATTAAGTTTTTCCATGATTTCTTGAAAAGATCAAGAAATCAAGAATTCTTGAGGGTGATCAAGAAAAATGCAAAAGTTGTAAACTCAAGCCTATTTCGTTTGACAATGCAAATGTTACATGAAAAAAAATTAATTTTTCAAAATTAAAATTAATAGTTAATTTTATGAAAAATTATTTTTCTTGAAAAACCAAGAATCTTGATCCCAAATTTGAAAAACATTACAAATAATGTAATCAGTAAATTCATATACTTCTATTATCATGTGATGATTTATGTTAAGCATGCTAAGTTGGATGATCATGGAACATAGGCCAATATGATTGGATTAATTTTATGCCCTTATTAATTATTTTTTAGTTTTAATTAAAATGAAGCCTATGAGTTTCGTCTTTCTCTGGCTTTTATTCTGGATGTATTTCTATCTCACTCATATTTACCTCCATTTGGAATTGTTCCAAGATTTCTTTTAGTTTAATGAGAGTAGAATTAGAGGGTGAGGTTTATCTTTTTATAATTTAGCAGACATTACAAGAAGATGGAGAAAAAGTGAGGAATGAAGGTCGTTTAATGTATGAGATACATTTATGTAATAGATATGTCTATTTATATTTATGTAATAGATATATCTATTTACATTTAATTATCACCCTTAAATTGACCTTGATCAATTTAGGCTCGAGTAGATCACATATGATTAAAGGCTCATGATCATCCATTTATTTTAGTATGTATGTAATGCATGTTGTGTTTATTTAACATGTATGCTTGTTATCATTAAGATAGTGAACTTTAAATAAGCAAGATAAAAAATGAGATCTTGCATAATTTGAACTAGTATGACCCTTACTTGAAAATATTTCAAGTTAAGAACCTTGTTGGTTTGATATCAAGCATAAACAGATAATATTGGATGGCACACAATCGTCCATGCTTTCCATCAAAGGTAGTTTGCATTTGAATGCTGCCATGCTTAGTTCGTTGGCCACGAGTCGTAAAATGTGCTAAGTAGAGGTAATAGCTGTGATTGCTACAACATGGAGATGCTCATGGGGTAGGAGGGCTAAGGGCGTTAGCCACGAGTCGTAGGACATATTTTAGTTGTCTTACTGATAAACATTTGTTTTTTTTTTAAGTGTTTATATTACTTTTTATGCATTTACTTTGAAATATTGTAGGTAATAACAAATAGAAAGAAAATAGAAAGAAATATTGGTATTTCAGGAATAACTATCTCCATAGATGTCATAATTAGTTGATTCAAGTGCATGTGGAAAGCCAAGACAGAGCTACAATTTGTATGAAGACACCAAAAGCCAGTTCGGCCTATAAAGCAATCCAAAATAAGTTTAAAGAGGCTGAAGATGCTGAAGCTGGTGCCTAGTTATGCCAAGCTATCCAGTCAGCGCCCACACATTGCCATACAGATAAAAAAGGCAAAATGGGTTTTTAGCCCTCTTTAGGGCTTCTCCCATCTGATTTTAAGGACCCTAAAAGAGCCTCCAAAGGTATTATGGACGTAAAGAGTTGTTCTTAGACAGAAAAAGGCTACTAGATAGTGAGAGCTTGCTGCTGGACAGAGAGCTATTCTTGGAGAGAAAAGTGAGCCATTCTTGGAGACAAAGAGAGGTTCAACCATTTCTTCCATTTCAAAAATTGGTGAACAATTTCCATGCTCATTCTTATGTATTTCTTGATGTTATTTTCATACATGATAAACTAAACATTTTTTTCTAGAGGATGATATAACCTTATTTGATCCTATATTTTGAATTCTAAATATTATTAGTTTAAGTTATTCATCTTGTTTGTGTTATCTTGTTTAATACTGCATCTTGATTATTTGCCCATTAATTGAGAGTGTTTAATGTATGAGATTCGATACTCGAGAGAGAGAAAATTATACATGATCATAAAGATAACATAACCTAGGAATCATAGAGTTGAGAAGCTTATGAAACCTTTGAAGTTTTGAAGAAGAATTCATTGAACCTTTGTAGAGTTTTATTCTTGAGTTTTTATAGAGATATTGAAATTCAAATTAGAACTCATAATCAATTCGGCACTTGAGAGAGGAAATTAATGAGCTTAGGAATTCTTAACTTACATGTGTTGTTGACTTGAATTGATATGTTTTGGAAGGAATAACTTAGGTGATAATTAGGTGAGTCATTCTTCCAGAATTCCTTGTTCATAAAGTTCTTGTTGTATAACTTCTAAGAACTCTAGTCTTGTGTTTGTAATTTTATCTTATTCTACTTTGTTTACCAGTCATCACTTGATATTCTAGATAAAATTAGGACTATTTGAATTACAATACTTGTTGTAATTTTTTATTACAATCGTTATGGATACTCAACTCAACTCACCGTTGTATTAAAGCTTGACACCGTGCACTTGCGGTTTGCAAAATATTTCAGGAACAAGTTTTTAGTGCTGTTGCCGGGGATTATTTTATCATAATTGCATTAATATTGTTATGACTTAGTCTAGATTATTTTTACTTTCTTCCCATATATTGATGAATGTCTTGCATTGCATTGAGTTATATATATTTATATGCATAAGGCTAGGAGTCTTGAGGCGATGGCTACTAATAGCTATCAGTAGCCTTATAAGAGGTCTTCCATTGAAAAGGTTGTCGGTATTCTTGAGGTAGATCCGTTTACACAACTTGCTGCCCAAATTTCTTTTCTTTCTAACCAATTTGCAACTTGGACTTCTTATGGAGCTTCTCAAAGAATGGATTCCATGGCATCCACTAGCACTTCATTTATGGAAACTAGAATTGAGAAAAAGGCATCATTGGAAGATTTTCTAAGCACTTTCATTAGCGAAACGAGAGCCCGATTTAATAAGAATGAAGTAAAGATAGTCAACATTGAGACTCAATTGGGGCAGCTATCTTTAAGTTTAGGAGTTTAAATGAATTCAATAGAAAATCAAATTGGAAAGTTTGCTACTGAAATTAATGCTAAAAAACATAAAGAAAACTTTTCAAGTGAAATGGAAATCAATCCAAGGGAGCATTGCAAAATCATCCAACAAGAACAAATGGAGGAGTGCGAAACTACTAAAAAGTGCAACGCCATCTCCCAAGAGAAGCCACCTCAAGTGCTTGCTAATTCAGGGACTTTCATTATCCCTCATTCAATTGGAAACTCTACTTGTGAAATAGCATTATGTGATCTAGATGGAAGCATTAATTCAATTTCACTATTTAATTTCATAAACATGAACTAGATGAAGCAAGGCCTACTAAGGTGACTCAAGATATGCTTGGGAATGGTGATCAATTCTTGTGCTCTACAGATTTTTTTATTTTTAATATGAAAAAAGATAGGTACATCTTTACCATGTTTGGAAGACCATTCACAGTAATAGGGGATATACTTATTGATGTCCAAAAGGCCCTTGATGCTACTCTGGATCATCCTCACCTTGCTTATCCAAAAGGATCACCTACACTCTTAGTGTAATGCCCAATTCTCAATTCTCTCCTATATAGCCAATAATAAGCATTTTTCATCAATATATATCTAATCAATACGCATTATCAAATTATGGCATACAAATAGCATTATTGCATAAACATGAATTATGGCATACAAATAGCATTATTGCACAAATATGAATGATTGTTACTATATGCTCCAGTTATGATTTAACATGCATTAGTACATGAAATATGAGATCAAACTTTCATTTCTTGATTTAACATATTCCTTAAGTGCCTTTTTGCAGTGAAAAGCTCGGTATCTCGGGTAAGAAAGATTGATGTGTTGAATGACCATAAAATGAATTATTTGTATTGCTCTATACTAGTTATATGCTAAAGTGATTAGTTGCCTATATATTTACTTGAAATATGTTACATTTGGCTAAGAACTAAAAGTATGCAAAATGGTGCAATTTGATTGGTTGGTTGACTAAAAATTGCATGGAATCATTCTAAACCGCATTGCACTTGATTTTAACACCAAAACATCAATTTTTGTCATCTCCCTAGCCCATGAATATGGCTTTTGGCATGAGAAGACACCAAGCATGATGCAACCAATCATAGCCCTCCACTTACCTCTCTTTGAAAGGTAAAAGAAATCATTTTCATCCATATTTCTTATGGAAGCACCTCAAAAATGACCAGCCCTTATTATCCTAAGTTTCTCCAAAATTTCTACATTCTCATACTCACAAAAATTAAATTCAATCCACAGGAATCCATAGAACACAAACTAGAACAAGTTTCCACCCTTTTAAGCTTGAAAATCATTGATTTTGAAGCTTAATTCCAACTTAATCAAGGTATATTCTTTTTTAATATTTCTTATGATGAATTTGTAGTATCTTGGATGGTTACATGTTTTAGTATATTTTTGTATGATTGAAAACTTAAGTAAGTTACACTTGAAGCCAAAACCAAGCTAGTTAAGCTAGTTTTTAGCAAAATTGATAATCTTGTGAAATATGCTTAATTTACTTATTCCTATTAATCTTGTAATACTTATATTGTGTTTGGAAGTTCCTTTGATGATTGAAAACAATAGAAATTAGTTTACTTAATTGAAGGGTACAATCAATTTAAGTTAGAACCGAATTTATGTTATGTTAATTTGGATTGTGTACATGTTTTGTGGGCTTCCCTAATGATTATGGTTGAATTATTAGTTATTTAATGGCTGCCCTAATGTTTAATGTCTTGAATTAGTAGTAAAATATGGAGTATGCATTATTTTTAAGGTTATGTAATTGATATGGAAATATTTACAAAAGATTGAAAAGTGTATATGAACTTTAACTAGAATAGACTAAATGATTTATAAAAAGGATATTAAATGGTACATGATTTGATTATATTAGGCGTTAACAAATCCTATCTTCCAAAGAGATTAGTCCATAAAGTGGACTTGAGGTAAGTTGAAACTTTCATTTGCTGTATCACAAGAATCATATAATGTTTGTTCATGTTTTAATGTGATTGTTATTGTTTGTCAAATGATGTAATGTTTGATGCATTTATGGTTCATGAAACATGATACTATAAAGAATATAATGAGGTTTTTGAAAAGAAAGTATGGTACTTGATTGATGGTCGGGTAGACAAGGGACGTGGGAGGGACCGGCGGACCCAACAAATAGTGACAAATACTTGAGGTTGAAAAATTGGTATAGGAAAGGCACAATGAATGAGATAGAATATGGCTAATACCCAAGGTTGAAAGACCAAGTATGAAAATCCCCTATTAGTTTTCTTATTAGCCAATCATTATGAACAAGTTTCGAAAACCACGGTCTATCACTATTAGTTAGGTACCACACTTCAAGAGCCCTAAAAAATAATTTATGAAAGAAAGTTATTAAATTGAATATTGTATTTAATCATTTATGTGATTTGTATGTATGTTACATGTTTTAGTATATTTTTGTATGATTGAAAACTTAAGTAAGTTACACTTGAAGCCAAAACCAAGCTAGTTAAGCTAGTTTTTAGCAAAATTGATAATCTTGTGAAATATGCTTAATTTACTTATTCCTATTAATCTTGTAATACTTATATTGTGTTTGGAAGTTCCTTTGATGATTGAAAACAATAGCAATTAGTTTACCTAATTGAAGGGTACAATCAATTTAAGTTAGAACCGAATTTATGTTATGTTAATTTGGATTGTGTACATGTTTTGTGGGCTTCCCTAATGATTATGGTTGAATTATTAGTTATTTAATGGCTGCCCTAATGTTTAATGTCTTGAATTAGTAGTAAAATATGGAGTATGCATTATTTTTAAGGTTATGTAATTGATATGGAAATATTTACAAAAGATTGAAAAGTGTATATGAACTTTAACTAGAATAGACTAAATGATTTATAAAAAGGATATTAAATGGTACATGATTTGATTATATTAGGCCGTTAACAAATCCTATCTTCCAAAGAGATTAGTCCATAAAGTGGACTTGAGGTAAGTTGAAACTTTCATTTGCTGTATCACAAGAATCATATAATGTTTGTTCATGTTTTAATGTGATTGTTATTGTTTGTCAAATGATGTAATGTTTGATGCATTTATGGTTCATGAAACATGATACTATAAAGAATATAATGAGGTTTTTGAAAAGAAATATGGTACTTGATTGATTGTCGGGTAGACAAGGGACGTGAGAGGGACCGGCAGACCCAACAAATAGTGACAAATACTTGAGGTTGAAAAATTGGTATAGGAAAGGCACAATGAATGAGATAGAATATGGCTAATACCCGAGGTTGAAAGACCAAGTATGGAAATCCCCTATTAGTTTTCTTATTAGCCAATCATTATGAATAAGTTTCGAAAACCACGGTCTATCACTATTAGTTAGGTACCACACTTCAAGAGCCCTAAAAAATAATTTATGAAAGAAAGTTATTAAATTAAATATTGTATTTAATCATTTATGTGATTTGTATGTATGTTATTTGTTATTGCATTAGTTTTATCTTACTGAGCCTTTAACTCATTAGATTCATGTGATGCAGTTGGAAATGTACAGGTTTAGAGGTTGACTGAATTTCTAGAGCGGCCGGACAGAGATTTGTTCATATGCCATGCTTCGAGTTATTTTATATCATATTTTGAAAACTCTATTTTGTTTTTAAATAAGCCGCTCTATTATGGTTTTGTAAACAAATGTATTCAGTTTTGATATATGTATAATATGGTGTGTTTAAAACGATTCAAGCTCTTGCTTTTATAGCAAAAAATGAGAACTTTTATTAAAATCATAACTCTAATATTGATAAAAAATTAATATTTCATGACTTAATTATATCAGTTTGTTTAGGCTCTGTAGTTAGGTTAAAGGGTGTTACACTTGTAGCACACAAAGATGTGGCATGATAAACACTTATTTTTAGATCCCTGATGAGTAAAGAAGATAGTCAAGCCGACGACTTTAAATCAAGCGCTTCTTGGAAGGCAACCCAACCCTTTTTCTTTTGCTTTTTAATAATTTCTTAGTTAGTTTTTGAAATATGTTCACTTTCAAGCATGTTTAGCTATTGCATTTCTTTGTTTATGTTTGTGTTCTCACTTTTGTTACTTTTATTGCTTTAACCCATAATCTTTCATGCTTTCTTTTCTTGTGTAGATGGATGTCGACTTGGTGATATGTGTAGATGTCCATGAACTCTAAGTGCATCATCTATTGAAAAGGGGAGTTTCTTATTTCTACCTCTTATGTGCTTTGATTCTCTAAACATTGAGGACAATGCTAATTTTAAAGTTGGGGGTAGGATTTTTGTTTTGTGTGTTTGAGCTTTATATGAAAAATAGAGCCAAATTTTTCAATTTGAATTACCTATGTTGTGTAATGAAAGTCCAAGAGCAAGCATACTTTATTGACAAACTTAGTTAAGTTCATGTTTTGTGATTGAATGAATAACTTAATTGTTGATTGTCTATGATGATACCTAATTAATATTGTAGAGTCTAGAGGAAAGAAAAATTGCTAGTCTTGAGACATAGCAATTCTTATATGTTTGATCCTTGTAATGAATCATGAATTTTCATTAAGTACGTCGTGTCAAAATCTTGTGAATTATATGCTACTTGGTATTAGATTTTGCTTCTAATGAGTTGTATTGGTCATTTTGTGGTGTTTTAAAACTTTCTTAATTATTCTTTGAGGCAAAATTGTAGATAACTACAAATTTGGAAATGATTTAGGCCATCTTTGACCCGTTTATGCCATTTAAGCCTACCATGATCACACTTTTATTCACTTATTACCCTTTGAGCTGCTTTTCAAAGAATGGTATGTGTAAGGCATATGAATGACCACCATTCGACTTCATTTCTTGAAGCTCACCATACTTACCCTTTATAGCCCGAAAAAATAATTATTGTCCTTAAGAGAGCTTAAGGTATGACATTTTGTGCACAATCTTGTCAAGGGATCATATGGAGATATGTTGAGGGTATGGATGAATATATTTAGGGTATGAGCAAGGAAAATATGCAAAGAAAAAAATGTCAACTCATGTTGATGACAGGAAACAAGTTTGGGGGTTGTGAAAACAAAAGAACAAGAAATGAAGCCTTGGGATTCATGAAAAAAAAATAATAAAAAAAATATGGAAAAGAAAATAAAAGAAAAGCATGAATCCTAAAGAAAAAAAAATCGAAAAGAGAAAAGAAAGGAGGAGAGTGAGATTCTATATGCAACGCTTTATGCTCTCTTACATTGTTTATCTCTATCTTTCTTTGTAAGCCAATACCTAGGCTTTATGTTATAAGCTTATTGAAGTCCTTTTGATCCAAGTTTGCAAGTGTCTATATTAGTGGAGAACTTGCATGAAAAGCAAGCATATGGAACACCTAGAACTCCTTTGCTGAGACCATGAGAATCATTGATTGTGAAATTCATACCTAAAATGCATGCATGAAACTTGAGCTTGACACTTCACACACACATTTTCAATTCATGACTAGATTGATGAATCACAAGTTTTGTAGTATCCTTCGACTAGCTTTGTCACTAACCTTTGGATTCATGTGCAATAAATATTGATGAGACATTTGAATTGGTTGATCAAGTTTAGTAATTCATGATCAAAGTATGAGTCTATGATTGTTTGATTTTGAGTTTTCCTCGAGGACGAGTAAAAGGTAAAGTTTGGGGGTATCTGATAAGTTGGTTTTATACCAGTATTTCATATGCCTTTTGATTAACATTTGGTTTTTTTCAAGTGTTTATGTTACTTTTTATGCATTTACTTTGAAATATTGTAGGTAATGATAAAAAGGAAAGAAAATAGAAAGAAACCAAAAAACTTAGTTGAAATGTTGAAGAATCTGAATTGTGGTGCAATTGATGATAGTTTTTGTATTTCAATCATAACTCTTTGTTAAAAAATGATTTTGACTTGATTCTTACACCAATAGAAATACAAGAGATATATCTATAACTTCTATGTTTACCATAAAATCCAATTCTATTGATATTAATAAGAAACATCAAGTTCAAGAGTTAGTACTAGGCTGCAATTTTTGGCTATGATACATATTGGTATTTTAGTAATAACTATCTCCACAAATGTCATAATTAGTTGATTCAAGTGCCTGTGAAAATCTAAGATATAGAGCTACAATTCGTATGAAGACATCAAAAGTCATTTCGGCCTGTAAGGCAGTCTAGAATGGGTTTAAAGAGGCTGAAGATAGTGCCTAGTTGTGCCAGGCTGTCCAGTCAGCGCCTACACATTACCACATGGATAAAGGGGCAAAATGGGTTTTTAGCCCTCTTTAGGGCTTATCCCATCTGATTTTAAGGACCCTAAAAGAGCCTCCAAAGGCATTATGGACGTGAGGAGTTGTTCTTGGATAAAAGAAGGCTGCTGGACAGTGAGAGCTTGCTGCTGGACAGAGAGCTATTCTTGGAGAGAAAACTGAGTCATTCTTGGAGACAAGGATAGCTTCAACCATTTCTTCCATTTCACAAATTGGCGAACAATTTCCATACTCTTTCTTATGTATTTCTTGATGTTATTTTCATACATGATGAACTCAACATTTCTTTCTAGAGGATGATATAACCTTATTTGATCCTATATTTTAAATTCCAAACATTATTAGTTCAAGTTATTCATCTTGTTTGTGTTATCTTGTTTAGTATTGCATCTTGATTATTTGGCCATTAATTAAGAGTGTTTGATGTATGAGATTCGATACTTGAGAGATGGAAGATTATACATGATCATAAAGATAACATAACCTAGGAATCATAGAGTTGAGAAACTTATGAAACCTTTGAAGTTTTGAAGAAGAATTCATTGAACCTTTGTAGAGTTTTATTCTTGAGTTTTTATAGAGATATTGAAATTTATATTAGAACTCATAATCAATTCGGCACTTAAGAGAGGAAATTGATGAGCTTAGGAATTCTTAACTTACATGTGTTGTTAACTTAAATTAGTATGTTTTGGAAGGAATAACATAAGTGATAATTACGTGAGTTATTCTTTTAGTTACCTTTTAATTGATAATGTTGTTAGTTACCTTTTAATTTTTTCATACGGGCTCATAAAATTGGGTGTATGGCGACACTAATTGGACCTCAAGTCCACTAAAAAATTAAACTTCTCAAATTTTCGGGTAGATGGTGATGGGATTTGAATAATATAATGAAAGATATTTATGATTAAAGACCTAATCATAAATGGATATTAATAGAATGAATGCTTAAATTTATACCTCGCATAGGATAATAGTTATCGATAATAATTCCACTTAGAAAAATATAGATACACAAACAAACTTACCAGCTCAATCATTGTGAAAGGATAGATGTATGTCACCATGGCGGATATTTAGAGTATGGAAAGAGGAAGCACAAATATTAACTTGCTTGATTTTCTTCTAATTTAATAAGTTTTCTATATTTCTTTATCATTGTGAGCTTGATCACTTATCTAGTCATATGAGTTATGTATAAAATATAATTTATTTTTTATGTTTCAGTATTATCAAATGAAGCATTTCGCTTCTAACAATTAGTTTGAGTACTTTTTTTTTCTAATTACTCCTTATTTGTGGGAGAGATAAATAATTTATTATGATAAGAATTTACAAGATGATAATTTACTACTACATGTACATTGAAAATTTGAATTGGGTGATATCTAATAATTTTGTATCTATTTAGTGGTTTATTACCAAAGTAGAGGGAAAATAAGAAAAAATGTTACTGCCACTGTCTTTTACTTAGATGAAGCTCATGAATCAAAACTTAAAATATTTAACTTTTATCTCAATAAAAAATAAAGTACATCATAACAAATTAATCTCAATTTATTCCCAAATAATTTTTTTAATTCGGTCCATTCCCAATATTTTGTTGATTTCTTCCATATTTATCCTGAATAAAATCTAAATTATGAATTATTAATTATGTCAAATAAATCCCGAATGTGGTATTTGTTACTATGTAGATGGTTGGATTTCGATTGGCAGTTGATGGGATGACCATTTAATAGCTATCATGATGGAGTTGCTTTTCAAAATAATGATAGGTGCGAAATCTAAAGGCATGCGAGAAAAGGCATTTAATTTGTGAGACTGCAGTCAACCCTAGCCCTCGAGCTGGTTTGAGTAAACATTTCAGTAGGGTTCAGTAGCTCGGGAGAAGTGATCTTCTGCTCTATCTGACCTAACTAGCCTGCATGAATTGGCTCAAGGGAACAAGCTATCAGGGTAGTAGAGCCTATCTTGCTTGATGGGTGGTAGTATGGTAAGACTGACTTGGGCAAGTTTGGACTAGGCTGTATGATTTCTAAGTCAGCCCTGGACGAATGGGTGGATTGGAACTAAACTCGATGTCTGGGTTAACTTGCATTTATTTTACACATTGTTGCCTAGATCAACTCTTGTGTAGGGAGCTCAGACATCTCAGCTCAACTCTTACTAGGAGCTCGAGCATATGATTTGAGTTCTAAGATAACTCTACTTAGGTAAGAATCCTACCAAATTTGGAATCATTAATAGAAGGGGATACTTGACTTATCTTGATTATCTCTTTGAAGGAAGTAGAATTATTTCTTTACTGTATTACCTTATTATTCTATCTACTATATGAACGCTCTATTAGAGGTATCTTTTATTTTACGCACTTTACATGTTAGATTAGTACCCGACGTGCCAATTAGATTAGGCATTTTTTATACTCTTGTATTTATAAAAAATAATCTTTTTCAAATCATATTAATAAAATAGGTAAAATTCTTTATCTTTAATTACATTTTGTAAATAGATAAAGTCCTTAGAACAAACTTAGCTATGGGGCATGGTCACGCATTTGATGGTGATCATGAAATATGCCTCTATAGCTTTAGTCTTAAATTAGTTCCGATCAAGGGCTTTTTGAAATGAGATATCGAATAGCCTAATAGACTTACGCATACGATGCATGCTCGCATGAGTAGGATATCTCACTCTATGGACATTGACATAGTGACGCTAGTGCATGTATACGGGGTTTTTTAACGATTCGTTATGAGTCGTTGAAACTTGAAATAAAATCATAGTTATTGAACAATTAGGGTTTTGACTATTAATTCATACTTTAGACTCAATCGGCAGATTAGTTAATGGAAGGACCTTACGTGTATGATACTCGTAATTGAAATAGGTTCACTCGCTATTTCACCTAAATCTAGGTAGTTATGATACACTTGCTAGGTGTTTTCCATGACTTGTGAGGTTTTTGAAATTAAGGAGTTAATTTCAAGCGGATTAATTAATTGAATTAATCAATCAGAAGAATTATTATTCATAAGTTGCAAACCCACTACTAGCTTAGTTGTGAACCTAAATGGTCACACATAATTTGAGATAGAATATTTCTAATTTAGGAATTGATCCAAGGGGTTGGATCTAATTAATTAATAGAGATTAATTAATTAGGGCTTAAATTAATTCAAGGAGTTGAATTAATTATTTAATTAAATAATTGAATTATTTTATTGAACCTAATAAGATTAAGGAGCCCAATTGAAGTGAAATAATTATTTAATTGGATCAAATTAATTATGTAGTCCATAAATTAATTATTAAATTAATTTACTTAATTAAATAATTGGATTATTTAGTTGGACCTAATTTGATTAGGTGGACTAGATGAAATTAATTAATTGAGTTTGGGCTAAGACAATTAATTAGATTAATTATGGGATTTGTTTTTGAGTCCAAACCTAATTCACAAAGGCCCATGAAGATGGTTGAAAAATGATGGAAAATCAAGAGTTTGGGATCTTTGGGAAACCTTAAATATCTTTGGAAGATATAAAAGGGATAAAGTTGGAAGATATTTTGGTTGATGGAAGAAATTTTGATCAACCAAAATATCTTCCAACCAATCAAAATGAGATACAAAATACCAAGAGTAGGACTCTTGGAATTTTGAGCCCCCTATATATACCTCATGGTCGAAAATTGTAAAAAAAAGAAACATCCATATAATTTTTGGCCATATAGAAATTAAGAGAAGAAAATTATTTTCTTCATTCGTCATTTTTCTCTAAAAAATTTCTCTTTAAGTATTAATTCTTTTATCATAAGTTGATAATAAGAATTAATATTTTCTATACACACTCCATCAACTAATTAGAAAAGAAATCAAAATTACTAGCGGAATTCTGATTTTGTGTTCTTGCTCAAAGTGTGGACTACTTTAGAAGGGAGACGTTTGAATCCCTATGAACCAAATTCAGTAAAGGGGCTAGCAATTGATTGTTTCATACCCTACGATAATCAGAATGCATAGAAAGGTATAAATTAATACTTTTATTTTTTATTACAACCATTGAAAACTGCGAGATTGTTAAAAATCGCATCGGATTCGAGGTATTACTATAATTGTTATGGTATGATGTTTTTAAAATTTTTAATTTTCTATTGTGTATACCCCGGGATCACATGAATCCAATAGTGGTATCAAAGCTACGATTTGCACAATTCCAATTAGATTCGATTTATGCCTGTAAATTTAATTGTTAAATTTTGATTAATTTATCGTAATTCTAGTTAGAATAAAATTATTTTATAATTAATTTAATTGTTAAATAGAACATGTATGATTGAATTTGATTCGATCAGAAGAAGAAATCATACATGGCACGGCGTCGGGTGCCCATGCGCGCAGTAACGCTTGCCCATTGCGCGCCCATCGGGTGATGGCTGGGTGCCCATCGAGTGCCAGCGTGCAGCAGTGCGCACTCATTGTGCACGTTGTCGTGTTGAATTGCGAAATATTATTTTTCAATTTTATAATCAAAATGTTTATTTTTAAAATTGAAAAAGGGTCTTTCTTGAAAAATCAAGATTTTAGCACAAGTTATGAAATTTCTATTTTAAAAGTATGGTAAATTTACATGCTTTAATAAATTCATGTGATGTATTTATTTATATGTATGGAATAATCATGGTGCCATTTGGACCAATGTGATTGGATATATCTTTGGTTTTTAAAATGGGGCGTACGAGTCTCTTATTATTTCCTTGTATGTACTTTATATTTTGAATGAGAGTAGAATATGGTGAGGTTTTTCTTTTGATTTTTGGTGGACAAAAAGAATGATCAAAATGAAGAATCAAGAGAAGACCCATAAATGTATGGGATGTATTCATGTAATAGAAACTAGTTTTTATTTTCATTCTATTACCCTTAGATTAATCTAGATCCATTTTTGCTCAAATGGATTGCATAGGAATGGCCCATGATCATCCAAATTATATATGTATTAGATGTATGCGTAGGGTTTTATTTAATTAATTTGCTTGTCAATTTATTAAATAAATCAAGATTAAATTTGATGAGGTCTTGGTTAACATAAATACCCCACTTGAACTAAAAATCAAGTAAAGGAATTTTGAATTCCAATTTCAAGCATATATGAATAAAATTGGGTAAGACCTAATAGTCCATGCCTACCATCAAAAGTAGTTGACATGACAATGCTACCTTACTTTGTCATTGGCCATGAGTCATGGAATGACTTTATAATGAAACGTTGTGATATCTACTAAGCATGGTGATGCCCATGGGATGGACTCAATCAAACTCATATTTTCAATCAATTTTCATTATTTACAAGCATTTGAAGGGAAAAAAAGTTACACAATTTCTACTTTGCATGATAAATACCAATTAGATAGTTTATGTAACATTATATAATTTATACATCAAACATTACACTTTTAATGTATTATATCCACATCAAAAATATAAATATAATATTTATATATTATATTGATTAATACTTTCTTTTAGATATAGTTCATTTGTTATATATCGTATAGATATGTATGTGTTTGTGTGTGAATTTATTATATATGGTGATGTGGTATCACTTCACTTCTTTTAGTATTACTCTTGTTAAGCTTGGGTTGTTGAGTGGCTCATTGCCTACATCACAAAAGGTCGTTAAGGGTCTCGGGGTTGACCCAACGAATATCCTACGACGCTCAAATTAGTTCCAAAATAAGTGGATATAAGCTAGAAATCTTGATAGCATACAAGTGCGTAATTACTTGTTTACCATTTAATAATGAAAGTTGAGAGTATTTATAGTGTTGATATGAGGGTCTTCATAGGTTTGGGCCATTAGGCCTAAGTGGGCTTAGCTGGAATATATAGTCTAATTTTGTGCATTGACTTGCGGACCCCATGAACTTGACCTATTGAATCTTGTTTTTATTCCGACTCAATTTGAATGGACCTCTTGTACTTATCATATTGGGCCTATTTTAGGCTCATGGCATATCATAAGGCCCTCTACTCTCGGGCAAGCCTCACATACGGAGGGTTGGTCGAGAGTAGAGAGTTTGGAGCAAGCCACCTCTGGGGTTGAGTAGCTTGGAGTTGCATTCTTTATTTTTAGTTTTAGTCCATTTCGGTTTTTTGTGTAGAGAATTGACTATGTTTGAGCAAAGCATCTCTTGAAGGGATAAACTCTCAAGCTATGGTGGAGCATCTTTTTTGGAGAGATAGACTCTCAAGCTAAGGTATGTGTTCGCCATCAATTAATGTCCCCTTTGCTAATTTAGTCAGGGGTCTCATTGCCCAGTCAGCGAGCAAGGGGTCAATGGGGCGGTGCCCCTGAAAGGTATTCGATTTTGACATCGAATCTATAAAAAAATCTTATTTTCCCTCTACTTTTTTTTGGTGCTCCTCAAGGCCACTAGGTCGAGCCACCATTAGCTCGACCTGGGCTCGCGCCCCCTCTAGGGGATGCTGGCAGGTCGAGCCACTATGGGCTCTACCTGCTCAAGTTGAGCTACTATCGGCTCAACCTACTCAAGTTGAGCCTATAGTGGCTCGACCTACTCCATTGTTTAGGTCGAGCTACTATGGGCTCGACTTGCTTTCTCCTTAAGGGACTAATAACGTTGTCTCTTTCCCCATGGTTTTTGTCACTTGCTTTAGTCGTTTGGGTACCTTCTGTAGTCTATTTTTTTTGGATAGTAGTTATGTCGACCTAAGGTACTTAGTGGGTCTTTGACCGGAGACCATTGAGGCCATCGCTAATTTACCTAGGTTTGATAAGGAGTTCATGGAGAGCGAGGAGTCCTCTAACTCGGGTGAATGGGATATCTCCTCAGGGTATAGCGAGTCCTTCTCCATAGGCGAGGGGCGCAGTATCAAGAGTGTTAGTTAAATCTGAATCTATTTTAGGGAGTCGAGCTTAGGCCTTCTTGAGCTTCCAGTGGGAGGAACGCTCTATTAGGTTCGCTATAATTCCAAGGGCATGTGCAGTAGAAAATTAGAATTTTGTCAAAAATAAATTTATGAAATAAATTGATCTCCTCAATTCAAAAGCGATTCTAACGATTACGCTTATTCAAGTGAATATATATAAAATAAATATATTAATTCAGATTGCACATTTTGTGCACTTCGGTTTTTTTAGGAAATGAAACAATCAATTGCTTATCAGAACTCTCAGAACTCATAGGGATTCAAGTGTCTCTCCTCTATCAGGTCCACAATATGAAAAATAACACCAATTAAAAGGATTCGCTAATATCTTTTTAATCGTTTACTAATCTAAATTCGGAGTAAATTTTTGCCTTTTTGATCCAATTGATGGATCAAAGATAAACTTTCAAAGAACAATAAAGATTGATTCTTTAAGTTCTTGAAATTTATATATAAAGAGAATATCAAGAAACTAGTTTTCTTTCAAAGAATAAGAAAACACCGTTTCTTTTCTTTCTTTTCTTTTTTTTTTTTGGAGAAAAATAGAAGACTTAAAAAAATAATATTTTTGCTAATAACCATGGTAATTTTTGGCCCTCCCTATAAATAGGGGTTGAAAATTTGTTCCTACTCCAACTCTTGAAAAATTTGTCAATTTTGAACTATTTCAAAGTTTGATTTTGGAAGAATTCTAAATCTTCTAATAACGCTCATATTTTTCTCTCTCCAATATATGTGGACTTGTTTGAGACTATATTAGAGTTCAAATTGTTTACATACATTCTTCATATTAATTTGAACTTTTCAAATAATATCAAGATGGATATATATCAATATACCAAAAATATATTTATATATAAAATAAATCCTAGTGGTCGATTTTTATCCTTTAAAAATTGATTCAATTTATTTATTTATTTATAAATATGTTCATTAAATAAATTATATTTATTTAATTTATTCTCTTTATACTCTAGTGGGCTTCTAAAGTGATCCACATTAATTTTTAAGTTTGGACTTAAAAATTCACAAATTAATCAATTGATTTAATTACAGATTAATCAATCTAATTGATTAATTATAATTTACTCCAATTGGGCTTCCTAATCAAATTAGATCTAATTAAATAATTTAATTTAACCATTAAATTAAATAGAACCCTTAATTAATTAATTAATTAATTTTCAACCATTGAATAAATCCCAAAATTAAAAATGTTACTTTCCATAAAGATGTGTGACCCTCTTAGGTTCACTACAAAACTAGTAATGTTACTTTCCATAAAGATGTGTGATCCTCTTAGGCTTGCAACATTTGCAACTTATGAATAATAATTATTCTAATTAATTAATTCGCTTGGAATTAATTCCTTAATTCCAAGAACTTCAATATTCATGAAAATACCTAGCAAGTAATCATGGCAAACTAGTTTTAGGTAAAATAGTGAGTAAACCTATTTCAGTTGCGATTACCATACACGTACGATCTTTTCAACAGCTAATCTCTCGATTGAATTTAGGGCATGGATTATAAATCGAAACCTTAAATGATTTAATAATTGTGATCCCATTTAAAGTTCTAGTGATTCCTGATGAATCACGATTCATCCTACCTTGGCTAAAGTATTTGAATCATGAACTATGAAAACATAAGAGATTTTCTTATTTAAAAAGACAAGTGTCGAATTCTATGTTGGCTACTGACAAACCTTCATGCACACCAGTGCAACACCTAGCATACCCCCTTTGTGATTGTCAAGCAATCAGAAGATATATCAAAGTGTTGTAGGATGCACATAAGGCTACCATCATGCCTCAAGTCCATGGACTCGTCGTATACTATCATAACATAAAAATTCTTATTTCAACAGGCAAAGTCTCCAGCTAAGTATTTCTTGCAGGCCATGTTCAGTGTACTTGTTCCCTAACAAGCACCCACATACATGCACTTGCATCTCTACGCTAATGCCAATGTAATGTGATATCCTCGTCATCACAAGCATGCATCGTATGTGTGAGTCTTACTGAGCTATTTAATGTTTCATCTCAAAAAACTATTGATTCGAAACTTATTTAAGACCAAAGCCTTAAAGGCATGTTCAATGATCATCATCGTATGTACGACCATACCCCATAGCTAAATTTGGTCCAAGGGCTTTATCTAATCTGCAGAAATAAAAGATGCAAGACATAAGATAAAAAAAATACATTTTTACTAATATGATTCCCAATAAGATTATCTTTACAAAATAAAAAGAGTATAATACACCCAATCTAATTTGGGACATTATCATCCTACTTTAACATGCTCTGCCTAGCAAAAATGAGGCAGGCAAGGACGACATTGCACCATCTTATTGTTAGCGGTGTTAGTCTTGTTGGTCTCATTACTTGGTGTTTTTTCTTTGTTAACAACATGGTTGATTTACTTAGCATTTTTGTTGCTTTCACTTCTTGCTTGCATCTAATTTTTTTATTTTTATTTATAGCTGAATAATTTAACTTTGCTATTTTTTATTCGGCAAGTGGTTGGAGTCCAGCTCTTCGTGCCCTTATAGTGAAAAGGGCGTGCTTCCCAATCGAGGTGAGGAGAGTGGTACTAATTGAGATAGCACTGATGTAGGCCGAAGTAGGAGTGGTGATAGACCTTCTCGTCCCCTTAAATGGGTAATAGTGTAGGTCATCATCATATTAAGCTACTGGCAATAATAGAGAATAGCCTATTGAGGTGCCACCAAAGGTTGCTCTGAAGAGGCCTTGTGGCTTGTCTCTCACTTATGCTCCCCATCATGATTTACCTACGGGGTGAATCAAGTTGAGGAAGTGGAGTCCCTTTGGGACTTTAAGAGTCATGTATTAGGCTGGAGGAGGACTTATGGTGTGATAAGTCAATGTCATATCACATGTCTTGAGTTGAAGCCTATTCACGATAGTGTGGAGGTCCTTGTGAGGGACTTGGCTTGGGTAAATTATTCCTCTTATTCTTGCACTTAATCTATTTACTTAGTTCTTTCATCGTGTTGATGCTTTGGCTTGTAAAACCATTAGTCACTTTTGCTGGTAGACTTAGCTATTCTGGACTTGATTACTTTATGTGAGACTTGAGCTCGCTTGTTGATTCTATATATGCTTGTTTATGCTTAGGTCGAGGTTACACCACTTAGTTTCTTTTTTTGTCATTTTATGCAATGTTTGTTGCTTCACACTACTCATGATGGAGAAAATCAATATGGCTTTTCATATTATTGAGCTAATAGGGATCCTCGAGTGTGGAGGCCAGAATGATCTCTCGAGTAAGGGAGCCAGTATGGCACCTTGAGGGTGGAGGTCGATAAGATCTCCCAAGTGTGGAAGCCGATAGGGCTCCTCAAGCATGGAGGTTGGTAGGACCTATCAAGTGTGAGAGCCAATAAAGCTCATCAAGGGTGAAGGTCAGTAGGACTTCTCAAGCGTAGAAGCCGATATGGTTCCTCAAGGGTGAAGATCGGTAGGACCTCTTAAGTGTGGGAACTGGTAGGGCTCCTCAAGGGTGGAGGTTGATAGGTCCTCTCAAGTGTGGGATAGTGGGGCTTCTCAAGCGTGGAGGTCGGTAGGACCTCTAAACTATGGAACCAATGGTGCTCCTTAAGGGTGGTGATTGGTAGAATCTCTCAAGTGTGAAAGCCAAAAGGGCTCCTTAAGGATTGAGGTTGATAGGACCTCTCAAGTGTGGAACTCGGTAAGGCTCTTTGAATATATCATCTCAGGGGTTCCTCTTGATTGCTCAGGATGAAATGTATGTTTAACTCGAGAAGCATTAGGCTTTGACCTTGAGAAAAGTTGGGTTGTAGGGCTCTGAGTTCCAACATTAGATGATCATGAGGGTAATCATAGTGTGGTGGATAATTTAACTAATCTCATTCAACAACAAACTAGAATGCATGGTGAATAGATACAATAATTGCTAGATATTTAACAAAGAACCCAAGAATAGAATCAGTAACTTTCTCTACCACAAGCTTGATAGGATCCTTCACAAGCTGTATATGAGAAGTTTAGAAATATGGAACCTGTTGATTTTACTGGTGGGTTTGATCATATGGTTGCAGAGGAATGGGTTAAATCATTGGATACTATCTTTGACTACATAAGAATTGATGATGCTGAGAAGGTACTCTATGCAATCTTCTTATTGAAGAATAATGCTAGAACCTGGTGGGAAGGAGCTAAACTTGCAGTGAATATAGAAGAGCTAACTTGGGAGAGGTTTAAAATAATATTTTATGATAAGTATTTCGCTATAGATGCTAGGTCGCTCAAAGTAAAAGAATTTTTGGAGTTAAAATAAGGAGGGATGTCTGTATGTGATTATGTGAGAAAATTTGAACAGGGTTGCAAGTACGTGCCATACATCGCCATAGACAACTATGAAAAGATGGATCATTTCTTGAGGGGTCTTAATCCTAAAATTAGAAGAGATGTGAAAATATCTTCAGTAACAGAGTTCAGGGAAGTGGTGGACAAGGCTTTGATGGCTGACTTAGATGAGAAAGAGATTGAGAAATTTTATCAACAAAAGAAGCAAGTATTCACTCCCAAAAATCTGAATCAGTGGAAGAAAGGAGAGCAAAAATCAAACCAAGGAATGAAAAATGTCTTAGAGTTGGATAGACTTCTACTATAGTTGAAATGCCTAAATGTGCTAAGTGTGGGAAGAATAATTTTGGGGAATGCTATAGTGGTACTAATCGTTGCTTTAAGTGCAAAAAGCCTAGACATATAGCAAATGATTGCCCAACAATGCAGGGGAAAGTTCAAGAGAGAGTGTATGCAATGACACAAGAACAAGTCGATGCAGATGCTTCCGTAGTCACATGTATTATTTTAATTTATGGATACCTGCAATTGCATTGATAGATTCTGGATCTACACATTCATTTTCATCACGTGCACTTGTGAGAAAATTAGGCATTACACCCGCTCTTCAAATAGGAGAAAAAAGATATCTTATTTGAGCGCTTAATCGGGAAGACGAAATCTCAAACGCATGGTTACGAAAAAGTCTGGTCACATGGAGGTTGTTTGGAATTAATTAAGAGTGTTCTGAATTCCATGCCAATATATCTCATTCAGGTTATTTAGTCCACTAAATCTATCTTAGCACAAATTGATGGATTGGTCTCTATTTTTTTTGTGGCTCTGTAGAAAGGCAACATAATATTCAGTGGAGAAAATAGCATTTTTAAGTTTTCCTAAGGCAGAAGGAGGTTTAGGAATTGGAGACTTAATGATGTTGTTACTGCCTTCTCCATGAGATTTTGGTGGCAATTTCGGACAAGTAATCTGATTCATCTGGACTAAGTTTATGCTAAATAAATGTTATTTGCAATATCATTTGTTGGACAGGCGATTCATTTGGACTCATTTTATGCTAAATAAATGTTGTTTTGGAATATCATACGTCAGAAGCACTTGTAAATGTAATAATTCACCTGTTTGGAAATTATTGAGTAAAATTAAACAAATAGCCGCACAACATATTTTTTGGAGCCTTAGAAAAGAAAATACTTCCTTCTGGTATGATAATTGGATGGCATGCCTCTATGTCACTTGATGCCTGATGCTAATTTTGACCTTGAAAAGGTTCGGTCGTTTTGGATGAATAACCATTAGGATCGACAGAATGATACTTAGGTGAATGATGATTCTTATTGAAAACTTTCAATAGCTAATCAATTTTCTATTACTCCAGCATGGGAAGTAGTTCATACTTCAGGAGCTTGACGATAATTGTTTGGAAAAATTGGAATCAGATTAATACTCCTACAATGTCATTTTTTCTCCGGTGCCTTGTTAATGATTTTACCCCAAATAATTCTAAGATGATTAACATAGGCTTGGAGATGGTTTTCAGATGTTATTGTTGCCACACTCACATTGAGTCTGTTGAACATTTGTTTTGAATTCTTTGGTAATGGTTTTTCCATCATAAATCCTACCACTGATAGTATTGTCTTGACCTTGTAATATTGGTGCCTATCAAACAATAATCAATTATTCCCCGACATAACCTCTGGTTTCTTTAGATGGAAAGAAATGACGCAAAATATAGGGCAAGAGTTTTAGTCACTGAAGAGTTATTTGGAATGTTATCCAAATCTTACATATGCAGACCAACTTAATCTCTTGGGATACTAATTTTGGAAAAGAGATTTATAGGTAGTTGTGCATTATGGTTTACATGTTTTCACACATTAGGGGCAAATTCCAAAGGTGATCTGGTAGAAGAAACCTATAAATAATTGGTTGATGGAGCTAGTAGAAGGAATCTTGCTCTAGTAGGAGTGGATGGCTCAATTAGAAAGTGTGATGGCGTAGTTCAACTGGCTTTCTACAAATTCATTGGTGTCATAACTAACACCGTCGTAGAGTTCATAACAATCACAAAGGGGCTTTAATTGTGTCTCCAACAAGGTTTTCATCATGTTTGGGTCGAACTTGATGCTCAAGTAGTTCTTCAACTTATTGAGGCCAAGAACATGGTCCATAGGTAGCTATGACATTTTATCAAAAAGGTTCACCATTTTCAAAGATTTATGGATATTCATCGAGAAGGAAATCAAGTAATAGGTTCCCTCACAAATATCGTTTGTGATTGCAAAAGCTCTGTCATACTCCATCCATCCCAAATTCCAGAGGCTGTGTGCTCATATTGTCAGATGGAATTTTCCATCATTCACGTATAAAAGTTGATGCTAAGATACAGTTCTTGTAAGCCTTGTTAGATTTCTTTGAGATTTTGGTATGCTCAAGTATGTAGAACGGAGGTTACCCAACCACGCTCACACAATGACGAGGCGCTGTTGTGGACTGCTTAAGACGAAACTTTATTATGGTTGGCAAAATCACGGAATGCATACGTAGTGAAAATTTAAATTTTTTTTAAACATGCAACGTTGAATTCAATGTGATTAATCGCTTTGTGTTCCGAATTACTCACTCAAATAAACTTAAAAGCACTCCGGCTAATGTAGGGTGTGAAACAATTCAAATTATTTACCCGGGTTAGAAACTGATTCGCCAAGGACTCCAAGCATCATCCCTCTATAAGTATCCATAGTTTGGACAAGCCCACAAATCTTCAATCCTTGCTTAGTGAATTGAAATTCAATCTAAAACTTCAGACAGCAACAATATTTCTTAAATCAACTAGTGATAGAAGAATTATGTTGTATCAAAAAGGAATGAAATTTTTTGAAGAAAACAAACGAGAGAGAGACACAAGAGAGAGGGCTGAATTCTAGCTTCAAAAAGCTTCAAAATTTTGGCCCCTAGCTTGCTTGTGTTCGTACACACAAATCAATCATGACCTAATCTAATTAGCACTCTAATCCTTTTCTTTCTTATCTTATTTGTTTTCATCTAAGACTATTAGACTTTGTCTTGCTCTCCAAGATGCCTAGATCGACCTCTCTTATTGGCCCATATAGCTTGGGCTTTGACCTTTAATTAATTTAATTATAATCCAATTAATTGATCTCCATCAATTAAATAAGTCTAATTAAATTAATTAATTCAATCAAATAATTAATTATATTATTGCATTAATTAAATTAATTTAATCTTATTAATTAATTGATCCAATCAATTAACTAATTCACTCTCATGAGCCCCTAATCATAAAATAAGTCCAATTAAATAATCTTATTATGTAATTGGATGAATTAATTTAACTCTTTAAATTAATTCTAACTCTAGTTAATTAATCTTCATTAATTCACTTAACCCAACTAATTGAATTACTTTCTAGATTTGAAGTGGACTATTCTGATTTATGTATGACCCTTTAGGTTCACAACCAAGTTAGAAATGGGTTTGTAACTCTTACAACTTTAGTGAATGAGTTAATATTCTAATTAATTAATCATCTTAGAATTAACTCCATAATTCCAAGAACCTCACAATCATTGTAAACACCTAATAATGCATCGACTATCTAGTTTTAGGTGAATAGCAAGCAAACCTATTTTTGTTATGAGTACTATGCAAATACAATTATTCCATCAATTAATCTTCTGATTAAGTCTAGGGCATGTATTATTAGTTGAAATCTTATTTTGACTTAATAACTATGATTCTATTTCAAGTCACATTGACTCTTTGATGAATCATTAGAAAACTCTCATGTAATATTCATCCTACCTTGGCTAAAGTTTTTGTGGTCAAGGACTATAAAAATAAAAGAGATTCACCTATTTTACCAGATAGGTGATGGATCTTTTTTTGGCCAGTCATTAACCTCTATACATAAAGATGTTACACTCAAAGAAAACTCCTTATGATTATCATGCAATCAGAAAGTACATCAGAAAGCAACATGTCAAGCACAAGGTTATCATGGTACCTCAAGTTTAAGGACTAATTAATGCACTAACTTAACTAGAAAATTCTCATTCGACATACAACGTTTTTAATTGAGAAATTTTAATGGGTCGATTTAATGTATTTTTTCTCCAACAAGCAACAACATACGTGTTCTAACGTCGCCACGCCGATGTCTATAAAGTGAGACATCCTCCTTTTGACTATGCATCATATATGCAAGTCTGTTGGACTTATCAATGTCCCATCTCAATGAACTCTCGACTATGAATGAATTTAAGAACAAAGACATAGAGGTATATTCCACAATCACCATCATAGACGCGATCATGCCCCATCGCTATGTATGATTTAAGGACTTTATCTAAGGACCATGCCCCCATGGCTTGCACTTAAATGCAATCTAATTCTGTAAGTGTATGGGCTAATAAGTAATAAAGTGTATGAGTATACAAATGTCGTGTCCCTAGAGAGTATGCAAGCAACTAATGAACTATAGATAATCCAACTATATTTAACCTATCGAAAGTTTGGTAGATTGATTTGAAAACATAAAACTAGAAATTAACAAGCAACAAAAATAATTAATAAAAACAAGGGATTTAAACTTAGGGGAAGAAGTACTAAGGCATTGGATTATCATTTTATTGCATTGTGAATTCTTATAAGTTAGTGAATAGGATTGACATTGAATTGTGTGATAGCGAGAACTCCAATTTTATGTGATACTCTTTTCCAAGATGTACCACATCTATCACTAGAAAGCAGCTGGTATATTCCTATACAAGTTTAGCTATCCAATAATGTATTAAGCTTTTTGGTTTTCTCTAGCTTTCAACAATCAAGTCTATGACTATTGTGTGTGCTAGCTCCTATATTCCTATAGTGACCTAATCTACGACATACACTACACGAACATTTGTTGTGACACTACCTCCCGATCTCAATCACAATAACAAGGATCATCTCAAAATTGGCCAAAAAGTGTTAAATACAATGCATGCTCATCACAAATCAATAGTTATCCATATCACATATAAGTTAACAATTTACAATTTCATTGAAACAACTTTCCAAGCCTTGGCAAAGTTGAGTTTAGTTCATAATGAAATAAAACAAGCAATACGTTTTTCTTAACATCATGTCTTTACAATATTCTTTAGAACTAAACAAAATCAAAAGAAAACTAAAGTAAAAGTTACAATCCCTTTGGAGAGTCTTCACTTCTAGCTTTAGATTCTCCTTACCCAAAGTAGCTTTTTCTTCCCTTTATCTTGAATTCCCAATTTCTTGATGATGGATGTATGTGTTTTTGGTGTAGTATATAGAGAAATATAGAAGAATAGGCGGAGAGGAAAGGTATGTGAGAATTTTGGTGTAGAGTGTGTGTGGTTGTTGAATTGTATGTTGAATGTTATGTATATTATGTGTTGTTCAAGAAATTATATGTAAGCATATATGTATCTATCATTTATGTGATGTAATTATGTATATATACAGTATGTAATATAGTATCACATGGTATTTAAGGGTGTAGTGGTGTATAATAAGAAAGATTCCATGCATGGATTAGATTGCCACTTGTCTCTCAAAAATCCACAGATATTTTTTTCAATTATAGACCACTGGCACTACGGTGTGGAGATCAGGCATTGGTGCCAAATGGGGGGTGTCACTGTGCTTCAAAAAATAATGCTCACTATCCAATTTCTAACACTTGCACCGTGGCGCGGCCTAGGGGGTTTCGCGACACGAGACTATTCCAGAATGTAGTATTCAGTCTCTTTCAATCACTTTTTCACTTTTTTCTAGGCTGAATTGGCTTTTGATGTCTGTATAATATTTATAGTGCTATATCTTAGAATTTTATATCTTCAAGAATCAGCTAAATATAACTTTTGTGGAAAGAGTTATGCTAGAAATACGAAGACTGCACATTTAAATGTTTTTGCTGACTTTTTAACCAATTTAGCATCTTTCACTCTATTTCTTCGATTCTTAGTTCCTACACACAATTATCACAAAATAAAGCACAATTTTATCAATTTTAAGGTAAAAATATGTGTAATTGTGCTCATGGAGATGTCGAAAATATCACACTTTATGAGCCTATCAATAAGCTTTTGAATAAGATTGTTTATACAAGAGTATAAACCTAGCTAAACTAATTGGCTCGTCGGGTAGCTCGTCAGGCACTACTCTAACAATCTTCTACTTGCCTTAGAGATAATTTTCCATGTATCTAAGGCTCATCTTCTCAAGATGCTTCAAATACTCTTTGAGCTAAGGGCTTTGTTAGTGGATCTATATATTTTTTATTGAGACAACTCTCTCCATTTTGATATTGTTACTACTAATGATCTCTCGAATTAGGTGATATCGCCTTATAATGTGTTTGGATCTTTGATGAGATCTTAGGTCTTTTATTGTGAAATAGCTCATTATTACCTTACTAAATTGGTATTGGATCCACTATAGATGAAACTATGCCCAACCTTTAGACGAAGTTCCGCATCTAAACGTCCTGTTTTGCTATATCACATGGAGCAATATATTCGGCCTCGGTGGTAGAATCTATAGTTGTCTCTAGCTTGGAACTCTTCCAGGGGACCACCCTACCATTTAGGGTAAATATGAATCTAGACACAAACTTTGAATCTTCTATATTGAACTAAACTCTTGAATGAGTGAAGCCTTCTAACTTGAATTTTCCATTATCGTAAACTAAGAGTACATTTTCGCAAGTACTTAAGGATGGTCTTTACGACTTTTTAGTAGTTTGTTCATGAATATTTTTGCAAACCATAAGTGCACGGTGTCAAGTTTTAATACAACAGTGAGTTGAGTATTATATCCACAAGGATTGTAATAAAAAAATACAGCAAGTACCATAGTTCAAATAATCCCAATTTGATCTAGAAAATCTAGTGATGATTGGTAAACAAAGTAGAATAAGATAAAAATTATAAAAGATAAGAGTGGAGTTCTTAGAAGTAAAACAACAAACACCTTATGAGTAAGAAATTCTAGAGGAATGACTCATGTAATTGTCACCTATGTTCTTCCTTCCAAAACATATCAATTCAAGTCAATAACACATCTAAGTAAAGAATTCCTAAGCTCATCAATTCTCTCTCGAGTGCTGAATTAACTATGAGTTCTACCATGAATTTCAATATCTCTATAAAAACTCAAGAATAAAACTCTAAAAATGTTCAATGAATTCTTTTCAAAACTTCAAAGGTTTCATAACCCTCTTAACTCTATGATTCCTAAGTTGTGTTATCCTTATTATCATGTATAATCTTTCCTTTATTGAGTATAGAATCTCATACATCAACAATATTAATTAATGGCCAAATAATCAAGATATAATCTAAGGAAAAAAATATAAATAAGATGAATAACTTGAACTAATATTGTTTGGAATTCAAAACATAGGATCAAATAAGGTTACATCATCCTCTAGAAAGAAAAGTTTAGTTCATCATGTATGAATATAACTTCAAGAAATTACCAGATATATGTATCTTCTCTCATTTGGGTATGCTTTTGGAGGCTTTTTGGGACCTTAAAATCAGATGAGAGATGTCCAAAAGAGGGCAAATAACCATTTTGCTCCTTTTATCTGCATGGCGGATCCTAGGCACTGATTGGACAGCTAGGCACAGCTAGACACTGAACATTCTGTCCAAAACCAATTTCTACAATGCCTGTAATATATTTCAATCGATTTTTTACCACTTTCTAGGCCAAACTGGCTCTGGTGTCTTCATAAGAATTGTAGCTATATCTCTTAGGTTTCCATATATTTATGAATAATCTCAATAGGACATATGTGGATAGAGTTATGCCTAAAATACCAAAATGTGTCATACCAGAAAGTTTCAGTCCAGTGTTGACTCTTGAACTTGATGTTTCTCAATGAAATCGTAGGAACTAGATTTTGTGGTAATCATAAAATTTGTCTTTTGGATTTCCAATGGATCAAAAATCAAGTCAATATAATATTGGAGCAAAGACTTATTGAAATACAAATGCTGCCATTAGTAGCAGCACAATGTGGGTTCTTTCAGAATTTCAACCATGTTTTTGTTTCTTTTCATTTTCTTCTTATTTTGCCATCACCTACAAGATTTCAAACTAAATGTATAAAAAGTAATATAAACACTTGAAAACAAGTCAAATATTAATCAAAAGGTATATGGATTATTGGTATAAAATCAACTTATCAAATACCCCCAAACATGGAGATTTGCTTGTCCGCAAGCATCAAACATGAATTATCAATAACAACCCCTCTATGAAATAGGTAACGAAAGTCAAGAAAGATTTTTCTAACATCTCATTTCAAAAGATCAAAAAATTATACCAAGTTTACATATTAACATGTATATTGGTTTCACTTAACTTCATGGTTTTGTATGTGTGAGTATAAAAGTAGTAGTTTATCAACTTTCATTTATCATCTAGATAGGTTTATAAAGCCAACTATTCATATTTAATCCACTTTTTGAAGTGCTTATCAAACTCAATAGGCTTGTCTTTCACACTAATTTTTATTAATGTAGGTAGATCATATCATCAAAGATCAAAAGGACTTTCAAAGCCTGTATTGTGAGGCTTGGGTAATAGTAGGAATATATGGAAAATTATAGCTAAAAATTACCCATTTTACACAATCATACTAGAACCTTTATGAATGAGCACCAACTTCTTCATCAATCCCTTTATTTTTCTTTATTAAACATCCCATTTTTCTTCTTTTTGATCTTGGATTACCCCCAAACTTATTTCTTTTGTTGTAGGCAATAGGGTCTATTTGTTTTAGGGAGTTCAAATCATACAACTAAATTCATAATATCTTCATTTTCATTATTTTTCAATCTTTTTTTCTCTTTATTTTCATTTTTTTTTTGGAATACATCAATTCATTCAAGAATGATTGTGTAAATGAATATTGGATTTTTTTTTTCATAAAACTTGATAATGTGTATAGGGTGTCCAAAGAATTATTTCAATAGGCTCAAATGGGACACTAGGAAAAAATTTAAGTATAGGTTGGTTTCAAAGGCTCAAACGGTCCAAAAATGTCCTAAATCATCTCTTTAATGTTATGCCACTTAAGATTTCGCCTCGACTAGTGATAAAACAAGTTCTAGAGGTTGGTGGGATCAATTATAAAATAATTAGAGCTTATAAACTATCTCCAAATAATTAAATGTAACTCAATAAACTACTTAGTGTATCAAGATTCACAAGACCTCATGAAGTAAATAAAATTATTTTTTTATGTTTAAACATGTAAACAAATGTACATATTCTAATATTCTTTTTTTTTTTGTAAAAATATGCACATAGCTCATCACTAAACTTGACAATCAATAAACTAAATAAGTCAATGAACCAAACTTAACAAGCTACAAACAAGCGTTAAACATCTCAAGTAACAAGCAATTATCCTAAACTCCCCCTCCCCAAACTTAATATAAGCATTGTCCTCAATGATTGATAGAAGTGTAAAACAACAGTACTTTCCTGAAAATAGGTGGTGTTATTTCATAAATAAAACTCTATTTTTTTTTTTTTTGTATTTTCAGCCCTTAACCTGCAAAAATTAGTAAAATATCAAGAAACAATCATCATGATATAAAATAATACAAGAGTAACAAGAAATAAAACAACACGCACAAAAATAAGAAAAGAGAGCTTAGGTTGCCTCCCAAGAAGCGCTTTGTTTAAGTCTTTAAGTAGACTAAAATCAAGTACCTTATGTTTCATGTCTAAGTGGAAGATTAAACATCTTCCAAATTTTATTTCCATAATAATGTTTCAACCTTTGCCCATTGACATGAAATAATGTATCACCTTTACCTTTGAGCTCAACTGCCCCAAATGGAAATGTCTTGTTGATAATGAAGGGACCAGACCATCTAGATTTCAATTTCCCTAGAAAAAGTTTTAATCTATAATTGAAAAGTAACACAACTTGTCCGGGTTGAAATTCATTTCTCAAGATCATTTTGTCATGCCATTGTTTTGTTTTTTCTTTATAGATTTTAGTATTTTTATAGGCATCAAACCTAAATTCCTCCATTTCATTGAGTTGTAATAGTCTTTTTAATTATTGCACAGCTGAATGCTCTATGTTCTAGCTCAATTGATTGGTGACAAGTTTTTTCATAAACTAATCGACAAGGAGAAATACCTATAGGAGTTTTATATGTTGTGTGGTATGCTCATAATACATCATCAAGCTTATATGTCCAATCCTTTCGATTAATGCTTACTGTTTTCTCAAGGATTTGCTTCACTTCTCAATTTGAGATTTTGACTTTTCTATTTGATTGAGGATGGTATCCAAGAGTTACCTTATATCTTACACCATACTTACCCAAAATGTTATTAAACATTTTATTGTAAAAATGAGAACCTTCATCACTTACAATTGCTCTAGGTGTGCTAAAACGAGTGAAAATATGTTTATGCAAGAATTTAAGCACTACCTTGGCATCATTAGTAGGTGAGACAATTGCTTCTATCCACTTGGAGACATAATCCATAATAAGCAAAATGTATTTGATGGAGAAAATGGTCCCATGAAGTCAATCCCCCAAACATCAAAGAATTCAACTTCCATCATATTAGTTAAAGGAGCTCATGGTATTTAGTAATTGTTCTAGCCCTTTGACACCAGTCACATGTCTGTGCAAAAGCATAACAATCCTTAAACAAAGTTGGCCAATTAAAATTAGATTGTAATACCTTAGAAGCTATCCTTATAGGTCCAAAATGACCACTACATGGGGATGAATGACAATGCCTTAGAATTTTATTTATTTCCTCCATTGGAATGCATATCCGAATCACAGAATCTGAACACCTTTTGAAGAGCAAGGGATTATCCCATAGATATGATTTCACATCATGTAAGAATTTTTTATTTTGATGATATGTGAGGTTTGAGGGCAATAATCCACTTGCAAGATAATTCAAAAAATTTGCATACTAAGGTAAATTATCTTTGAGTGCCAAAATAAACTCATTAGGGAAAAATTATTCCCTTCAAAGTTCTCATTTTTCTGCTCCAACCTCGGTAAGTTATCTACCACCATATTTTCATTTCCTTGCTTATCTTTGATTTCAAGATCAAATTCTTGAAGGAGTATCCATTAGATTAGCCTTGATTTTGCATCCTTTTTTGCAAAGAGTTGCCTAATATCAGCATGATCGATATACACTATCACTTTGGTACCTATAAGATAAGCATACAATTTATCAAATGCAAAAACAACGGCTAATAATTCTTTTTCAGTGGTGGTGTAATTTTGTTGGGCATCATCAAGTGTTCGACTTGCATAGTAAATAGCTCTAAAAATTTTCTCTTCTTTGTCCTAACACTACTCCAACCGCATAATCACTAACATTACATAAAAGCTCAAAAGGTTGAGTCCAATCCGGTACCACCATAATAGGAGCTGAAATTGGAGCTTCTTGATGTGATCAAATGCCTGTAGGCAATCATCATTAAAACCAAATAGCTTATCTTTTTCCAAAAGGTTGCACAAAGGTTTTACAATTTTTCAAAAATCTTTAATGAATCTTCTATAAAACCCAACATGTACCAAAAAACTACGAATAGATTTCATATTGATTGGTGGTGGAAGTTTTTCAATAGCAATAATTTTTGTGCGGTCTATCTCAAGTCCTTCAGAGGACACTCAGTGACCTAAAACAATACATTCTTGTACCATAAAATATCATTTTTTCCAATTTAAAACAAGGTTAGTCTCCTCACATCCCTGCAAAACAAGAGAAAGATTATGTAGACATATATCAAATAAGTAGCCAAAAACCGAAAAATCATCCATAAAAATTTCCATTATGTTTTCCATCATATCATGAAAAATTGCCATCATGTATCTTTGAAATGTGGTTGGGGCATTGCATAAGACAAATGACATTCTTCAAAAAGAAAAAGTATCATAAGGGCATATGAATGTTGTTTTTTTTTTATCTTAGGGTGCTATGAAAATTGGATTGTACCTTGAACAACCATTAAGAAAATAATAGTATTGATACTCTGCAAGTCGGTCTAATATTTGATCAATAAATAGGAGGGAAAAATGGTCCTTACGAGTAGCTTTGTTGAGTTTTATATATACTTGCCAACCTGTGATCATTCTTTTTGGTATTAGTTCATTATTATCATTTTGAATTATGGTCATGCCACCCTTTTTTGGAACTACTTGAACTGGACTCACCTAAGAACTAGCAATTCCAGCATTCAACCATTTCAAGACTTTATTTTTTATAACCATTTTCATTGCAGGATTTAGTCTACATTGATGTTCAATAGATGGTTTGTAAGATTCTTCCATTAAGATTTTATGCGTGACAATTGAAGGACTAATACCTTTTAAATCAGAAATTGACCAACTAATAGCAGATTTGTGCTCTCTTAAAATATGAAGCAACTTTTCAATCTCTAAAGGAGATAAGGTTGCTGAAACAATTACCAAACAAGTGTTGTTAGCGCCTAGAAATTCATACCACAAATACTCGAAAAGTGCTTTCAACTTTAGTGATATTATTTGTTCCTTTGATTATGGTATCTCCTATTGCTTCCTTACATTTATCTTTTTTCAACTCCACCTCTCCTGATTCAAGAAAAAATAAGTAATGCATTAAATCCTCATTATCAATATCATGGTGATTACCTTGCATTATGGAATGAATAATGCATTACTCTAAAGGTTCGATAAGAATTTGTTTGAAAAAATGATCATGCAAGCAAGTTTCTAACATTTCAATTATATTACAAGTATGTGGTTCCTCTCAAAACTCCAATGCATGGTAAAAGTTAAACATAACTTTATCCTCATTAACTCTTAAAGTTAATTCACCACGTTGCACATCAATCAAAGCATGCCTGGTAGTAAGGAATGGTCGACTGAGAATTAAAAGAATTTCTTGGTCTTCCTTCATATCTAACACCACAAAATTTGCAGAAAATATGAATTTATCCACTTTTACCAATACATCTTCAACAACTCCTCTTGGATAGGTAAGAGACCTATCTACCAATTACAAGGTGATAGTGGATGGCTTGACTTCTCCAATTCCTAATTTCCTGAAAATAGAAAGTGGCATCAAATTAATACTTGCTCCAATATCACATAATGCTTTATCAAAGAAAGGTCCTCCTATGGAACAAGAAATAGCAAAACTCCCTGGATTCATTTTTTAAGGAAGTTTTTTCTGTAAAATAACACTACACTCTTCTGTGAGATTCACAGTTCAAACTCCACCAATCGTCTTTTTCTTGACATCACATCTTTCATGAACTTGACGTAGTTGGGCATTTGCTCAAGAGCATCTGCAAAATGAATATTAATATGAATTTTCTTGAAGATTTCCAGAAAATTTGCAAATTTTGAATCATTCTTTTTCTTGTGAAATCTTTGTGGAAAAGGAATAAGAACATTAAATTTAGAAGTTTCAAAGTTAGGAGTAGATTTTAGCTTCTCAACCCCTGTTTGTTCATTTGATTATCTTTATTTTTTATTTGGTTATTCCTCTATAGGACTTTGACTCGGAGGTGCTTGCCATTGGCTCATTAATGTTAGAACTTTTCATTTCCAGCCCTTTGATTTTAGTTCCACTTCGAAGTTGGATGGCATTGCAATGCTCCCTTGGATTGATTTTCGTATCATTTAGAAAGCTTTCTTTATGTTTTTTAGCATTAAATCCAATAGCAAGCTCTCCAATTTAAGTCTCCATTGATTTCATTTGAGCTCCTAAACTTGAAGCTAGCTGCCCCAATTGAGTCTCAATGCTATCTATCTTTGCTTTATCTTTATTCAATCGGGCTCTTGTCTTGCCAATGAAAATGGTGATCTAATCCTCTAAAGATGCATTTTTCTCACCTATTTGAGGGTTGGGATATGGTGGATTATTGTAATCTAATAGGGGTTGAATCACATTTTGATTGTTTGGTATAGGAAAAATTCTCATGATTTTTAAGCCTTAGATGGTAGTGAGTAGGTAATTAATTTTTCCTGAAATTGAAACTACGATTATTAACAAAGTTTACCTGCTCATTACCTTTGGTTTCCATAAATGAAGTACTAGTGGATTCCATGGAGTCCATTCCTTGAGAAACTCCATTATAAGTCTAAGCTCCAAATTAGTTAGAAAGAATAGAAACTTGTGCAGCTAATCGGGTAAATGAATCTACCTCAAGAACACCGACAATTTTTTGAATAGAAGACCTCTTGAAAGGCCATTGACAGTTATTATTAGCCATCCCCTTAAGCAAAATATGGGCTTCATTTGATGTCTTAGACATCAAAGTCTCACCTATGGTAGCATCTATTATGGTTCGAGTTCGCCCGTTCAAACCATTATAGAAGTATTGTACCTGCTTACAATCCTCATAACTATGTTGAGGACACCTTCTCAGAAAATGTTTAAACCTTTCCCAAGCTTCATATAGTGGCTTAAAATCTTATTGGCGGAACTGATCTATCTCACTCTTGAGTTGAAGTGTTTTGCTTTGTGGAAAGTACTTAGCAAGGAATTTTTGTGTCAAGTCATTCCAACTTGGTTCCTACATGGTGCAATAGATTGTAACCATAGTCTAGCTTTATCTCGGAGTGAGAATAGAAATTTTAATGGTATCGTTGGGCACTCCATTCATTTTAATAGTGTCACAAATCTTCAAAAATATAGATAAGTGTATATTAGGATCCTCCAACACACTTCCTCCAAATTAATTTTGTTGCACCATGCTAATGAGAGTTAGTTTAAGTTCAAAATTGTTGGAATTGATCGGTTGTCAAGCTATCCTAGAGTAGTTTTGGTTCATGGTTGGTTGAAAATAGTCCCGGATAGCTCGTTGTGGTAGTGGTTATTATAATGGAAGATTGACAGTCACATTAGCATTGTTGATGTTATCCGCCATGGCTTGATTGTCAACTTTCTTTGCTACTCTAATAGCTCGAAGAGTCCGCTTGATTTCTAGATCAAAATAACCCAAGTCAAAACTCATAGCCATATGCATACAAATATGTATAATCCAATGCAAGACAAGATAACATCAAAATATAGGCAGAAATCAAAACAATCTAAACTAGAATCAAGACTAAGTTATAATAATATTAATGCAATTATGATAAAACAATCCACTGCAATGGTGCTAAAAACTTGTTCATGAATATTTTTGCAAATGGCAATTGCACGGTGTCAAGTTTTAATACAACAGTGAGTTGAGTATCCACAAGGTGAAAAATTACAGTAAGTACCATAGTTCAAATAGTCCCAATTTTATCTAGAAAATCAAGTGATGATTGGTAAACAAAGTAGAAAAAGATAAAAATTACAAAAGACAAGAGTGGAGTTTTTAGAAATAATACAACAAACACCTTATGAGCAAGAAATTCTAGAGGAATAACTCACCTAATTGTCACTTATGTTCTTTCTTCCAAAACATATCAATTCAAGTCAACAACATACGTAAGTTAAGAATTTCTAAGCTCATCAAATCCCTCTCTCGAGTGTTGAATTGACTATGAGTTCTAACATGAATTTCAATATCTCTATAAAAACTCAAGAATAAAACTCTAAAAAGTTCAATGAATTCTTCTTTAAAACTTCAAAGTTTTTATAAGCCTCTCAACTCTATGATTCCTAGATTGTGTTATCCTTATTATCATGTATAATCTTCCTTTTATTGAGTATCGAATCTAATACATCAACAATATTAATTAATGACCAAATAATCAAGATACAATATTAAGCAAGACAACACAAACAAGATGAATAACTTGAACTATTATTGTTTGGAATTCAAAACACAGGATCAAATAAAGTTACATCGTTCTCTAGAAAGAAAAGTTTAGTTCATCATGTATGAATATAACTTCAAGAAATACATAAGAAAGAACATGGAAATTGTTCACTAATTTGCGAAGTGAGGGGAATGGTTAAACCTCTCATTGTCTCCAAGAATGACTCTCTTTGTTTATCATGCCTCTTTTTGTCCAGAATATATTCTCTCATCTAAGAATACCTTTGGAGGCTCTTTGGGGTCCTTAAAAATGGATGGGAGATGCCCTAAAGAGGGCAAAAAATCCATTTTCCCCTTTTATCCACGTGGCAGTGCCTAGGCGCTGAACATTCTATCCAAAACTAATTTCTATTGTGCCTGCAACATGTTTCAAATGATTTTTCACTACTTTCTACCAAATGAGGTTTTGGTATTTTCATAAGAATTGTAGCTCTGTCTATTATCTTTCTATATCTTTATGAGTCATCTCAATAGGACATCTGTGAGGAGAGTTATGCCTAAAATACCAAAATGTATCATACTAGAAATTTTCAGTCTAGTGTTGACTTTTGAACTCAATGTTTCTCACTAAAATCATAGGATTTGGATTTTGTGTAAATATAAAATTTATAGATATATCTCCTGAATTTCTAATGGATCAAGAATTAATTTAATATGATATTGGAGCAAAGACTTATGATTGAAATACAAATACTGCCATCAATAGCAGCACAATGCGGGTTCTTTCAAAATTTCAACTAGGTTTTTGTTTCTTTCCATTTTCTTCTCATTTTGCCATTACCTATAAGATTTCAAACTAAATGCATAAAAAGTAAAGTAAACACTTGAAAACAAGCCAAATATTAATCAAAAAGTATATACATTATTGTTATAAAACCAACTTATCATACATCTCTTGGATTGGACTAATATCTGCCTGTGACACTCAAAGCATATGTGACATCAGGCTGTGTACATAGCATAACATATACAATGCTTCCATTGGCAGATGCATATGGTATGCGAGTCATTATTCCTCTTTCCTCAGGAGTCTTTGGGGACTTAGACTACAAAAGAGAGATCCCATAACTTATGGGCAAGAATCCTCAATTGTATTCTTCCATTCTAAACCTCTTTAGTCCGATCATCCTCTTAGATCTATCTATGTAGATCTTAATCAAGACGTAGGATACTTCTCCCAAATCTATTATGGAGAATTGAGTAGACAACAAAGCCTTCACTGATTGCAACATCCCTACATCATTCCCAATGAATAGGATGTCATCAATGTAAAGCACAATAAACATCACTACGCTCCCACTATGTTTTTTGTACACACGAGGTTTATCTGGATTCTTGAAGAAACCCAAAAATTTGATTGCCTCATCATAGACCGAAGAATATCTAACAAAGTTTGGTTCCTACACTTAACTAGTAGCAGGTGGAGTCTATTATGAGAAAATTCCATTTTTTCTTAGATAATCAAGAAACTTAGAGCCTAAGTACTTATCTCCTCGATCCGATCAAAGAGTTTTAATATTTCAACCCGGGTTGTTGCTCCACTTTATGCCTTAAGTCATTTAATTTTTCAAAGGCTTCAGACTTATATCTCAAAAGATACACATACCTAGACTTAGAGCAATCATTAGTAAAAGTAATGAAGTAGTGGTAGTTTCCTTGAGCACTAATACTTAGTGGACTGCATACATCTATATGGATAAAATCCAAAGGATTTGCAGGATGCTCCACTTCTCGAACAAATGGTGACTTGGTCATTTTTTTCTTAACACATGATTCATAAGTTGGCATTTTTTATAACTCCGTAAGGTCAAGCAAGTATACCATCTTGTCGATTCTCTTCTTAGAGATATGACCTAGTCTATGCCACAAGAATATTCCAGAACTCTGCTAGCGACTTGTAAGGTACTCCTTCCAGTTCTTCTTCTAATGCCCAGCTTGTCGCAGTAGTGGCACTTGTCATTGTCCTTGGAACCTTTCTTGACTTTGCGAGAGGCCTTCACGCTTTTAACCTTCTAAGAACCTTTCATTTCCTCTTTCTTCGACCTCTTGGTCTTGGATTAGGATGAAGAGCCTAAGATCATGATAGGCTTCTCCTTCTTCATGGTGGATTCAGTCGTCTTCAACATGCTGACCAACTCAATAAGGCTAGACTCCATCTTATGCGTGTTGAGGTTTACCACGAAGGTGTCAAATAAGCTTGTCAAATACTGCAAGATGAGATCAATGTCAATGTAGAGTTGTTATTTATAAAGACTCCTAAATTTTCGAGCCTTTTTATGAGGCCCATCATTTTTAGACTATGTTAGACTGAAGATCCCTTTGTCATATAGGTTCAGAAAAGCTTTTTCAAGATCTAATATCTCGCTTGCTTAGAGTGTTTACCATATAACTCTTGTAGGTGAAGGTGAATCTCGATAGCATATGCCAGATTCTCATATTGCCTCTAAAACTCATTGGACATTAATACTAATATGTAGAACCGGGATTACAAATCATCCTCAACTTGTTTGCAGTGTTTTGTAACTTCTTCCTCTGCGGCATCTACTAGTGGAGTCGGTGGCAGCATCACATTAAGAATATAAGCACTTGTTTTGAATTAGAGAATAATCAATAAGTTCATAAGACATTTGAAATAGTTGGGACCTGTAACACCCCCAATACTACACACACATATATATTTATAAATATAATAATTTTGACATGATAAATCCTGTGTGCATGTACAATTTTTTTCCTGTAACAGCATAATAAATAATAAATTATTTTTCTCACTCACAAACTAATATATATATATATCTACAGAGGACCCATAACAACTATAACATTTACATACCCATGTATAGAAATTTTTTTAAAGTAACACACAATACAAATCCCAAAACCTAACACAATAAACTCCAAAATTAAATAAGTTAACAACCAGCCCAACAGATCGTCATCTATGTACACTGATCATCAGAACCTGTAGGAGCTCCAGCCGCTCGCTTAGTAAGTCCATGGCTTTAAGTATCATCAAACTCACCTACAATGTATAAACTACGTGAGCTAATGCTTAGTAAATGAAAATTATGCATGTTGAAGGGGATAATCCAACATAAATGCAATGCATTTCCATAAGATCATGACAAAAATGCGAACTCATGTATTAAAATCATTTCATTCAAAATCATTTTCTATCACTAGGCCCTTAGCCCACCTACTATGTACCAGATAGAGCTCTCAACAATATCAATAATCACATGACCATAAACAGACCGACACAATCCGGGGGCCATCTCCTAGGATCACCAAAGGTCCACCCCCTGTCTTTCTCTGTGATCCTCCAGATGTATTCCCACCAGCGGCGTTAATAAGGGCACAGTCAAGTGGTCCACCCTCTCGTAACCACCAGAGGCACATCCCCTGTCAACCTCTATAATCCTCCAAAAAGTAATACTCACGGCACCCCAAATATCATATAAATAAGCCACAATGGGCCTCGGTACACTAGTAGTGGCCAACCAAAATATCTTCTTTCTGAAAATAATATTATGCATGCAAAACCTCAACTGTGAGCACGTGTTATGCATGCACATGTAAATATTAATGAATGGCATGTTCAATGACACGGTGAATCACATGTCCCGTCATCCAAACAACGTATGCACTATAAGATATTTATAATACTCATCAAAACACTCATCAACACACAAGGATCACATTTAATATAAATAAGCCAATAAATACTATGCCCATGCATTGTAGTTGCAAATGGATTTTCATTTACCTTCCACCTTTGATATCCTACTGAAGGTTAACAAGATTCTCCTCCTTAACCTTAGATATAAGGCAGCTTGTAAAAGTATAAAGTATTAATTTTCATTTTTAATCAATAGGTTTCTATATCAAATTTCATAAGGGATCTTAAATCTTAAATTTAATCAAGTAACAATCGAACCTTAAAATTTTTATATTTCACCCCAATCAGAACCTTTTAAATACCTTAATTTTTCGTCTTGAATTTATTCTAATATTATTTAATTGATATATTACAATCCTGTAATCAATCCCTCAATTTAATTAACTTCGTCATCCAATTAATATAAGATAATAAAATTGAATATTTTTAACTAATTTCAAATTAAAGGTATTGTCTCACAGGTAGATAACTAATTAATTTGGATCAAAAACTTTCTTTCAAATTAGAAATAAACGACTTAAATATATATTTTTATCCGTATAAAAATAAGAAGGGACTTATCTAATTTTTTTCAAATTTCTACGATGGAAGTTTGTTCGCGCTATTTCTTCTTCCCCTTTTTTTTCTTCTCTTTTCCTTTCCTTTGCTGTAGCCGTGTGTTTGTGTGGTGTGTTTTATGATAGCTTAACAAACTACTAAGAAAACATAATGTAATATATTATATATATACTTATCCTTAACATTAGTATTAAAGTAATCTAATACAATATATTATATATATACTTATCCTTATCATATATATATATACACTACATGTGTATACCTATATGTATATATATATATATTATATATGCTTATCCTCATCATATATATATTATATTACACACCATATACTTATATATATATTATATTTTTTCTATATAATCAATACAAAATATTATTTATTCATTTTTATATATATTTATTTATAAGCCCCTAAATTTATTTTATATTAATTATTGTCTCGCAAGAAGATAACTAGTTAATTTGGATAAAAAACTTTCTTTCAAATTAGAAATAAATGGCATAAATATATATTTTTATTCGTATTATCCAAATTAGAAAGGACTTATCCAAAATTTTCTCAAATTTCTAAGGTTGAAATTTGTTCTTTCTTTCTCCATTTTTCTTTTTCTTTCTTTCTTTTTTTTCTTCTCTTTTTCTTTCCTTTGCTGCCGTGAACGTATGTGTGTATGGTGTTTTAATATCTTAACTATTACTTAGCTATTAAGAAAACCTAAGATAATATTATAACATATGTATACTTATCCTTAATATAATATAATATATTATAACCTAGTATAATATATTATAACATATGTATAATATCTTGTTTTAATATCTCAACTATTACTTAGCTTTTAAAAAAAATTAATATAATATTATAACATATGTATACTTATCCTTAATATAATATAATATATTATAACCTAATATAATATATTGTAACATATGTGTAATATATTATAACTATTACTATACACTATACACGTGTATACATATATGTATATAGAAACTAACATTCTAATATAATATATATAATATATCCTTATCTAAAATATAAGCTATACACGTGTATACACACACACACATATATATATATTATGGTATTATTTTATTATACTACACACATACTTATATCTATATATATTTCATACATCTATACATATATATAATATATTTTATACATCTATATGTACATATATATTATATTTATATATATATATAATTAATACATAATATTTTGATATTTATTTATAAACCCCCAAATTTATTTTCTAGTAAGAATTTACACCCTCTTAATTAATATGATAATATCCTTAATTTCTTTTATTATTATTATTACCATTACTATCACTATTTTCTCCTTAATTAATTTATTTGCATAGTTTATCCTACACTAATAAATATGACGATGCCACCTTTCACTTACGTGTATCATAATTGTATCTGATAGTTGACATCTAAATCCTCGTATCTTAGTACCAACTCAACCAATTAGGTTAAAGAATCTGAAAACTAATATTGGTGATAATTTCAAAAGTTTAATTATTAAAATATCGTATAAAATATAATGCACTACGAAATATCAATTAAAATGCAAATGACACATACGCAGCATGAAATGCATGAACTATATTGGTCGGGTGAGTAGCGCGAGGCTCGGGTATTACAGGACCGATGAGTTTAATGGTGTCCAAAATTGATTCAAGTGATTTTTAGCCATTCTAAATCAAATATCCACAAATAGACAAAAAATAAGCATACATTCAATAGTTTATTCATCTATAACAAGGTCTTTAATTATAAATAACTCCAACTATTATATTTGAATCTCATCACCAACTAGATAGAAATTCATAAAATCTTGTTTCCTAGTGAGCTTGAGGCCCAATCAACCTTATTATATACCCTAACTTTATGATCTTATATGACAAAATTAAAAGGTACCTAATATATTAGCAATTGCATCCCCATACAACCCTCAACCTCTTCCCATATACCTTAATTTTATGAGTCCATATGGTACAAGCGTCAAGCATGATCCACCAAACATATATGTGAGTAAGACAACTAAAGCATGTCCCACCACATATGACCAACACCCTTAGCCCTCTTAACCCACGAGCATCTCTATGCTAGTATTGCACTTACCACATCCTATGCTCATGGCCAATAGACTAAGTGTGGCAGTGTTTCATATGCTAACTACTTTTGATAGAAGGCATAGACAATTGGGTCAAACCCAATATTGTCCATTTATGCTTGATATACAATTTAGTTAAAAATTCTTAAACTTGAAACAATTTCAAGTTAGGGTTCAATTTTCAAGACCTCATCAATTATTCTAAATTTGTTATTTAATGTCATACTATCCTAGTTATTGCAAGCATAATCATGAGAAAACCATTAAATAAACCATGCATGCATCTCCATATATATATATAAATTAAAAGAATGATCATGGTCATATCCTATACGAGAGCCAAAATGGATCAAGTCAATCTAAGGGTAGCAATTAAAATGACAAATAGATCCTATCTATTACAAGAATGCATCTTACTCATTTTTCTTGTAATTTCCACCAAGTTATAAAAAGAAAATCTCATCATCTATTAACTACTCTCATTTTATTTTGTTATGTCCTAACAAAAAATTTTAGAATTTATTCCAAGATGAGATATACAGGAGGGAAATAAAATTTTACATTTAAAAAAAATGTAGAAAGACGAGACTTGTAGGCCTCATTTTAATCAAGACCTAAAGAAATAAAACCCCAATAGATAGAATATCCAATAAAGGTATAGGCCCCATGATCATCTTCACCCATACATGCTCAATTTAATTCTCACATGCAAAATATTCAAAGAATGTAATCTTATTCCTTTTTTATATGCTGATTTTAAATTTGGGATCAATAATCTTGGTATTCACAAAAAAACGATTTAGTTAATTTAAGATTCATAAATAATATTAAAAATGAATTGATAGAATTCATGTGCAATGATTACATGTTGAAACTTAAGAAAAAAAAATTGGGTACAGTACTTAGTGGGGAGTCGCGGGGCCATCCAGCCGCTCTATGGTGTCGTGGCTTCTATAAGCCATGAGCAGTGGCACCTGTGGATCGCACCGAGATGCTGAAATCTGTTGTATGATCAGAACTATAGTACCACAGCCTTTGCAGGCCAAGCATTGGGGTGCTTCCAGACGGTGCTGCGGAGCCAGTGCACGACCGCTATAATGACAGCCGCCCAAATGGATTTTCTTAACATCCAACGTTAATTGCTTTTCATTCCATTTCAATTTTTAACATTTAAAAACAATTGGTCTTAAGTATAAAATCATATAAATAATTTTTTTTCACTCATAAAAATCCATTTTAATCACATAAACGTTCAGGCACATTAAGCAAAAGTAATCATAAAATGTAGCATAGGCTATGATACCACAGTTGGGTTCGCAAAATCACAAGATGGGACGTAGTAAAAATTTAAAAATTTTTAAGCATTCATAAGTCGTATTTAAACATGCAATGCCAAAAATTAGTTTATGTTTTGAATTGCTCACTTAAATAAAATAAATGAAAGTTCTCACGAGTCATATACTTGAAAGCACTCCAGTTGATGTAGGGTGTGAAACGATTCAAATCATTGACTCAGATCAAAAATTGATTTGCCAAGGACTCCAAGTGTTGTCGTCATTCTATTGGTATCCACACTATGAGCAAGTCCATGAATCTTCCATCATTTCTAGTGAATTAATTTTTTTTTATTTCTAATCAAAAACTTGGGAGTGCAACAATAATTCTGAAATCAACTAGTGATAGAATAATTATGTTGTATCAAATAGAAATAGATCCTTTGTGATGAAAATAAGTTTTTGAGTGACGAAAATAGAGGGAGAGAGTGTAACACCCCTTAACCTAACTGAAGAACCCCAAATAAGGTGATTTAGTTGAGTCAAGAAATGTTAACATTTTATGATTAATATAGTTATGGTTTTAATAAAAAGTTTCCTTTTTTGGTTATAAAAGAAATGAACTTGAATTCATTTGTTGTTTCATTTCACTTGCACAACAATTACATAGATCAAAATTGAGTATGTGATGCAATTATCTCGTCTATAGTTTAACACATTTGTTTACAAAACCATAATAGAGAGACTTATTTAAAAACAAAAATAAAGTTTTCAAAATATTCTATAAAAACTGCTCGAAGCATGGTATATGAACAAATCTCTGTCTGGCCGCTCAAGAGATTCAGTCAACCTCTAAACCCGTACATTATCACCTACATCATAAGAATCTAATGAGCTATGAAACTGATGCAAATAACAAATATTGTTCATGCAAATCTCATAAATCAATAAATATATTATTCAATTCAATAACTTTTTTTTTATCAATTGTTATTTTGGGCCTTTGAAGTGTGGTACCTAACTGATAGTAATAGACCGTAGTTTTTGAAACCTGTTCATAATGATTGATAAATAAGAGAAATAATATAGGGTTTCCATACTTGCACTTTCAACCTCATGTTTTAGCCATATTTTGTCTCATTCATTGTGTTTTTCTATCTTGTTTTTTCAACCTCAAGTATTTATCACCCTTTGTTAGGTCCGTCAGTCCCTCCCACGTCCCTTGCCTACCCAACCACCAATCAAGTACCATACTTTATTTTCAAAAACATCACATATACTTAATAGTATCATGCTTCATGAACCATGAATGTATCAAACATTACATCATTTAACAAATATGACAATCACATTTAAACATTAATAATATTATATGATTCGTGTAATACAACAAATGAAAGTTTCAACATACCCCAAGTTAGCTTTGTGCTAAGTGATAAGGTCAATATCTTTGGAAGGTATGATATGCTAAAGGCTTAACATAATCAAATCATGTACTTTTTAATATCCTTTTAATCAATCACATAATCTATTCTGATTAGAATTATATACACTCTCCAATCTTTTGTAAACAATTCTATATCAATTACATGACTTCAAAAATAATGCATACTTCATATTTACTACTAATTCAAGACATTAAACATTAGGGCAGCCACTAAATCACTAATAATTCAAAAATAAATATTAGGGTAGCCCCCAAAACTTGAACACAATCCAAATTAACATAATGTAAACTTGGTTCTAAGCTGAATTGATTTTGACCATCAATTAAATAAACTAATTGCTATTATTCACAATCATTCATAGGAATTTCCAAAAATAATAAGTATTATAAGATTAACAGAAATAAGTAAATTAATCATGTTAAATAAGGCTATCAATTTTGTTAGAAACTAGCTTACTTAGCTTGGTTTTGGTTTCAAGTCTATCCCACTTGAGTTTTCAATCATACAAAAAATTAGTAAAGCATGTAATCAATCAAGATGCCATAAATTCATCATAAAAAATAGTAAAAATGAATATACCTTGATTAGATTGGAATTAAGCTTCAAAATCAATTGTTTTCAAGCTTAAAAGGGTGAGAACTTATTCTAGTTTTTCTTGAATTCCTAGGATTGAATTCAATTTTTGAGTATGAGAGTGTGGAAATTTGGGAGAAACTTTGGAGAAGAAGGATTGGTCATTTTTTAGGAGCTTCCACAAGAGAATATAGATAAGAATGACTTATTTGACTTTTGAAAGAGAGGTAAGTGGAGGGTGATGATTAGTTGCCTCATGCTTGGTGTCTTCTCATGCCAAGAGCCACGTTTATAGGCTAGAGAGATGATAATAATTAATGCTTTGATATTATAATAAAGTGTAATGCGGATTAGAATAATTTCATGCAGCTTAGTCAACCTACAAATCAAATCGCACCATTTTCCATACTTTAAGTTCTTAGCCAAATGTGACATATTTTATGTAAATATTTAAGCAAACAATCAATTTAGAATATAAATAGTACAAAGTAATACAAGATCATTTCATAGCCATTCAACACATCAATCTTCTATAACCAAGATACTAAGTTTTTTATTGTAAAGAGGTACTTAAGGAATATGTTACATCAAGAAATAAAAGTTTGAATTCATATTTCATGTACTAATGCATGTTAAAGCATAATGAAAGCACAAATAACAATTATTCATGTAAGTGCAATTATGTTATTTGTATGTCATAATCTGATAATATATATTGTTTAGATGCATACTTATGTAAAATGCTTATTATTGGCTATGTAGGAGATAATTGGGCATTATAATCCTTCATTCCTTATATAAATTTCCTCCTTAAAATTTGATGCACCAAATAATTCTAGATACTTGCTCTGCATTTCTTCTTCTCTTTCCCACGTGGCCTCTTCTATACAATAATTCCTCCACAATACTTTAATAAGTTGAATCTTTTTCATTCTCAATTCTTTTTCTTTCCAATCCAGAATTTGCACTGATTTCTCTTCATAATCCAAATCAACAGTTAATTCCAAAGGTTCATAACTCAACACATGAGAGGGGTTTGAAATGTACTTCCTCAACGTAGACACATGGAAAATATTGTGAACACTAGATAATGATGAAGGTATGGCCACTTTATAAGCTTTATAACCAACTCATCTGAGAATCTCGAATGGGCCGACATACTTTGTGCTGAGTTTTATTTTCTTTCTAAATCTCATGACACCTTTCATGGGAGCTACTTTTAAGAACACATGAATCCCAATGACAAACTGTAGATTTTGCCTCCATGTATCTGTATAACTTTTCTGTCTACTTTGCACGATCTTTATTCTCTCTCATATCTTCTCCACTATCTTAGTGGTACGTTGAACTATTTTTTGACCGAGTAGGCTTTGTTCTCCAACTTCATCCTAAGGAACTGGAGATCTACATTTTGTTTCATACAATGCTTCAAAGGTGTTATTCCAGTTATTGATTAGTTGCTATTATTATAAGTAAACTCCACTAATGCAAGCTTCGCATCCAACTCCCTTGAAATCTAAAACACAAACTCTTAACATATCCTCTAATATCTGAATAATCCTATATGATTATCCATTACTTTGTGGATGAAATGTTGTACTAAATGCAAGTTTCTTTCTATAGCATTGTGTAAGCTCTTTCAAAATATATATGTGAACTTAGGATCTCTGTCGGATACTATTAAAACTGACCCTCCATGTAAACTGACTATCTCTTTAATATATTGTTGAGCATACTGGTCCATATTATATGTGGATTTCACTAGAAGAAAATTGGTCGATTTAGTTAATTAATCAACATTCACCCATATAGAATTATACCCTTTTTGAGTTCTATGTAATCCAAAAACATAGTCTATTATAATGTGCTCCCATTTCCACTTCGGAATCAACAAAGACTTCAACAACCTTGCTAGTCTTTGATGTTCAATCTTAACTTGTTGAAAAGTTAGACATTTAGCCACAAATTTTGCTATATCTCTCTTCATGTTAGAACCACCAATAATGTTGTTGTAAGTCTTTATACATTTTTGTGCTACTTGGGTGCATCGAGTAAGAAGTAGTATGAGCTTCTTCTAAAATATCTCATTTTATAACCTTGTCAAACAGCACACACCGTCTCTTTTTATATCAAATAATTCCATCATCAATAATAGAGAAGTTTGACTTCTTTCCACCATCAATCTACACAAATATATATCCACCTTCTGACCTTCTTTAATTCTATCTTGAAGTACAGGTCTTAATACTAAGGCTGATAATGAACACATTTTCTCTTTAGGTATAATTTTAAGCTCTAATCTCTACAAATCTAGTAATATTGACTTTTGTATGACAAAAAGAAAAGATATGGAATTTCTACTCAATGCATCTGGAACTACATTCGCTTTATTAGGATGATAGTTGATCATGCAATCATAGTTCTTGACAAGTTCTAACCATCTCCGCTTTCTCATATTCAGTATCTTTTAGGTACAAAAGTACTTTAAACTTTTGTGATTTGTGTAAATCTCATACTTCTCACCATACAAATAATGTCTCTAGACTTTCAAAGCAAAAACCACAGCAGCAAGTTCCAAAACATGGGTTGGCTAATTCTTTTCATACTCCTTCAATTGCCCTTAAGCATAGGCAATAACCTTCCCACTTTGTATCAAAACAACACCCAAACCATTTTTTGAGGCATCACTGTACACCAAGAATCCACGAGTTCCTATTGGAATGGTAAGAACATGAACTATAGTCAATTTATGTTTTAATTCTTGAAAACTTCTTTCACAAGCATCGGTCCACAAGAACTTCACATTCTTTCTTGTCAACATTGTTAATAGAGTTGCTAGCTTTGAGAACCCCTGAACAAATCGTCGATAGTACCCTACGAATCCCAAGAAACTATTTACTTCTGATATATTTGTTGGTCTTGGCCACTTAATAATAGTTTCTACCCTGCCTGGATCAACAAAAATACCATTCTTAGATACTACATGACCTAGAAATACCACTTGCTCAAGCTAAAATTCGCATTTCTTGAATTTAGCATACAACTATTTTTTCTTAAGAACTTGCAGCAAAATTTTCAAATGTTGCTTGTGCTTTTCTTTATCCCATGAATAGATTAGTATGTCATCAATAAACACAATCACAAATTTATCGAGAAATTGCTTGAATACGCTATTCATTAGATCCATAAAAGCTGCAGGAGCAATGGTTAAGTTGAAACGCATCACTAGAAATTCATAATGTCCATAACTTGTTTTAAATGTAGCCTTTTGTATGTCTTCTTCTTTGACCTTCAATTGATGATACTAGAGCGCAAATCAGTCTTAGTAAGTACTGATGCTCCAAGCAATTGATCAAACAAATCCTCTATTTTTGAAAGTGGATACTTATTCTTTATTGTTATTTTATTCAACTCTCTATAATCAATGTACAACTACAATGTACCATCTTTCTTTTTCACAAACAACATAGGCGCTCCCCAAGGAGAATAACTAAGGTGAATGAAACCCTTATCAAGCAATTTTTGTAATTGAACTTTTAACTCTTTCAACTTTATTGGTGCCATTCGATATGGTGCTTTAGAAAGAGTAGTCCTTCGCATAACATCAATCACAAATTCAATCTCTCAATTTGGTGGTAGTCCCGATAAATCATCTGGTAATACCTCAAGAAATTCTTGAACCACATCTATATTTTTTGGCTTCAATTGTGCTTTGATCGAAGTGCCCATAACACTAGCCAAATATCTAACATAATTTTTACTCAACATCTTTTAAGCTTTCAAAGCAGTTATAATTGGTAAGGATCATGAGAATGGGTACTACTAAACACAAATTGTTCTTCCCTAAGTGGCTAAAAAATCATAATCTTCTTATTACAATCAATTATTACACGATATTTGGTAAGCCAATCCATACATAAAATAACCTCAAACTTTGGCATCGATACAACAAAGAGATCCACATAGTGTTCTATTACTGATCTGAATAGAGCATACCTCCAATATTTGGTTGGAACCCATTTTTTCCCCCGATGAAACTATCATACTATACTTTACTTTTATTAAATCTAGTGTAATGCCTAATATTCTTACAAATCCACATGATGCAAATGAATGCATAGATCCTTAATTTATTAATGCAATTATAGGTATCCCCGAAATTAAAATAATACCTGTGACTACGGAAGCATGTGCATCAGCTTGTTCATGTGTTATTTCATATACTCTACCCTGAACTCTCTCCTGCATTATTAGGCAATCTTTTGTTATATGTCCAGTCTTCTTACACTTAAAGCAACAATTAGAACCTCTAAAGTATTCCCCAAAATGATTCTTCCCACACTTAGCACATTTAGGCTTTTCAACTGCAGTTGAAGTCTACCCAACTCTATAACACTTTTTATTCCCTTGGTTTGATTTTTGCTCTCCTTTTTTTGACTAGTTTAGATTTCTTGGAGTGAATACTTGATTCTTTTATTGATGAGACTTCTCAATCTCTTTCTCATCTAAGTCAGCCATCAAACCTTTGTCCACCAATTCCCTAAACTCTATTGCGAAGGACATTCTCACATCTCTTCTAATTTTAGGATTATATCCCCTTAAGAAATGATCCATCTTCTCATTGTTATCTCTGGCGATGTATGGCATATACTTGGAACCCTCTTCAAATATTTGCATATAATCTCATAACTCTAGGAATCTTTTAACTTTGAGGGACCTAGCATCCCTGTTGAAATACTTATCATAAAAGATTATTTTAAACCTCTACCAAGTTAACTCTTCCATATTCACTGCAAGCTTAGCTCCTTCCTACTAGGTTCTAGCATCTTTCTTCAATAAGAAAATTGTACAGAGTACCTTCTCAGCATCGTCAATTTACATGTAGTCAAAGATACTATCCAATGATTTTACCTATTCCTCTACAATCATGGGATCAGACCCAACAGGTTTTATCTTTTTAAATTTCTCATTCGCAACTTGTGAAGTATCCTATCGAGCTTGTGGTAGAGAAGGTTGTTGATTCTCTTCTTAGTTTCTTTGTTTCATATCTAGCGATTATTGTATCTATTCACCATGCATTCTAGTCTGTTGTTGAATGAGATCAGTCAAATTATCCACTAAACTATTATTACCCTCATGATCATCCATTACCTTCCATTTTGGTGCCATGAGCTCCTATACATTGCCCAATCTCAATCTATGAATTAGCCAATAATAAATGCATATTATGATAATAACATGAAATGAAATCTAATCAAGTAAACATAAAATTGGATAAATAAATAGTTGACCGAGTTTTCCACTCAGGATGTGTTCATATATGCCTTCTTTAGTCTACATAAATGACTAAACCTCTGGTTTGATACCATAATTGTAACACCCCTTAACCTAACTATAGAACCCCAAATAAGCTGATATAATTGAGTCAAGAAATGTTAACCTTTTATTATTAATATTGTTATGGTTTTAATAAAAAGTTTCCATTTGTCATTATAAGAGAAAATAACTTGAATTTATTTGTTGTTTCATTTCAAATACACACCATTTGCATAAACCAAAATCATTTGTTTACAAAATCATACCAGAGCGACTTATTTAAAAATAAAAATAGAGTTTTTAAAATCGGCTATAAAAACTGCTCAAAGCATGTCATATGAATAAATCTCTATCCGACTACTCTAGAGACTCAGTCAATCTCTAAACTTGTACATTATCACTTGCATCACAAGAATGTAATGAGCTAAAGGCTCAGTAAGGTGAAACTAATGCAAATAACAAATATAGTACATGCAAATATCTTAAGTCAATAAATGCACTATTCATATCAATAACTTTCTTTCGGGCCCTTCAAGTGTGGTACCTAACTAATAGTGATAGACAGTAGTTTTTAGAACATGTTTATAATGATTAGCCAATAAGAGAAATAATATAGGGTTTCCATACTTAGCCTTTCAACCTCAGGTATTAGCCATATTCTGTCATTCATTGTGATTTTCCTATCTTGGTTTTTCAACCTCAAGTATTTGCCACCTTTTGTTAGATCCGCCAGTCCCTCCCATCAATCAAGTACTATACTTTCTTTTCAAAAAATTCATATATTCTTGATAGTATCATGTTTCATGAACCATGAATGCATCAAACATTACATCATTTGACAAATAATGACAATCACATTTAAGCATGAACAATATTATATGATTCTTGTGATACAACAAATGAAAGTTTTAACTTACCTCAACTCTGCTTGTGCTATGTGAGAAAGTTAGTCTCTTTAGAAGGCATGATGTGCTAAAGGCCTAAGATAATCAAATCATGTATATTTCAAAATCCTTTTAATCAATTAAAGAATCTATTCCCATTAGAATCATATATACATTTCAATTTTTTGTAAACAATTCTATATTAATTACATGATTTCAAAAATAATTCATAGTCCATATTTACTACTAATTCAAGACATTAAACATTAGGACAACCATTAAATCACTAATAATTAAAACATAAATATTAGGGTAGTGCCCAAAACTTGAACACAATCCAAATTAATATAATGTAAACTCAATTCTAACTTAAATTGATTTTGACCATCGATTAAATAAACTAATTGCTATTATTCACAATCATTCATAGGAACTTCCAAAAATAATAAGTATTACAAGATTAATAGAAACAAGTAAATTAATCATATTTTATAAGGCTATCAATTTTGCTAGAAACTAGTGTTACTAGCTTAGTTTTAACTTCAAGTCTATTCCACTTAAGTTCTCAATCATACAAAAAGATAGTAAAATATGTAATCATTCAAGATACCATATATTCATCATAAGAAATAGTGAAAAAGAATATACCTTGATTAGACTGAAATTAAGCTTCTAAATTAATGGTTTTCAAGCTTAAAAGGTGGAAACTTGTTCTAGTTTGTGTTCTATGGATTTCTAAGAATTGAATTCAATTTTTGTGAGTATGAGAGTGTAGAAATTTGAGAAAAACTTTGGAGAAGAAGGGCTGGCTATTTATTGAGGACCTTTTACAGGAGAATATGGATAAAAATGGCTTAAATTCTTTTCAAAGAGAGGTAAATGGAGGGTGATGATTGGTTGCCTCATGCTTGGTGTCTTCTCATGCCAAGAGCCACGTTTATGGACTAGAGAGATGACAATAATTAATGCTTTGATGTTATAATCAAGTGCAGTGTGGTTTAGAATGATTTAATGCAACCTAGTCAACCTACCAATCAAATTGCACTATTTTACATACTTTTAGTTCACAGCCAAATATGACATATTTCGAGAAAATATTTAAACAAACAATCAGTTTATAATATAACTAGTATAGAGTAATACAAATAATTCATTTCAAGGCCATTCGACATATTAATCTTCCTTAACCGAGATACCGAGTTTTTCACTGCAAAGAGGCACTTAAGGAATATGTTACATCACGAAATAAAAGTTTGATTTCATATTTTATGTACTAATGTATGTTAAAGCATAATGGGAGCATAAATAACAATTATTCATGTTCGTGCAATCATGTTATTTGTATGTAACAATCCGATAATGCATATGGGTTAGATGCATACTTATGTAAGATGCTTATTATTGACTATGTAGGATATAATTGGGTATTACAAAGAGACAAAAGAGTAAGGGCTGAATTCTAGCTTCAAAAAGCTTAAAAAATCCAACCCCTATCTTGCTTGCGCATTTATACACAAGTTAATCATGACCTAATCCATTTAGGTCTCTAATCTTTTCCTTTCTTATCTTATTCTTTTTTATCTTAGACTAGGAATTGTTGTCTTACTTTCCAACACTCCTAGACAGGCCTCTCCCACGGGCCCATAAATCTTGCCCTTGGACCTTTAATTAATTTAATTAAAGTTTAATTAATTGTTCTCTATGAATTAAGAAAGCCCAATTTAATTAATTAAGTAATTATTCCACTTAGGCTACCTAATCAAATTAGGCCTAATTAAATAATCGTATTATTTAATTAGTTAAATTAATTTAACTCCTTAAATTAATTCACGATCATTCATTAATTGATTCAATTAATTATTTAATTCACTCTCCGTAAGCCCCTAATCTTAATTAGGTCTAATTAAATAATCTTATTATTTAATTGGATGAAATAATTTAACTTTTTAAATTAATGTCAGCTTTAGTTAATTAGTCTCCATTAATCTACTTACACTAATTCCTTGGATTAATTTTTAGATTAGATGCGGACTATCCTGATTTGTGTGTGACCCCTTAGATTCACAACTACGATTCCAATGTACTAGTAAGTCTTGGAATATTAGTGATACAATAATTTTCTAATTAAGTAATCCCAATTAATTAATCATCTTAGAATTAACTTCCTAATTTCAAGAACCTCACAAGTCATGAAAAACACTTAGTAGTGTATCATGACTATCGAGTCTTAGTTGAATAGCATCAGAACCTACTTCTGTAATAAATACCATGAAAATACGATCCATCTCGATGAAGTTTAAGACATAGATTATTAGTCGAAACTTTATTTTGACTTAATAACTTTGATTCCATTTCAATTCGCGCGATCCTTTGATGAATCATTAAGAATTCTCATCTAATATTCATTTTACCTTGGCCAAGGTCTTTATGATTAAGGCATATAAAACTAGGAGATTCACCTATTCTACTTGATAGCTAATGAATCCTTTATTGTCCACATTAACCTCCATATACAAAGATGTTACACCTAACGTAAACCTCTTATGATTATCATGCAATCAAAACATATAACAAAGTAAACATGTCATGCACAAGGTTACCAAGGTGCCTCAAGTTTGGAGACTAGTTAATGTACTATCATAATTAGGAAATTCTCATTCAACAAATAATGTTTCCAAATTGTTTGATATGCTAGATCCTATTGATTTGCTTAGAAATGATTTATAGAGTATTACTGCTAACTAAGTGATCCCACCAAGCTCTAGAACTTATTTGATCACTAGTCAAAGCAAAATCCTAGGTGACATAGAATTAGGGAGATGATTTAGGCCATCTTTGAACTGATAGAGCTTATATAGCTAACATGTGCATCAAGTATCCCTGGAATCACCTTTTAAGCCTATTGAAGCCTTTTCCTTGATATCCCATACACAATCCCTTGAGCCTTATACATATTTTATCTGTAATTGAACCCGTTCACTCATATACACAAACATTTTAGAATAATGTATAAGAGTTTGAACATTATTGGAGATGAATGGTGGGAATTTTGAAGAAAAATGTGTTTAAGGCTGAGGTGTATATCTTCCCAATCACAGAAATGAAAAGAGCCCCTTGTGTATAATGAATTGATTAAGTTAGGGGTCTTACATCTATGTTGAAAAGGAAAGGAGTTTGTCAAAAAAAAATAATGATGAAAAAGGAGAAAGAAAGAAAAAGAAGAATAATGAAAGAAATAAAATTGGTGGATGTCAAAGGATAAATAATGAGGAGATATATGAAAAAAGTGACATTGATGCTTATGTTGAGGTGTTGATGCTCTATGCATGGTTCTAATTATGTGCTTTAGGTGACCTTGAGCTACTATTATCCATATTTTCATATCTTTACCCCTATGCCATGTGTTACAAGCTTGGAAAGTCCTTGTCATTGTTAATGTTATGATATCAACACTTATATTAGTGGAGATTAATATGGGAAGCAAGCCTATGGAGTTTGGAAATACTTCAATTCTCTATTAAAAATGGATCAATTAGAAAGTTGGCTTTATAAACTTATTCGAGTAATGAATGTGGAGTGGAAAAATTTCTATTCACACACACACAAGATCACAAGGTCAAGTAGAGTTTATATATAAGATTGACATTTGGAACGTTGGCAGGTTTTTCCAATTCTAATTGAGTTATATTTTTTAGCAATCATTGAGGAGTTTATGGTTCAATGATAGGTGTATATTTAAGTTTGCTTCGGTTATTTTATTTTTGGTTTAAAGTCGACTTATTTGTTTTGCTCGAGGACAAGCAAATTTAAGTTTGGGGTATTTGTTGAGTTGGTTTTATTCCAATGAATTGAATACTTTTAACCTAGTTATTTGATTGGTTTCAAGCAAACTATATATTGTTTGATGCTTTTTATTTAGTTTTGTAGGAAATAATTCATGTTAGATGAGTTTATACGAGCCAAAGAAAAGAAGAAAATAAAATAAAAAAGCCTAAAAATTCAAACTTGGAATCACGGCGCCTAATGGAGGAGTTGCGGCGTGGATGCAAAATAATGGACAGCAAGTTGAGGAAAATCTCATGCCATGACACCCCCATGTTATGCCATGATGTGAGTGGGGAAAATTTGCCAGCATTTCAAGTCTTTCAGGTGCTGTGGCACCACCCTATGATTTGTGTGCGAAAAAGGGCTTTAAGGAGTCTTTTTAGGATATGGTATAAATAGACAACATATTGCTCATTCACAAGACTTTTTGTCACTTTGGAGGTCACAAGGAGAAGGCTGGAAATAAAGCTAGGGTTTGGAGGAGACAATTAAAGACATCGCTCGTTTGGACATAGATAGGATTCTTTCTCTTGTTTATCAATTCCTTAATTCCTCTACTTCTTTTTCAGTTTCATTCACACGATGTATCAAAATTTTTCTATGAGTTCTCCTATGTTAGTCATGAACTAGATTCTAGTTTCTAGTGGTTGATGTAGCCAAAGTTGAATCCTATGTTTTGAGAATTTAATTTGCCAACTTACTTGTAATATTTGTTTTCATTGTATTTTGATTACTTGATCAATAATATAGATTATTTGGTGTAAAAAATTCAGCACTCGAAAAAGGAAATTTAATACACTATTGTAAGATAGCACAACTTAGGATTCATAGAGTCGATAGGCTTATGAACCCTTCGAAGTCTTGTAAGAGAATTCATTGGGCTTGATAAGGTTATAGTTTGGGATTTTTAAAGAGATATCAAAATCCAAATTAAAATTCATAATCACTCGGCACTCGAGAGAGAGAGTTGATGACTTTAGAATTCTCAACTTATAAATTGTTGACTTGAAATTGATAGATTGTATCGATAAACATAGGTGAAAATTAAGTAAATCAAACCCCTAGAATTGATCATCTATTAAGTGTTTGATAAATGCTTAGTAAACTTTTTTCATTTAACTCTAGGATTTCTAGTTTAATCATTTACAACTTAAACTTGAATTATCTAGATAAAAGTTAGGACTATTATATATTTGGTACTTACTGCATGTTTGATTTCAATCCCTATGGAGATGATACTCTATTCACCATTTTTACTAAAACTTGACATCGTACACTTGTGATAAGAATTTTATCGAACACTTGGCACTCACTCACTTATGCTTAGGTGCTCAACCTACATGTTGTTTTTCTTGAATTATTTTTGTTTTCATTTTATAAAGGGCGTAACTACCTCTTAATTGAATTTTGAATGTACTTATAATGTATTCCTTTTTAGCAATTTTTTAATAAATAGGTAGGAATTTACGCCAGACCCCCCACCTAGGGATAGGTGGATTAAACAAAAAAAAACTTATTACTTGACTTGACAATCTCTTTTTCTAATTTTTAATTAACCTTGGCTAAGAGTTTCAAGACTCAAGTAGCATGGAAAATATAGGGGATTTATCTATTCATCTAAAGGTGACGGATCATTTGTTGGTCACTCACTAACCACCATATATGAAGGCATTGCATTCAAAGTATTTTCCTTGTGATTATCATGCAATTGAAAAATAAATCAAAGAACAGCATGTCATGCACAAGGTTACAATGTTGCCTCAAATCTAAGGATTAAATCATGTACAATGTAGTCAGAAAATTCCCATTCAATAATATTTCGTTTCAATTTAGGAATTTTCAGGCTGGGTAGTTCAGAGTACTTGTCCCCCAACAAAGACCTGCTTACATGCACCAGTTTCACAACACATGCCCATGGAATGAGGCGTTCTCCTTGCAAGCCTATATCTTATGCCCAACTCTTACTAAATTCATTGATGTTCCTTGACTTGGAACGTTTAAGACCAAAGTCAGGAGGTATATTCTACAATCGCCATCATATGCGCGACCATACCCTGTACTCATATATAGACTTCATCTAATATGAAAATAAAGATAAAGAAATGACATTATATTGATGCTAATTGACTAAAAATGTATTTTGTAAAAGTATAAAGATAGCCGATCTAATTAGCTCAATAAGCACTACTCTAACAATCTCTCTCTTGCTCTAAACCCAATTGCCATATATCTAATCCCATCTTTTTGACCGTGAATTCCACCACCGAAGCTGAATGCATCATCGTATACAATACTGTGAAAAAGGTTATTTGGATAAGGATCCAAGAGTTGGGTGTAATTCTGTCCATTTTGATCTAGTCCTGGGTCCATGGTGTGAAAAAGGCTCTATGGATGTGGAACTTCATTTAAGAGTTAGGTGTAGTTCTATCCATTATTGCTCTAGCCCTGGTATACTATGATAACAACGGGGAGATTATGCAAGCAAAGGAGCTAAAGTTTCATTAAGATCCAAACACATAATTTGGCGATACCATTTGGTATAGAAAATTATTACTAGAGGTGACATCAAAGTGGAAAGAATTATATTAGTAGAGATTATAGTAAACTTATTGACTAAACCCCTAGGCATGTGAACCTCTCAAAAAGGCTTTGACTGCAATGATGATAAGGAGGGAGATAATGGATCACCCTGTAGGAGGCCTCTTGAAGACTTAATGAAACCAGAAAGAGCTTCATTGAGAAGAACTACAAATTGGATATTTTCAAAGCAGAGTTGCACCAATTTGATTTAATTCCTCGAGAAGCCTAATTTTGTGAGCACTCATAAAGGAATTTTGGAACTCTTTTAGCTAACCGTCCTACTGTTTAGGGTAAATACGAATCCAGACATGGACTTGAGTCATCTACATCAGACTGGAAGCTAGAATGAGTAAAGTATTCTAGTTTTAGTTCCCTATAGTTGTGCACCAAGAAGTTATCCTTAGTCCTTTGCAAGTACTTAAAGATTGTTATTATGTCTTTCTAGTATTTTTTGCTTGGATTGGACTAATATTTGCTTGTGACACTTAGAGTATAGGTTACATCAGGCCTAACACATAGCATTGCATACATTATGCTCTCTATAATGGATGCAAAATGTATATGAGTCATCTTTTCCTTTTTCTCAGGAATCTTCGGGGATAAAGATTTTGAAAGAGAAATTTCTTGACTCATAGGCAAGAGTCTTCTCTTGGATTTTTTCATGCTAAACCTCTTTAGCATCTTGTCTATGTACATAGATTAGGATACTTCGAGTATCCTTTTTTATCTACCTCTACAAATTTTAATCCCCAAACATAGAATGCTTCTTCTTAATCTTTCATGGAGAATTATGTCGACAACCAAGCCTTCTGCAGTATCCCTACATTATTCCTAAGGAGTAGAATGTCATCAGTGTATAATACAAGAAAAGTCACCGCACTCCCACTAACCTTCTTGTACTTACATGGTTCATCCATATTCTTGAGAAATTAAATGATTTAACTGCCTCATCAAATTGTATGTACCAACTTCATTACGTTGTATATATGAGTATTTAAATGGACATTTGAAGCTTTCAATCATTTTGCTCACTTTCTTTAGATATGAAGCCTATATGGAGCTTTATATAGATCTATTTCTCAATATTTCTATTAAGAAAATGGTCTTCAAATCCATTTGTCAAATCTCATAGTCATAAAATGCTAATATGACAAGCAAAATCCTATGGACTTTAGCATTATTACTAGTGAGAAAGTTTCCTCATAGTCAAAACTTTACTTTGAGTGTAACCCTTCACCATCAGTCATGCCTTATAGGTCACCACTTCCCCATTTACTCTAATTTTGCATTTGTAGACCCTCTTCTAGCCAATGGGAATAATTCTTTTTGGTAAAACCACCAAAGTCCATATTTTAGAGTACATAGAGTCTAATTTGGATTGTCGACCACTAGTTATCTTCCTGAATTGAGTCTAACATTACTTTCCCATAATTCTTTGGATCAATATCAAAAGAAATATCCTTCTTAAGCACCATTGTTTTTTATAGGACACTTTCTGGTTCTTGAACTTCTTCAAGCTCTACAACCTCTCCCTTTTTATCTAATAAATTTTTTTTATCTAAGAAGGTGGCGTTCCTCAAAATAAACACCTTTTGTCCTAGGGGTCATAGAAATAGTATCCTATATATTTCTTAGATACCCCACAACTTTGCTTACGATGGATTTTGCATCCAACTTATCTTCCCCTAACTGCTTAAGTAAGCTCACACCCCTATACATTAAGGTATTTATAAGAGGTATTTTGTCGAATCAACTTAGATGTCACTATATTCACTAAGAATGCCATTGTTTCTAGGACATAACCCCAAAATGAAGAAGGAAGGCTAGTGAAATTGATCATGGATCAAACCATGTATAATAGGGTTTGATTCCTTTGCTCGATTACCCTATTCAATTGAGGCATGCCCGATAGAGTTTACAATGAAAGAGTCCCATTCTTTTTTTCACCACCTAAGTATTTATCTCTTGGATTAGATTAAAGAACTTTAATAAATTAGTCTTGATTCTCAACTTTATGTCTGAATTCGTTAAAACTTTCCAAGGCTTCAGACTTATATCCCAATTGATACACATACCTGATCCTTGAATAGTTATTAAAGGTAATGAAGAGGATAATTCCCTTATGCACTAACACTTATGGGCCACATACATCTATATAGATCAAATCCAAAGAATTTGTAGCTCCTTCCACTTGTCCCACAAATGGTGATTTAGTCATCTTTCCATTGAAGCAAGATTCACAAATTGGCATCTCTTATGAGTCCATGAGGTCAAGCAACTATGCCAACTTGTGAACTCTTTCCTTAGAGATATGCCCTACTCTAGCATGCCAAAAGTATGCTAAATTTTGATTATTTAATTTTCTTTCATTATTGCTTTATTGATTATGCAGGACGGAACTTTAGGGTTAAATAGATCATTTATCAAGAGACATTTCCATATTTTAATTCTCTAATGAAAATCTCTCTGTCCAATAGAGATGCTATTCCTAATAATGTTTGGTACCAAAGAAAAATAATTAATACTATCTTAATTCTATTTAGAGCTAAGTGGACCATTCATATGGCCAATGAAGCAACATTTGCTTTATTTTCAAGCCTTACTTCTTCCACTTAATTTCATTCTTCTTGTCATCCTCTACAACCCCTTGAAGGGAATATATCTTGGATTTTTATTGCTACAACCATTATCCAGTTTGTTAAACTAAACATATATTCAGCTAATACCTATTTGTAATTTAGTCTTTAATTATAAACGTCTCCTACTACTTTATTTGAATTTCATCATCCTCAAGATGGAACTTTGGGAAATCCAATTTTCTAGTAGGCTTCAAGACCAATTAATTTTGTTATACACCCCAATATTATTATCCTATATGACAAACTAAATAGTAGTTAACACATTTACAATTTCATTCCAATGCAACACTTAGGATTTTTGCCTTACATTTCCATACACCTCGATATTATGGCCCTTATGGTACTTAATGTCAAGCGATACCCAACAAATATTCATGTAGATAAAATTCCAGACATCCTAGATTCATGGCCAACAATTCAGATTACCCCATCCCACGAGCATTACAATGCTTAGTGGTGATTACAACTTACCTACACTTATCACATCCCACGACTCATGGCCAATAGATGAAATACGACAACATGTGACCACTTCTGATGGAAGGCATGGACAACTGGGTTCAACCGAATATTTCTCATTTTCTCTTAATATCAAACCTGCCTGATTTTCAAGTTGTAATAATTTTCAAGTGAGGGAAACTCAAGGTTTGTTATCATGAAAACTCTTACTAATTACTATCTTGTTTATTTAATGTTGTCTATCCTAATGATCACAAGCTTAATATCATTAGAAAAATAATAAATAAACATAGATGATCATGAGTCTAAATCCTATATGATCTGCTCAATCTGCTCGAGCCAAAGTCGATCAGGATCAATCTAGGTGTGATAATTAATATGATAATGACCTATTCTATTACACATATGTTGTTGGGTTCGCTATAACCTATGGGGTAAATGCAGCAAAAATTAAAATTTTTAAAATAAAAATACAATAACATTTGTTGCATTACCCTAATTTTACAGTGATTCTAACAATCGACATTATTAATAGTTCAATAAATAAAATATAAATTTAATGTCAATGTAATTTATTACCCTTTTTCTAATTCTCCTATTTAGTACAAAGCTTAAGATAATCAATTTTTGAATTATAGCAAATCTCTCACCAAGGAATCCATGTATCCTATCTCTAAAGAAGTCCACACCTTGGACTAGAATAACCAAAAGCAAAAAACTTGCTAGTATTCTTTGTTTTCTTTTTCAAGTCTAAAAAGGGAGTGGACACTAATCTTTTATCCAACTGGTGGAATTAAAGATTAAATATTTTTGTTAATTGTTCTTAATATAACTAGTGGAAGGAGAACAATACACTAGGACATTTTGAAGAATAAGGAGATGGAGAAGAGAGAAAAAGAAAACCTTTTTCTTTCTTTCTTGCTTGTGGCCAATTTTTGGAGTGGTAGAAGAATAAAATTTGTCTTGAATTTTATTTTATATGGTGGCCACAAAAATTTGGTAAAACCTAATACTAGCCCCACATGTCAATCTAATTGTTTAGGAAATCTAACTTTCCTAACAAACCAAATCCACATAATAAAATCCCCTCTTTCTTCTATCTTTAATGGCTGGAAATATAGCGTCTAACTGACCATCAATTTTCGGCCCCTATTTCCTCCAGATATATTGAACCTATCCCATAAATTTAATCTTGATATTCAGATACATTGAACATATCCCATAAATACAATCTTGATATCTAGATACATTAAACCTATCCCACAAATTAAATCTTGATATCCAAATACATTGAACTTATCCCATAAATTCAATCCTGATATCTTATATTGATTTAAAAAAGAAAAACTATTTTTCCTATTTCATTTAGTTCTTCTAATATTCAAAGTGGGTTTCTACTAATGAGCCATTTTTAAATTGGTCTTGGACTTCAGCAAGCGCATTAACTAATCTAATTAATTAATTAGCCCAAATTTATTTAATTAATTAATTCACTCTAAATTGAATTTCTAATTTTATTGGGTCCAATTAAATAATTCTATTATTTAATTAGAAAATTAAATCAACTAATTTGAATTAATTTAATTCTTAATTAATTAATCTAATTAATTTATTATATCCAACTCTTTGGATTAATTTTAGACTAGAGATTATTCATTCCAAATTGTGTGTGACCCTTTAGGTTCACTACTAAGCTAGTAGTGGGCTTACAATACTTGCAACTTATGAATAACAGTTATTTTGATTAATTAATCTAATTAATTAATCTGGTTGGAATTAATTCTTTAAAATTAAGAACCTCACTATCCACGAAAATAGCTAGGAAGTAATTATAGCAAACTAATCTTAAGTGAAATAGCAAGTGATTCTATTACAATTACGAATACCATACAAGTTCGTTCCTTTTATGAACTAATCTCCTGATTGAGTCTAGGGTATGCATACTTTTCAATAACAATGATTCCATTTCAAATTCTAGTGACTTTAGACAAATCGTCAGAAGCTATTTTCTAACATTCAACATACCTTGATCAAGGATTAAGAGTTACGAATTATGAAAATATAGGAGATTCACTTATTTTGCAAGACAAGGGAAGGATCATTTGTTGATTACTCATTGACCTCCATACATGTAGATGCAATACTCGACATAATCCTTTTATGATTATCATGAAATTAGAGAATATATCAAAGTAAAACATGACATGCACAAATTATTATGGTGCTTCAAGTCAAAGGACAAGTCACACACTATCATAACATAGAGATTTTTAATTCGACAAATGAATTTTCCAATTAAGAATTTCTGGCAGGTGAGTTTAGTGTACTTATTTTCTAACAAGCACCCACATACGTGCACTTGTGTCACTACGCTAATGCTTATGGAATGAGACATTCTCTTCATGCGAGCATGCATCCTATGCGTGAGTCTATTAGGCTATTTGATGTCCCATCTCAAAAAGCCCTTGATTCAAAATTTATTTAAGACTAAAGCCTTAGAGGCATATTCCATGATCCCCATCATATGCGCAACCATATCCTATAGCTATATTTAGTCTGAGGACTTTATATAATGTGCAGAAAGAAAATGCAAGGCATAAGATAAATAAAGTATCTTTTATATTATTATGATTCCCAATAAGATCGTTTTACAAAAGAAAGGAGTACAATACACCTAATCTAATTGGGGTCTCGGGGATCCTACTCTAACATATGCATCATATGTATACATGGGCCTTTGTTCCTTGCTTTTGCTTTATCTTCATCTTCTTCTTGTAAATTCGGTAAATGAAAAAATATATTTTCCCCACTGCCTAATCCTACACTCATTACATTTAAAAAAATTAAAAACATCTTAGAACAATTACAAAGAGAGGTATATAGGAAGGAGATAAGAAATTACATCTAGAACAAAAACACAAAACTGAGTGACACTTTGGAACAATTTCAAGGGGAAGTGTATAGGAGTGAGATAGAAATTACATTTGAAATAAAACTATAGAAATGCGAGACTCACAGACCCCACTTTAGATAAAAATAAAAAATAATAAAAACATGCATAAAAATAACCAATCGCATTAACCTATGCTCTATGATAATCCCATAACAACATGCATAACACAAATTATAGCTTGGTAACAAAATAAATTTATGATTAAGCTATGTACTAATTTTTTGAATTTGGATTAAGATTTTAGTGTTTTCATAAAAATAACACCTTATAAATTTAAAATTAATATTTAATTTTAAAATAAAAAAAACTAAAATAATTCATTCTATGTTGCACGACGTAATGAGAGGGGCCAACAACCCATGAATCTTGGGCCGTATTATGGGTAAGATGTTCGATAGCCTACAGTACCAGCACCTATCGAGTCTACAGGTTGCCTAGAGCTTGCCCTTATTAGCCACCTGTTAGGTGCCTGGCAGGCACCCAGGTTACGCTTAGGCGCTAAGCACACTGCCCATTTAGCACCCAAGTAGCACCTTGGTGCCCATATGTCAAGATACCTGCACTTCAACCGTGCACCTACATAATTTAATTTTATTTTGTTTGCTTCTTGTTTCATCAACCAAGATCCAAAACTAGTGTGTGTTAAAGTTAGAACTTTATACCTTTCGGCCTTCTAGTTGAACTGATGATGAATTAAAGACTCAAGTCGTTATTACACCATAATCATTTCGCCAAGTGAAATTCTGAACCCCTCTTATCGGAATGTTTTGCTTAGAGTCCCAAGTGTTAACCCTCTAAGCATATTTACACCTTGAATGCCCACACAATATCGAACCTATGCTAGTAGGTGTCGATTCAATAATTCTATCCTAAGAGTGTGTTTTAGTTTGGAACATTGACACAATATTTTGTTTAGATGTTCATTTTGATTCTTAATCCAATATATGAAAGAAAGAATCAAAATTGTGCATATTAAGGGAGCAAAGTTGGCAACTTTTGGAGAGGGAAAAAGATGGCCCTGACAGCTGATTTTTCTTTAAGAAAATCATGCACTAGGTTGTCTCTCGTGCCCTAATGGCCAGTCATAGTCAGTCATAGGGGGAAAAAAGATGGCCAGTCTCATATCCTAAAAGTATGTTTTAGTCTCGTGCCCTAAACCCCTCAAATTCCATATATATGGAATTCTTTCCTTCCATGCACCTTGTGTTCACACTTAAGTAGTCTTACATCACTTGTGAATTATTTAACCATATTACTTTTAAGAGTTGTGTGAAGTATAACTTGTATAGATTTTGATGATGAGTAGGTTAGTCCAAGTTAGAGCCCTCAAAACTCTTGAAGTTTTTCAATATTAGTATTATCTTTGTAAAGGCTACTCTATTAGGCAGTCAACTTAAAAGACTTAGCCTAAAAACAAAAAAGATGATGAAAAGTTGATGATCAAAACAATGATGAAAAGTTCACGTCTAAGATAGTAGAATCCAAAACCAGAGCACAAGACTTAGTGGGGCTAAGTATTTTTGTGGAGTTATGTAGGTTGCCAAGTGAGAATTTTAAGTAACTAGAAAATTAGCAAAGTTAGCTAAATAGTTGGCAAAAAAGTAGTGACATTTCAAGAAGCAGCAAAATCCAAGGCCAAAGCAGTCCACTTAGCTGGGCTAAGGGGTCACAATGGAGTGATGGCAGAGATATCTTCAAATGATCAAGTTACAACTGTCACCTCATACTAATCTTGTTTTTATTAAGGAATGCGATCTTCACATGCATATACCATATCTCATAGTCATAATATGTTAATATGGCTAATAGTATCTAGATGGATTTAAGCATCACTATTGGCGAAAAGGTTTTCTCATAATATATTCCTTACTTTTGAGTATAACCTTTCACGACTAATCGTGCTTTGTAGGTCACCACTTCTCCATTTACTCCAAACTTCTATTTGTAGACATATTTGTAGCCAATGGAAACTATTGCCTGTATGGGTCCATTAAAGTCCATACCTTGTTCGAGTACATGGAGTCCACACCAGATTGCATAGCATATTGCTAACTTCCCAAGTCGATATCAGACATCGTCTTTCCATAAGTCCTTGGTGTTAGAGTAGTGTCAGCGAGTTAATTGTTTGACCGCTTAATACTTTTTATATAAAAAATCTTATTCAATCAATATCATTAATAAAAGGCAATTCTTTATCTTTATTTATTTTAATTTAGATAAAGTCCTTAGACCATACATAGCTACGTGGCATGGTCGCGCATAGGTTGGCGATCTTCAAATATGCCACTACGACTTTGGTCTTAAAACATTCCAAGTCAAGAATTATTGAGACAGGACATCAATATTTCTATTGAGACTTGCACATATAATGCATGCTCGTAAGAAAGATGTATCACTCTATAGACATTGGTGTAGAGATACTAATGCATGTATGCGGGTACTTGTTAGGAAACAATAACACTGAACTACCCCAATTAGAAATTCCCAATTGAAAAATACATAATTGTTGAATAAGAAATATATCTTGTTACGATAGTGCAACAATTAGTCCTTTGACTTGACTCACCATTGTAACCTTATGCATGTCATATTGTTCTTTGATTATTCTCTGATTGCATGACAATCACAACAAAGGGAATATTTTAGGAGTAATATTTACATGTGTAGAGTTTAATGAGTGGCAAATAAAGAATATGTCACCTCTCTAGATGAATAGGCGAATTTCCTATGTTTTACACAATTGTTGACTATGAAATCCTTGGCCAATATTAGATGAAAGTAAGAAAATTATTTTCTAATTTCATCATAAAGTCAAGTTACAAGGAAAGGATATATTGACATTGAGCTACTAGGGTTTTGACTTATTATCCATATCCTAAACTCAATTTGAAAATCAGTAGATGGAATAACCGTACTTGCATGATAGATATTCATAATTAGATAGGTTCACTTTTGCTTCACCTATATCTTGGTCTTCATGACGTGTTGCTAGACGCTAACAATGATTTGTACGTTCTTAGAATTAAGAAGTTAATTCTAAGATAATTAATTAATTAGATTAATTAATTAGAATAATTTTTAATTATTCAAATAAATCACAAGAGTTGTGAGTCTACTATTAGCTTATTGGTGAACCTAAAGAGTTACACACTTACTTGGACGAGTTCATTTCTTGCCATATGAATTAATACAAAGATTGAATTAATAGAATTAATTAATATGATTAATTAATTTATTGGCATGAATTAATTCAAGACTAGAAATAATTTAATTAATTTATTGGATTAATTAATTATACATAATATTAATAGGAGCCCAACTAGAACAACTAATTAATTGATTGGATCAATTAAATTAAAGTATAATTGATAAATTAGGCCAAGATCCAATTTGTGTTGGTTTGATATAATCAAGGCTTAATTAAGATTTGGATTATGAATCCAAGATCCTAATATTAGAATAACAAAGAAGTTCATATAAGATATGGACATGTCCAATTCTAATAACAAATAGACATAAGAGAGAAGCTCATGGAGATGGGATATTTAGAGCTTTTGAAAGCCTAATTGTATTTATTTATTTTTTATTTTCAACACACATATATACATATTATGTATATATATAAGTTGAGAATCTCTACAAATAATCAAAGATATATATGACTAATAATTCAACTAACATGTTGACCTTAAAGTTATTCCCTTTATCATAAAAGATAGATTTAGAAATTTTATTCCATGTGATGGGGGATGCGAGGATAATTATTAACCCATGTCTTAAGGGATATATTCATAATTTAAGGTGCTATTTGAATAAGGCATCTAACTTCTCTATCTATAAATAACACTTTATTGAAGGTTGTAAAGTGAGCTAGCTATTTTGGTTGAATTATACTCTCTTAAGAAAACTTCTTCTTTGTTCTTCCTTTCATATTGTGTTCTTCTTTCACAAGTTGAATTAAAAACATAAAGATCAAAACACCAACATATAAATTTTTTGTGTGTATTGTTCATCAAAAGTATATCCTATGGAAAGAATCATAGAATCATAATTTATTAGCATAAGTGTGATTTCTAGTGAATAACCAAGGTGTGGATATACTTAGATAGGAAACACTTGGTGCCCTTGGTGAATCAATTCCATAGAAAGGGGTTTCTTTGACTAGATTGTGGTGAGATAACAACTTGAATCATTTTATTACATCTTCATTAATCGGAAGTTTGGAGGTATGAATCTTTTTACCTCTTTTGTGCGAATTATATCTTTGCATAACCGATCCTATCGCTATGGTAACAGGATACTTTTATATGATTATATTTGATTCGATTTGTTTAAAATTAAGTCATTTATGGGATAAATTTATGTTTTTTTGTTTGGAACAAAACTTTATTCTTTGTTTAGGATTAGTGGATAATAAGTTTTAAATGTTAAAACTGAAAAACAAGTGAAAGAAGACAAATTTAATACTGTCACAATATTATCAATCATCTAAAACAATTTTTGTTCGGTATCCAAACGAAACTAGTTTTTAGTGAAACTTAGTGGAGATGTTTCTAACACTCTAGGGAATATTTCACAAAATAGTTTTTGGAACTCCACTTCTAAAGTCCCCTGCTCCACTTCTATTTCTCCTAATCATGTGCAGGATAATAACTTTCTGTCGCCCTTCATTTCTGATGCCCAAACAGGCATGAAATGACTTGATATTTGGAGGAGACATTCCCAACACTTCAGGAAATCTCCCATAGAAATAGTTTATGAAAACTCTTTTTTCTAAATATCGCTTACAAATAGTACAATATTCCCAAACTTGAAAGAAAATGCACAAAAATGTAAATTGTTTACAAGTTTTACATTATCATGTGATGATTAATTGTTTGGATGATCATGGAACCTAGACCAATTTTATGCATGATTTGGTGATTGTGGGTTGTAATTAAATTAGGTCTTACGTGTCTCACCTTTTCATTAATTTTATTAAAATATAATTCTATCTCCATTCTTTGCACTCTCCTTTGGAATTGCTCCAAAGTTTTCAAATAATTTTCAAATGTAATGAGAGTAGCATAAGATGGTGAGGTCTTCTTTTGTTTTGGTGGACTTTACAAAAAAAAAGAGACCAACTGGAACAAAAGAGAGAATGAAGTCCCATGTATTTATGGGATGCATATATGTAATATATAGGATCTATTTTCATTTTAATTACCACCCTTAGATTGACTATGATCCACTTTAGCTTGAGTGGATTGCATAGAAATTAATGGCTCATGGTTATCCTTAGGCTCTTACATGTATGTGATGCATGCTTGGCTTATTTAATGTTTTCCTTATAATATTAGCTTGCAATCATTGGGATAAAGAGCACTAAATAAACAAGTTAAAACTTGTTGAGACCTTGCAAGAAAACTTAGTGTTTCCCTCACTAGAAAAACTATATTTCCAAGTTATAAAACTGAAAGGTTTGATATCAAGTGGATAAAGGTATCTATTGGGAGAGACCCAATCATCCATAACTTCCATCATAAGTAGTGACATGTGATTTGCTATCACATTTAGTCTATTGGTCATAAGTCATGAGATGTGCTAATTGTAGGAAAGTTATGATCACTACTAAGCATTGAGATGCCCGTGGGTGGGATTTCTAAATGTTGGCCACGAGTCGTGGAACATTTAGGGGTTTCATCTACATGTACATTTGATGGGTCTACCTTGACATTGAGTACCATATGGGATCATAAAATTGGTGTATATAGGAAAATAAGGTAAAATATCTTGAGGGTTGCATAGGGATGCAATTGTTAACAAGTTAACTACCATTTGGTTTTATCATATGGGCTCATAAAATTGGGATATATGATGAAATTGATTGGATTTCAAGCCTACTAGAAAGTAGAATCTCTTGAAGTTCCATCATAAGGGTGATAAAATTCGAATAAAATAGCGGAACACAAAAATAGCAAAGAATCCTATCGCATCTATTCTTGACTTAAACAAACTCACCGGACCTAATTTTGTCGATTGGCTAAGAAATCATAAAATTATCCTTAACTCTGAAAGGAAAAGCTATGTTCTCACTCAAACACCACCACAAGCTCAACTGGTGGATGTCACCAATGAAGAGCTTGAAAATTATCGCAAACATGTTAAGGATAATCTTCAAGCTCAATGTTATATGATGCCGTCAATGTCAAATAAACTTTAGAAGTAACATAAAAAGATGGTGGATGCTTCTGAAATTTATTTTCACTTGCAAGAGTAGTATGATGAGAATATTAGGCAAGTGAGATATCAGATCTCAAAGAATCTCTTTCGAGCTCGTATGAGAGGGTTTTTTAGTACACAACATAGACTGAAGATGATAAGCTTTATTGAAAAGCTCTCATCCCTTGATCTTGTAATGGACAATGATCTTTATGTGGACTTGATACTTCAATCATTGCCTAGTTTGTTTGACTCATTCGTGGACAATTCCATATGCACAAATTAGAAACATCCATCATAGAGCTAGTCAATATGTTGACAACGGCGGAGTCAACTATAAAAAGGACAAATCGATCATTCTTATTGGCTCATTTTCCAAGTCTAAGACTGCCAAGTTAAAAAAAAATAAGGAAAGAGTTCCCAAATGAGTAATAAGCTAAAGGCTAAAGGTGATGTTAAGAAATCTCAAGCCAATAAAAAATGCCACCATTGCAGTAAAATCGGGCATTAGAAGAGAAACTGCAAGAAGTGCCTTGCAACCATCTAAAAATGTTCTAGTATATTCTTTATTGAAGTTAATCTTTCAATTAATGATGATTCTTAGCTATTAGATACCGGATGTGGATCTCATCTTTGAAATGACTTGCAAATGATGACAGGAAGTAGGGAGCTAACTAAGGGAGAAATAATCTTCTGGCTTGGGAATGGAGCTGTCATCATCTATGTACTTTGATCTTTGAAAGCTTGTAGGAGATCCACTGCCAACCCAGTAACAAAAGGTCTCAATTCTCACCATACTCACCTACAATGCATGAACTACATAAGTTAATGCTAAATAAGTAAAAATCCTGCATGCCAAGAGTATGTTATAAAATCTCATGTATCTCATGTCGAAGATATGATACTAGAATTATTTCATATTTGAGTACTCATAAATCAAATATTTTTTATTCAAAATCCCTTCATTTTATAGGGCCTTTGGCCCACCTATCATGCATCGAAAAAAGCTCTGCATAATATTAATAATCAAATGGCTAATAACAGATTAATACAGTCAAGTGGACCATCCTCCATGATCCCTAGAGGTATACCCCTGTCTTCCCTTATGATCACCTATGGCATAAATCATAATAAAGGCACAGTCAAGTGGACAATCCTCTCGTGATCACCAAAGGTCTACCCCGTATTTTCTTTTATGATCCATCAAGAAGTATCCCACTTGCGGTACATAAAATAACACATAAGCACTCCTTACATGCCTCATTGCACTAGTAGTGGGCATTAAATATTTTTATAGACAAAAATCATTTCTCAAATCATATCGTGCATGCAAGAGCCTCAACTAAACCCGTATGCCATGCATGTACATGCAAATGCTCATGAACAGTGTATTAAATATGAAATGCAAGTCGTCTTACTCTCAACATGTTTCAAGAATCATAAGACTGTTAAGGTACATAATATACTTGTCATCCAATCAATTTAAATATCATTAACACATTAGGCATAAATACTTCAAGACGTACTACGTTCAACCATTGTAGCTGTAAATGGATCTTTATTTAGCATTCACTTGGTTGGTGGCTTAGTCTAGATTTGTTTAGTGTTCCTATCCAAACTTAGATGAAAAATAGCCTGTAATATTATCCAACATCAAGCATCATTCCTAATTTGGCAAATTGAAAGCACAAAATCTTATAGTAAGACCTTGAACACCCAGCTATCTAGGTAACAATCAAATACAAACTAGAATCCAATATAGTCCCTCAAATATATTAATTTATCATCTTAGATACATGTAAACATCATGTAATTGAAGTATTATAACTCTAATAGCATGTACCTAATTTTTAGAACTTAATAGCAATATGTTTAGGTTGAAACATGCTAAGTTATCAAATGGGACATATTCACATTTTCATCTTTTCTTGCTTTCTAATTTAGTTGTATGATAATTTTGACATCCTTAAGCATATCCAATCACTCCCAAATTTTTACCACTCCTAGATAACATGTATATAAATGTAACCATGCTATAGAATTTCCAAGACTCACTAATTTACCTCAGCAAAACCAGCCCCCTTTTCACAGCACAAAAACTGCAAGTTCTATTATGACAGTTCTGATTGTCTCTTCAAATATCAAGCCATATTTCAATTTCTAACTTCTCCAAACTTATATACATCACCTAAACTCATATTAAAACACATATATGGTGAAGTATATAGGTTTTAATCAAGTTATTATACATATATAAATCGTTAAAAGACTTAAAAATCAGCAAGTATACAGTTTCTGTCCATAGTAATTTTTATTGTGATTTTGCAACTAAAAATCCTTATTTTATGAAATATAATACCATATATAAAGTCTTAATATGATTATAAACAATAATATAATATTTAGTGATCATAAACCCTCAAATAATTCAAGAACTGAAATAAAAAACATGAGTTAAACTCATATATGCACAATTTTAAGCTTTTACTTGCTCCTCCCTTACTTCCATTTGCTTCCTTTACTTTTTCATTACTTAATCACTTGAAAAAAACTTCTAAAATTCAATATGGAGGTTTGGAAGATTAAATATCTCAGAAAATGGTTTTTAGATGTGGTTTGATGCTTAGAAATGAAGAAAGCTTGAGGTGGTAAAGCTTGGGGTGGCAAGTGGTGGTTCAAATCTAATATTATACACACCTTATACAACTCTAATGTAGTGTTTCTAAATTCTTATATATCTATTTTCAACTTATTTTAATTTCTGTATGATCAAATAATAAATTCTACTCTAATTTCTTAACCGTTGATTCGATCTCTAAACTGATTGACATCCGATTCTTAAATGATTGTCTAATTTGCATTTCTAAAATCATATGCACATATGGACCTTCTAACATGAATCTTAGCCACATTATATCATTTTCAATATCCCAAGTATGTTAATTTAGTGATGCATACTTTTAAAACACCTTGATCTAATTAAATCGAATCATATAAGGTTACTAGTAATACCTTTAACACTTTCAAATTTATAACATATAACCTATGAATATCCAATATATTTACCAACCTATTCTTTTTCTTATCTAAATGTAGAATTACTTAATTAGGTTATAAGATCTCAACCACCAACATCATATGATAGCATTATAGATTTAATGATTAAGAATGCTATATAAGATGCCATGTAAATGTTAATGCAAATTAGCATATAAGTAGCATGTAATGTATGAATCATATTGGCCAAGTGAGTAGTGTGAGGTTTGGGTATACAATTTTCCCTCCTTATTAAAATATCATCCTCAAAATTTAGTTACCGAAAGAGTTCTAGATACTTAACTTTCATATCATATTCCCTTTCCCAAGTAGCTTCTTCTGTTGACTGATTTTTATGTAATACTTTAACCAATGGGATCTTTTTATTTTTGAGTTGTTTTACTTCTTGAAGAGGAATCTCTACAAGTCTTTCTTCATAACTCAAATATGCTTTCAATTCTATAGGTTCATTCTTTAGAATATGAAATGGATTTGCAATATATTTCCTCAACATAGATACATGAAATATATTGTGCACTTGAGACATTGATGCAGGTAGGTCGAGTATGTAAGCAACATCCCCAATTCATTCAATAATATGAAATGGACTAATATATCTAGGACTAAGTTTTCCTTTCTTTTCAACCCGCATAATCCTCTTCATTAGAGATACCTTCAGAAATACCTGATCTCCTATTACAAATTCTAACATTCTTCTTCTTTGATCTGCATAACTTTTCTGTCAGCTCTGGGCAGTCTGCATTCGCTGATGAATTTGTGTTATAGCTTCTATCATTTCTCGAATCACATTTGGGCCCAAAAGCTTCTTCTCACCAAACTTATCCCAATGAACTAGATATTTACATTTTCTACTATATAAAGCTTCATAGAGGGCCATTCCAATAATGGACTGATAGCTGTTACTATAAAGGAATTCTACTAAAACTAAAAATTTGCTCCATTTACCCTGCATATCTAATACACATGCTCTATGCATATCTTTTAATGTTTGTATTGTTCACTTTGATTGTCCATCAGTTTTGGGATAATATGCAGTATTGAAATATAATTGTATTCTTAATGCCCATGTGTAAACTCTTCTAGAATATAGACAAAAACCTTAAATCTTTATCAGAAATAATAGATAGTGATACACCATGAAGTCTAACCACTTCATGTATATATATATGTGCATAACGGTCTATGGAATAGGTGGAGCCAATTAGAAGAAAGTAAACAGATTTTGTTAACTTGTCAATGATAACCCAAATAGCATCATGGCCTTTAACTATTTTGGGTAATCCCGACATAAATCTATTGTAATTCTTTCCTATTTCCATTCTGAAATAAATAAAGGTTTCAAGGTTCCTAATGGTCTTTATTTTCATATAAATTGTTCTACAAATTGAGCAACATCTCTTTTCATACCTAGCCACCAGTAATGCGTTATCAAATCTATATACATTTTAGGTGCTCTTGGATGCACTGAATATGGAGTTGAATGTGCCTCTACCAAAATATCTTCCCAAATGTTGTCTACATGAGGCACATACAGTCTTTTTGTAATTGCAAAATATCATGCCACAATGCCTCTAGTACCTAATGGAATAGAAAGAATAGGAGCTGAAGTTAACCTCTTCTTCAATTCTTGAAAACTTTTCTCACAAGCATCTATCCACTTAAATATCGCATATTTTCTAGTTAATTGTGTCAAATGAGAAACTATCTTGGAGAATACCTCCACAAATCTACGGTAATATAAAGCTAAACCCAAAAAACTTCATACTTCTGAAGGATTAGTAAGTTATGACCAGCTGTTAATAATTTCTACTTCACTTGGATCTGTAAATATTATGGTTCATGATATTACATGTCCCAAAAATACCACTCAATCCAACCAAAATTCACATTTCTTAAATTTAGCATATAGTTGTTTCTCCTTTAGAACCTTTAAAACCATTCTCAGATGTTCATCATGCTCTTATTTTATGCCAGAGTAAATCAGGGTATCATCAATAAATATAATAACAAATCTATCAAGAAATTTTTTAAATAACTGGTTCATCAAATCCATAAAAGTTGCTAGAGAATTTGTCAAACCAAACGGCATCTCCAAAAATTCATAATGTCTATATCTCGTGTTAAATGTTGTCTTGGCAATATCATTCTCTTTTATTTTTAGTTGATGGTACCGAGATCGTAGATTAATTTTTTAAAAATATAGATTCACCTTACAGCTGATTAAATAAATCTTCTATTCTAGGCAGAGGATACTTATTCTTGATTGTAACTTTATTAACTCTCGATAGTCTATACACAGTCATATTCTGCCATCTTTCTTATGTCTAAATAGAATTGGTGCAACCCCTGGTGAAAATTTAGGTCTGATAAAACATTTATCCAATAATTCCTATATTTGTATCTTCAATTCTTTCAACTCAGCTGGTGCCATTTAGTATAGAGCTTTAGATATTGGAGGTGTTCCTAGATTTAGTTCAATGACAAACTATGTCTCATAGTCTGGTGGTAATCCAAAAAGATCATCAAGAAATACTTTTGGATACTCCCGAATAATTAACACTTCAGTAAAGATCAGATGGTGTTGTTCTTCAATGCTCACAACACTCAACAAATATCCCTCAGAGCCATTGTCCAATAATCTATGTGCCTTAAATGCTAATATAATTGGAAATTTGAAGCTTTTTATGATTCCAATAAAGGTAAACAGTTCCTCTCGAGGAGATTGAAAAGTCATTGTCTTTCTCTGACAATCTATAATAGCATGATACATTGACAACCTATCCATACCCAAAATCATATCATGGTCATTCATAGCCAATACAATTAAATCAGTGTAGAGTTTTCTATTTTTAATGGGAATAGCACAATCTCTTAAAACATGGTTAATTAATTTGAATCTCTAGAAGGAATTATCACATTATAACTGACCTCAAGAGTATCAGGTACTCAGCCCAACCTTTTCGCATACTTAGTAGATATAAATGAGTGTGTAGTTCCAAAATCAAGCAACACAAATGCTAGAATACTAAAAATAGAGAATTTACCTATTACCACTAATAGGTTTGCCTCAGCTGTTACCTAATTGTTAGAACTCAATAGTAACATGTTTAGGTTGAAACATGCTAAGTTATCAAATGGGGCAGATTCACATTTTTATATTTTCTTGCTGTCCAATTTAGTTGCATGATAATTTTGACATCCTTAAACATATCCAATCACTCCAAAAAATTTACCACACTTAGATAACATGTACACCAATGCAACCATACTATATAATTTCTAAAAATCACTAATTTACCTTAGCAAAACCATCCCCTTTATCACAACTCAAAAACTGCAAGTTCTATCATGACAGTTTTGAGTGTCTCTTCAAATATCAAGCCATATTTCAATTTCTAACCTCTTCAAACTTACATACATCACCTCAAATCATATATAAACTCATATATGGTGAATTATATAGGTTTTAATCAAGTTATAATACATATATAAAGCTTTAAAGAGTAAAAAATTAGCAAGTATACAGTTTATGTCCATAGTGATTGCTATTGTGATTTTGCAATTAAAAATCCTACTTTTGTGAACTATAAGATCATAAATAACATCTTAATATGATTATAAACAATAATATAAGCTTTAGAAATATTAAACCCTCAAACAATTCAAGAACTGAAATAAAAAACATGAGTTCAGCTCACCTAAATACAATTTTAAGCTCCCACTTGCTCCTCCCTTACTTTCCTTTGCTTCATTCACTTTTTCTTTACTTGGAATCACTTGAGAGCAACTTATAAAATTTAATATGGAGGTTTGGAAGGTTAAATATCTTAGAAAATAGTTTTTGGTCATGGTTCAATGCTTAGAAATGAAGAAAGCTTGGGGTGGTAGCTTGAGGTGTCAAGTGGTGGTTCAAATCTGATATTATACACACCTTATACAACTCTAATCTAGTGTTTCTCAATATTTATTTATCTATTTACATACTTTTTAATTACCATATGATCGGATAATAAATTTTACCCTAATTACTTAACAGTTCATTCGATCTGTAAACTGATTGACATCCGATTCTTAAATGATTATCTAATTTACATTTCTAAAATCATATGTACATATGGACCTTGTAACATGACACTTAAATCACATAATATGTTAATTTATGAATTTATACTTTTAAAACACCTTGATCTAATTAAATTGAATTATATAAGTTTACTAGTAACACCTTTAACACTTCCAAAATTATAACATACAACCTATGAATATCAATACATTGAACAATCTTTTTTCATATCTAAATGTAGCATTATTTTTTTCAATCATATAATGCAGATTTCAACCATTGACATCATATGATAGCATTAGAGGTCTAACGATTAAGAATGCTATATAAGATGACATATAAATGTTAATGCAAATTAGCATATAAGTAGCATACAATGCATAAATCATATTGGCCAAGTGAGTAGTATGAGTATGAGACTTGGGTATTACAGGAGCAACAGTTGTTGAATTAGCTATAGGGACTATTCATTTAGCTTTTAGTAATGGAAATATAATAGTTTTAAATAATTATCTTTTTGTACCAGAATTAATAAAGAACATTACTTCTATTCCAGCTTTGGATAGAGAAGGTTATCATTTCATGATAAGAAATGAAAATTGTTCTAATTCATGTAGGTACTTTGACAAATGATTTACATACTATTCATCCCCTAAATTTCATACTACATATTCAACAAAGCACCAAAATAAAAATAGATAATTAGAATCATACATATCTTTGGCACGTAAGATTGGGACATATATCCAAGGAAAAAATTCACAAGATTGCACAATTGCTTGGCCTCACGGACTTGTAAAAAATGCCAACATGTGAATCTTGTCTTAAAAGAAAAATGACCAAATCTCCGTTTGTTGGACAAGTGGAACAAGCTAGAAATCTTTGGATTTAATTCTTACTTACGTATGTGGACCACTAAATGTTAGTGCTCGATAAAACTATTTCTACTTCATTACCTTTATCAATGATTATTCAAGCTTTGGATATATATATCTATTAAGACACAAGTATGAGGCTTTTAATAAGTTCAAAGGATTTAGACATGGACTAGAAAAACAAACCAATTAAAGTATTAAAGCACTTTGATCTGATCGATGAGGTGAATACTTAAGTGGTGAGTTCCTTGATTATCTGAAAGAGAATGAAATTCTCTCACACTGGACTCCACCCAACACACCTCAATTAAATGGGGTAGCTGAATGTAGGAATCAAACTTTGTTGGATATGGTTCGATCAATGATGAGTTTCATTAAAAATTTATTTCATTCTTGAGATATGCCTTAGAATCGACAACATGCTTACTCAATAGAGTGTCATCAAAGTCAGTGTCTAAAACACCATATGGAATATGGTGTGGCAAAACAACGTCATACAATTACCTTCGAGTATGGGGGTGTCCTGCTTATGTAATGTAGCTATTAGGAGATAAGTAGGATACCAAATCCATCTTGTACAAGTTTGTGAAGTATCCAAAAGAATCTATTGGCTACTATTTCTATGATTCCTCATAAAAAAAGTATTTATTTTAAGGAATGCCACTTTCCTTGAGAATGAGTTTCTATTACATAGAAATGGCATGATCATAGAACTGGAAGAAAATCGAGAACCACAAACTATGCCACAAGAAGCAATGGTACAACAAACACTAACTTCTAGTACACAACCTCCTGGGAAATCCGAAATGATTTCAAGGCCACTTGAAAGTATAGCCTTTTGCTAGAAAATAACAAGGAAAACCTCTCATTGGATAATGATCCAAGAAACTATGAGAAAGTGATATGTGACATCGTTTAAGGAAGATGGCATGAAGCCATGCAATTTAAAATGGACTTCATGTACTCCAACAAGGTATGGACTTTAATAGACCTACCAGAGGGTATTGTACCCATCAGCTATAAATGGCTTTACAAAAAAAAGTTTAGAGTAAATGGAGAGATAGTGACCTATAATGCAAGATTGGTAGAAAAAGGTTATACTCGAAGGCAAGAAAATGATTAGGAGAAACAAAATTCACCAGTCACAATGCTGAAATCCATATGTATTCTACTTGCCATATCTGCATATTATGACTATGAAATTCGGCAAATGGATGTGAAAATTACTTTTCTTAATGGAAACACTGGGGAACAAATTTACATGAAACAACCAGAAGGCTTCACATCCAAAGAAAGTAAGCAAAAGATTTGCAAGCTTCAAAGATCTATTTATGTACTTAAACAAGATTCCCAAAGTAGGAATACTCAATTTGATGAGCTAATTGATAAGTTGGTTTTATACCAATAATTTATATATGTTTTGATTATCATTTAGTTTGTTTTCAAGTGTTTTTGTTACTTTTTATGCATTTAGTTTGAAATCTTATAGGTAATGACAATAAGAGAAGAAAATGGAAAGATATCAAAAACTTGGTTGAAATGTGAAGAATTCGAGTTGCGGTGCTATTGATGGCAGTTTTCGTATTTCACTCATAACTCTTGGCACCAATTTGATATCATATTGATTCTTGATCTAATGAAAAGAAAGAGATATATCTACAACTTATATGTTTTCCACAAAATCCAATTCGATCGATTTCAATGAGCAAAATCGAGTTCAAAAGTCAGCACTGGGCTGCAATTTTCTAGGATAACACATCTTAGTATTTCAGGAATAACTTTGTCCAAAGATATCATATTTAGTTGATTTAAGAGCCTATAGAATGACAAGACATGGATCTACAATTCCTTAGAAGAATCAAAAGCCAATTCATCTTTTAAAGAGGTTAAAAAGTAGTTACAAGGGGCTGAACAGTGTAAGCGTATTGAAGTGAAACAGGGAAAAACAGCAGCAACGGCACCTAGGCGCCAAAACAGAGTGCCTAGGTACCATCTGAGGCCGGTAAAATAGAATGGAAGGTGCTTAAGCACCAAAACAGGGCGCTTAGGTGCCATCCTGCTAACAAAAAAGACGCTAATGCATTATTATGGCGACAAGTGACAATGGATCACGAATTTTGGCATTTTTATGAGATATACACATTAGACACACCTATACATCATTACCCATGTGATGTTCTAGTGGATACACTACATTGGTGGAGTGAAGAAGGAGAAAAATCCAAGAAAAGGGGAAGAATTTCAGGTTTCTTTTGAAAAGCGAAGAAAAGTGGGAGGATTTTTAGGTTTCTTTTGAAGAAAAGCCAAGAAAAGTGAAATGATTTCAAGATTTCTTTTGGAAGACTCTTGGAGAGAGAATCATTGAGGAGAAGCTTAAACGGGCAAGACCAACATCAACCAAAGGAGAGGAGGATTGGTTCTTGGAACCAAAGAAGGCCATTGGGTGCTTGGAGCAAGACCCATTCCATTTTCTGCAAATCAAAATAAGGCATTCTTAGAGACAAGAAGTCATTCTTAGAGATAAGGAGAGCTTCAACCATTCCTTCCACTTCACAAATTGGTGAACAATTTCCATGTTCTTTCTTATTTATTTCTTGAAGTTGTATTCATCCATGGTGAACTAAATATTTCTTTCTAAAGGATGATGTAACCTTATTTGATCCTATGTTTTGAATTCCAAATAATATTAGTTCAAGTTATTCATCTTTTTTGTGTTATCTTGTTTAGTAATTCATCTTGATTAATTCATCACTAATTGAGATTGTTTGATGTATGAGATTCGGCACTCAAGAGAGGGAATTTTATACATGATCATAGGGATAACACAACCTAGGAATCATAGAGTTGAGAAGCTTATGAAACCTTTGATGTTTTGAAGAAGAATTCATTGAACTTTTATAAAGTTTTATTCTTGAATTTTTATAGAGATATCAAATTCATGTTAGAACTCATAGTCAATTCGACACTCGAGAGAGGGAATTGATGAGATTAGGAATTCTTAACTTACATGTGTTGTTGACTTGAATTGATATATTTTGGAAGGAAGAACATAGGTGATAATTAGGTGAGTCATTTCTCTAGAATATCTTGCTCATAAGGTGTTTGTTATATTATTTCTAGAAACTTCACTCTTATCTTTTCATTTTTATCTTACTTTACTTTATTTTCCAATCATCATTCGATCTTCTAGATAAAATTAGGACTATTTGAACTATGGTACTTAATGTAATTTTTTATTACAATCCTTGTGGATACGATACTCAACTCACCGTTGTATTAAAACTTGACATCGTTCACTTGCGGTTAGCAAAATATTTCACGAACAAGTTTTTAGCGCCGTTGTCAGGGATTGTTTCATCATAATTGCATTAATATTGTTATGACTTAGTCCTGATTTTAATTTAGATTTTTTTTATTTTCTTTCCATATTTTTATGTGGTCTTGCCTTGCATTGAGGTAATCAAATTGTTTAGTTTTCTCAAGAATGTGAATGAACCATGTGTGTACAAGAAATTGAGTGAAAGTGCGGTGACAGTTTTAGTATTTTATGTTGATGACATCCTACTTATTGGGAATGATATAGGGATGTTGTAGTCAACAAAAGTATGGTTATCTACATAATTCTCCATGAAGGATTTGGGTGAAGCATCCTATGTGTTGGGGATCAAGATCTATTGAGAAAGAACAAAAAGGATGCGTGGACTATCCCAATCCACCTATGCAGACAATATGCTAAAAAGATTTAGTGTGGATGAATCCAAAAAGGGATTCTTGCCTATGAGCCATCGTATTTCTCTTTCAAAGTTTATGTCCCCAAGGACTATAGACAAAAGAGATAGAATGGCTCAAATACCTTATGCATCTGCTATACGAAACATAATGTATGTTATACTATGTACAAGGCCTAATATCGCATATGCTTTGAGTGTCATGAACATATATCAGTGCAATCTAAGCGTGAAGTACTGGAAAGCTGTGAAATTAATCCTTAAATACTTGTGAAGGACTAAGGATCTTTTATTGATGTACAACTATCGAGAATTGACATTAAAGGGCTTCACAGATTTTAGTTTTCAGTTTGATGCAATGACTCAAAATTGATGTCTGGATTACTATTCACCCTAAATGGTGGTGCGATCAGCTGAAAAAGTTTTAAACAAGAGACGACCGCATATTCCACCACTGAGGCTGAATACATTGCAGTATCTAATGCTGTAAGGAAAGTTGTTTGGATGCGAAACTTCAATCAAGAGTTTGATATAGTTCCATTTATTGTTGATCCGATACTTGTTCATTAATTAATTAAAGACTAAATTAATTTAATTATTAAGTTAATCTAGCCAATTAACTATTTAGATTATTTAATTGGGCTTGACGTAATTAATTAATTTGATTAATTAAGTAAATTTGGGATTAATCAATTAATTAGAAATTAATTGATGGATTCCAAGCCCAAATATTTAATTCATAGCCCATTAGTAGAGGCCCATCAAAAATTTGGAAGATTTAAGAAATAGAGGACCTTTTTTTGCAAATATCTAAAAAGGATGATTGTCATCTATTTTTGGAATGGGTTGAAGAGTTTGAATTGATTGAGGATGAATAAAAATCCTCAAAAAACCTTACTATAGTGGCCGATTTTTGCATATGGTAGATGTGCTAAAATCGGCTACTACCTATTTTGTAGGAAAAAGTTTTGGATTATGAATCTAGACTACTTGGCCTCATTTTTGGAGGAGGAAGTTTTGGATTATGAATCGAGACTACTTCTTGCCTCCTTCAAGATAGATATAGGATTTTGAAAGTCCTTTGGTAACATAACAAGCAAAAAATCGGCCAGTAGGAAAAAAGATTAAGAGAAAAACTTTCTTCATTTTTCATACTCTATCTATTTTCTTGGCTTCTTCCTAAAATAATCAAAAAATTATTCTTGATTATTCTATCAACTCAATTCTTATTTCCACTGATTGGATTAATAATTGGTGTTTTCTGTAACACTCCATTATTTTGGTTTAAAAAAATAAATCACCATTACTAGCACAATAGTTGTTCGGTGGTTCTTGTCATTGTCCATTGTGTGGACTTATTTAGAGGGAGAACATTTGAGCTTCTTAGGCAAGACGTAGTGCATCAATCTAATAATTGATTGCCTCTCACCTTATATCAATCAAATTGTTCTACAAGGGTAAGAATACACATTCTCTTTTATTTACAATAGTTGTATGTAAAATACTAGTTGACGTGTAATTGTTATGAATCGCTACGTGCAACGAGGGCATAGTATTTAAATCATTTAAATGCAAATTTTATTTTTTTTTAAATTTTCACTGCGCTCGCCCCGCAGTAAAGTACACCCATTAGTAATATCAGAGCCATGGTTTTTAGTCAACTTTTGTTGAGTGTATTTCTTTTGTGTTTAATTGTTAAATATAAAAGGATTATGATATTACATGATTTGTTAGTGGGATAATTTTGTATTTGGTAAGTATTTTATATGATAAAATTCTGCACACAACATACTACCACATGCATATACCATCGGTTACGAGCTGCACACCTAGTGACGGAGTTGAGCATTGGTTTGAGTGGAATATGAGGGCTGCTACCTACATGGACTGCTCACCAGTGAGCACCTCATCAATCTGGTGCCCAACAATCTGCCAAGGAAATGCAGCAAAGTGGGCAAAAAGTTGTTGCCCCCGCAAGCAAACATGCGCATGCCCAGTCTGCGAGCGCATACCCAGATAATGCCGTGTGTACTGCCTTGCAGTATGTGTGTATGTATTGTTTACAAAATTTGATTTTCATGTTAATTAGATGTTAATTTTAATTGTCAAAAAATGTTTTTCTTTAAAAATTGTAATTATTCGAAATCTTTGAAAATTTGCAATATTAAAGGATTGGAAAATTTATTTGCTTTAAAATTTATGTAATGAATGTTTATTGCATGATTTATTTAGGGATGATCAGGGCCTAAGACCGATGTGATTTGATGTATATTTTAATTATCTTTGGGTTTTTGGGTCTATGAGCCTCTCATTCTATTTTGTATTGTATTTAAATTATTGTAAAGAGAATAAAAAGTGAGGTTTCTATTTTTATTTTGTAAATAGAGGACGTTTGAAGCCTAAAGTCTCATGCTTGTATGGGTTATTAAATGAAAATGTAATAGAATAGGAGATTCAGGGCCCATGCATGAATGAGTACAAAAATAAAATGTAATAGAACCCTTAGATTGACCTTGATCATCCCATCAATTTTGGATAGGATGTATGTTAGATTTTATTTAGTTCTTTTTCTTGCACAACATATGATGAAAAGTATTAAATAACCTACTATAGTAATTAAGTTGATGAGGTCTTGAAAAAATAAAATCCCTAAGTTTTTGAAACTTTGAGAATTTTTCAATTTCAAACAAAATGGACAAGCTAGGCAGGGCACATCATTCCATGCCTACTTTGAAAGAGAGAGACATGATGACACTACCATAGTTGATCACTGGCCATAAGTCGTGGGGTGATCTTGTGTTGGAAAGGTGTGATATTTACCAAACATGGAGCTGCTCGTGGGATGACTCGTCATTATGTCGGCTATGAGTTATGGGACATCTTGATGCTTCATCTACATGAACGTTTGATAGGTGTTGTTTTACACTTAGTACTATATGTGCTCATAAAATTGGGGCATACGGGAAAAGGTGAGGTAAAACAAACTTGAGAGTTGTATAGTAATACAATGATCAAAGAGCTAACCACCGATAGAAATAATTCATTGGCTCATAAAATTAGGGTGAGAAATATTTCCATTGGACCTCAAGCCCACTAGGAAATTTGATTTTTTGAACTTTTATTAGGGATGATGGAATTTGAAAAAAAATAGTGGGAGACATTTATAATTAAAGACCTTGTTATAAATGAATATATTTTCGATTAGACACTTGATTTTCTATCTCACTTGGGATAATAGTTTTCACTATTATATCCACTTGATTTATTCTAAATGACACTAAATATTACTAAGCTCCAAATCTTTTTGGATTGCTATTAAAATTAAAGAATTGTTCTTAAAATTTTAAAAGGTTTAAAATGTGCAAAACAGAGTTTCTGCAAATAGTTGTAGAAATAATTTTCACAAAAGATGTGGAAAGCACCTCGCACTGCACATTCTATAAAGAGTTGTAGAAGGACATCCTATAAGGAGTTACAGGAGACTCTAAGACTTAAGGTCTAAGAGATGGATTGAGAAAGAGTTCTCAATAGAAATAAAAATTTTAAATAGGCCAAGCTACAAGATTAATCCGAACAAGATAGGTTTATGCTACCATTGTGGTAAAAGGGGCATGGAAAGAGAAAATAAAAGTGTCGACTTTCATAAATGAATTGGAAGGAGTACTAATTCCCGACTTGAATTAGAAGGAGTTCTAATTCAAATATTTGAGTTAGAAGGAGTTTTAGTTCAAATAAACATTTTGTTGAAGTCAATTGTTGACAATTCTTCTTAGGTATTTGATACCGGATATAATTCCATCTCTACAAAGAGTTATAGAGGGTGACAACAAAAATAAGTCTGAGAGAAAATCCTTAAACTTGGAAGTGAAGCAAAGGTTGCTTCCTCAACTAAAGGAATGGTTCACTTATCTCTAGATAGAATTGAGTTAGTGATAATTATTTACTTATACTGCAAAAGATTTAAGAGTGGGATTTCTACTAAATCGGAGAAGGTTTTGATTGAAAAATCAAAAGATGAAAATGTTCCATGACTCTTGATGTTCATACTTTGGCAATTAATTTACCCTACCATAAAAATTTAGTCTAACAAAATCAATAAAATAGTTTAGATAATCATACTTATACATAATTATGATATGCTAGGTTATGTCATATCCTTGAAGAAAGAATTCACAAGATGGCTTGTTTACTTGAACTCTTGGACTTGCATGTGATGCCAACTTGGGAATCATATCTTAAGGGTAGGATGACCAAATCACCATTTGAGGGACAAATAGAGCAAGGAAACAATTTGGATTTGATCTAAAAGAATTGTATTTAGTTCACTAAATGTTAGTGCACAAGCGAACTATATTACTTCATTACTCTAAATGCTTTGAAGAGTTCAAAGAATCTAGATATGAGGTAGAGAATAAAACCTACATAAGTATTAAAATTTGTTGTCATGATTGAGGAAATAAATACTAAGGCAATGAATAATTTGATTATCTAATGGAGAATGGGATTCTAAAAAATATGAGTCCTTGTTAAGTTTCACTCAACTCTCTCTTTCACTCTAGGATTATACCCTAGAATCGATGGCATTCTTATGAAGAAAGTCACCAAAGTCGATGCTCAAAAATATCATGTTAGATATGATATAGGAAAAATTCCTCATATCCTTAAGTATGAGGAAGTCTGCTTGTGCAAAACGGTTAGTGAGAGATAGGTTGGATGTAGGATCCAACTTACACAAATTTGTAGGGTATCCAAAGAAATCAGTTGGATACCGCTTCTATGATTTATCAAATCTAAAGTTTAGTTTTGAGGGTAAGAATGCACACTCTCTTTTATTTACAATAGTTGTATATAAAACACTAGTTGACGTGTGATCATTATGAATCACTACGTGCACTGGGGGCATAGCAATTAAATCGTTTAAATTCATGTCTTAATTATTTTTTAAATTTCTACTGCGCTTGCCCCCTCATAAAGCGAACCTAACAAGACTGTGGTGAGATAATGATTTGAATCATTTCATAACATCTTCATGAACTGGAAGCTTGGAGGTATAAGTCTTTTTACCTCTTTTATAACAATTAAATGTTTGCATAGCCATTCCTATCACCATGGTAATGGGATACTTTTATTTATGATAATTATTATTATTGTAAAAATTTATTTTTATTGCACCAAGTATATCAATTACAAGCAAACCCAACACTCGGATCACTATCCAAGGTGAGATTATCCTTGTTGTTCTCTAACAAAAAGCTATACCTCTTAGGTGATTTTAGATCCTTTCAGATCTCCAAGAAGGTTGTGTATTAGAAGGTCCAGCCTCAGCTGGTTGGTCCATTACTGCATCTGTTAGGATGTTTTGTGGTTTTTGAAATTTGTCAAGTTTCATAAATTTGCCATTTCTATCCAATTGAAACTCATCTTCTAAAAATGTGGTATTTCTTAAAACAAACACCCTTTATTCTGAGGATTTGTAGAAATTGTATTCATTAGATTTCTTTGGATACCCCACGCACTTGCATAAACTGGACCTCATTTCCAATTTATCTCCCACTTGTTGCTTTGTGTAAGCAGCACACTTACACACTCTTAAGGTATTTATAAGAGGGTGGTTTCCCACACCACATCTCATATGGTGTTTTGGGCACCAACTTTGATGGCACTCTATTTAATAAATATGCCGCCATTTCTATAGCATAGCCCCAGAATGAAAGAGAAAGTCTAGTAAAACTCATCATCAATAGAACCACGTTTAATAGGGTTGGATTCGTATGCTCCATAACTCTTTTTAGTTGAGGAGTAGCATGAGGGGTCCACTAAGAGAGAATCCCATTCTATTTTAGATAATAAGAAACCCTATGCTCAACTATTCACTTATCAATCAGATCGAAGAGTTGTGATACTTAGCGCAGTCTGTTTCTCCACTTCATATCTAAATTCCATGAACTTTTCAAAGGCTTCAGATTTGTACCTCAAAAGAAAGAAATAAACATACCTGGAATAATCTTCGGTAAAGGTTATGAAGGAGTGATATTTCCCATGAGTACTATGGATCAAATACAATAGATCTTTGGATTGCTCCACTTGTCCAACAAATGGTGATTTGATCATCATTTTCTTGAGACATGATTCACATATTGGCTTTACTTGCTTGTTCTAAAGATTGAGCAATTCGACTAACTTGGGAATCTCTTCTCAGAGATGTGACTAATCTAGCATGTCATAATAATTTGAAACTATGATTATCTAATTTTTTTATTTTGTTGAATGTGAATAAAGGAGTTATGGGTAATAATAGTATATAAACTAGTCATCAATATGCTAGAGTAAATCAAATTGAATATTCAAAAATGGAACAACTTCCATATTTTATTAAAAAAGTACCTTATCCATCTAAAATAGGAATGGTAATGTTCTTGACTATCTTGGGAACATAAATACAATTATTTAAAACTAAAACTATTCCTAAAGCTAAGTCAAGAGTTCCTATGGCTAACGCAACAACTTTTGCTCCATTTCCCAGCTACAGGATCATATCTCCTCTACTTAGCTTCTTACTTCTTGCCATCACCTACAAATCATTGCAAATATGAGACCTACAGCTGGTATCCAACACCCGAGATGTATCATTAACTATTAAGCTTGCAAGGTACTCCTTGATGTTCCTCTTCCAATGCCCAGGTTTTCTGCTATAATGGCATTTGTTATCATCTTTGTTGGAACCCTTCGAGACCCCACTCATCGCCTTTATGTTATTTGCCTTCGAGGAACCCTTCTCCTGCCCTTCTTCTTCTTTGGCTTTGCAGCCTTCGAGTTGGAAAAGGATCCAATAAGCATAATCAGCTTATCCTTTTTCATAGTGGACTCAGTCGTCTTCAACATATTAACTAACTCTAAAAGGCTAGTTTCCATCTTAAACATGTTGAAGCTAACAACAAAGGTGTCAAACGATGCAGACAAAGATTGCAGGATGGATCCGTTTAGAGTTAGTTATCCATAACAACTTCAAAGGACTTGAGCCTTTCTATCAGGCCTATCATCGTCAATCCGTGATCATGGAATGAAAAGCCCTGCTACAACTTTGAGGTTGCAAACCTAAGTGCAGGTTGTATTAAGTAATAAATTTCTCGTAAGTCTGAGGACAATCTATAGGGAAGATGTTTGAAAAATTCAAGTTTATATTTCTAAAAAAACTGGGATTTATGTGAATCAAAATATATGAACAATTAATGTATGTCGTAACTAAAGAAAAAACAAAGTAATAAAAATACTGAGGATTAGAGATTCACTCTTGAGTTTTGGATAGAGAAACAGTTATTTATTCTTTTTACCTCTATTAATTGCCACAATTAGAATCTATACATAATGAAGGTTCCAATGGGAAGATATTATCAAATAGCTCATGCAGTAATGTAATCATGATATTGTCTTACTATTGCAAATTATCTCTTAACACCAATACTTATTTATGGGATCAAGCATTTATGCACACCTTTATCATTAACAAATCAAGGTTTCACATTAGTAGTCGGTGGAGTAAAATCGTACAATAAGATAAATGAACCCAAGTATTTGTTGTGCCATTAGAGATACATAAATCAAGAATCACCACAAAACAAGTAGGGTTTAGATCAAAACTCAAAATAATAATACAACATACTTAAATATTTTCTACCCTTATAACTATTCCTCTTCCTCCATCAAGAGATTCATCATTTTTCCTCAACAAAATGAAATTTACAAAGACATAATAAAAGTATCAAAGACTAAAAATATAAGAGAAACTAGAGAATGCATTTCTATTACTACATGAAAATTTACATTACTAGAAAACATACATACTAGAAAACTTAGCCTAAAGAAACCCTCTATCCCCCCCCCCTCTTACAAGTTTAATACATGGCCTATTTATAGTACTTGGAGTAAGCTAGAGGTCAAATAAATAATGGAGGGGTTAATCAAGTGGTATGCTGTTTGCCAAGAGTTGGTAAGTTGTTACACCAAGTTCTCACCTACCAAATTGAATTGAATTTTTATATTAGATACAACCAGATTTTGATAATGAGTAAAGAACAAAAATTATAGATCTTTTGATACTAATATATTTTCATATATCATTTGTTAAAAACTTCACAAACTTGCCATGTTATGCAAAAAAAATAAGGATACGTATCAAGAGTGTTACAATTACTCTTTACTCCGCCACCAATTTTCATGATTTCAGGACCCAAGAGAAAACATGCTTGATTTTTTTTTGAAATAAAATACTAGAAAAACACACATTGGACACACAAGTCATGATATCAACTATCCCTCACCCTAACCTAATCGAGACATTGTCCCCAATATAAAAAATAGATAGGAAAGTAGAGTTTGAAAGATATTACCTAAAGTGTGGCTAAAAAAATAAAGTTGAGACAAAAAAATAAATACATACTATTAGATGAAACCATTAACAATAAGTATCACAAATTCAGAGTCAAATTCAATTTGCATTTTCAACCATTGTTCTTGTTGGACCAATCCACATTAGCCAAGGCTAGATCAGGTTCTGGCATATATGCTAGAAGTTGATCAATTAACTAGTCAGGTATCGGAGCAAAAATAAGGATTCTTCTCGCAGACGGTGAAATAAAATCTTTTTTCACAGCATGATCTACAAAAGATAGCAAACCATCATAAAAACCATTAACATTAAGAATACCTATAGGTTTTTAGTGAATGTTGAATCATACCCAAGAGCCAACTTGGAATAATTCCTCTAGTGTACCAAAACCACCAGGTAGAATGATGAATGCATCCGCATTGTTTAACATGTTAGGCATTCAATCCTGAATATGTGACACTTTTATCTCATCTCTAATGGTCATACCTGTGATATTTTATACTGTTAAAGATTTTGGGATAACTCCCAGAATTCGAACTCCTCCTACATAAACAGAAATAACAACACTCTCCATTAACCCCAAACTGTCTCCACCATACACTACATGAATTTTTCTTTCTACAAAAGTTCTACCAAAGTTATTTACTGCCCCTATAAAATCACCATTTTTTCTAGATTGGATTCAAAAACATAAATGCAATTGAATTTGTGAGTTGAAGAAACCTTCATTTTTTTTTATTTTTTATTTTTTATTTTTGAAAATAAGTTGTGCAAAAATAGAGCGAGTACGGTGATATTTATTGAGGTGTGAATAACGAATGCATTTATTTTTGTCAAAAAGGTTGAAAATAATGTCACATAAAATTTAAAAATTACCTACTTATACATGAATGTATATGTGGCTCATATCTTCCTCTGGTTTTACATCCAGTAATGGCTTAAACGCCCTCTATGGGTCGAGGATATGCTTCCCATCCAGTTTTCTTATAAACTGACAAACAAGGTCTTTTAATGTCAGATTTTCAAGACTATAAAGCTCATATTCATTTTGAAAATGATCCCATAAATCAAAAATTGTACTAATCCACATGAATGCATCTTAAGAGTCAATATAATGTGGTCTAAAGACTCATTACTCAATCCATCCATAATGAATTTAAGTTTATCTTCTCAATTTTTAGAGATCATTCCTAAAGAACGACACTTTTTGTTGTAAGTCCATTTAGCACAATTGTGACAAACTTTCATTTTTTTCGCCCTTCGATTTTTTTAATCTGTGCTTTTACTAAAACCATGCATGTATCTAGTAAGCAAATCTGGAAACTCATGTGAAAACTCACCTGCTCTTATCTTTGCTTCAATTATCCATCGTATGTCCTCCGGGATGCCATTGTGCATAAGCATCCTCAATCATTCAATCCTAATTTTATAAATTTTCAAAATTACATTTTTAGGAAGAAAAGAAAATCTCTTCTTGAAAGTTAGAAAAATGTCACCTATTTTGAAAAGAATAAGAAAAGAGAATCAGAAAATTAGAGAAAATTTGTACAAAGATTTCAATTATTTGGGAAACTGACAAGTTTGACTTTAATAGCCACGAAGTACCGTTGTTCGTCACTTAACTGGGAAAAGAATAAAAATAAAAACTTTGAAAACAAGTAAAGTCAGAGAAAATGAGTATATGTATATACAACACTAATCATAACAAGGGTTAGAAAAAAAAAAGAATTTTCTTTTGTGAAAATTAATTTTCTAGAATTGGTTTAACTCTTTGTCTATTTACTTTGAATATGTTACCATTTCTAGGATTTTCAATGTCAAACGCCCCATAAGGATATACTGTTTTTACAACAAAAGGACTACTCCACCTTGATCTCAATTTTTCAAGAAACAAATGCAATCGATAATTATAAAGCAAAACCTTGTGACCTCAAATATTTTTCTTGAAATTTTATTATCATGAAAATCTTTGATTATTGCTTTATAAATTTTAAAATTCTGATATGCATCATTTCTCAATTCTTGAAGTTTATTGATTTGAAATTTACGCAATTTTGAAGCTTCATTAAGGTTCAAGTTAAATATTTTGATTGCCTAATAAGCTTTATGTTCAAGTTTAACAGGTAAATTACAAGATTTTTCATAAACTATCCTATAAGGAGACATGCCTAATGATGTTTTGAAAATAGTACTATATACCCAAAGAGTATCGGTAAGTTTAAGAGACCAATCTTTACTGTTTGGGTTAACTATTTTTTTCAAAATTTGTTTTATCTACCTATTTGCAAGTTCAACTTGTCCATTTGTCTGAGGGTGATAAGGGGTTACAACTTTATGTATGATTCCATATTTCCTCATTAAAGTTCCAAAAACTTTATTACAAAAATGTTTTCCCCCTTCACTGATAATAGATCGTGGAATTCTAAATCGACTTAAAATATCACTATTTTGTGATCATTATTTCGACAAGGAATTGCCTTGATCTATTTTGAAACATAATCTATGGCAATCAATATGTAAAGAAAACTAAATAATAATGGAAATGGTCCCATAAAATCAATACTCCAACAGTCAAAGATTTCAACCACTAGGATAGGGTGTAGGGGCATCATATTTTGCTTTGAAAGGGACCCTAACTTTTGACAATTTTCACAACTTTTGCAAAAAAGTATAAGCGTCTTTGAAAAGAGTTGGCCAATAAAATCCACATTGTAAGATTTTTGTAGTAATTTTCTTTGCTGAAAAGTGACCACCACAACATGCTTCTAAATCATAAAATTTGATAATATTACCTATCTCATTATCAGGCGCACATCTTCAAAAGATTTGATTTGGACAGTATTTGAATAGGTATGGATCATCCCAATAAAAAATTTTCACCTTAGTTAAAAACTTCTTTTTATCTTGAGTGTTCCAATGCAATACCATCTTTCTTGTCACAAAAAAATTAACAATGTCAGCAAACTAAGGTAAAATAGAAACATTAAATAGTTGTTCATCAGGAAAATTATCATTAATAGGTGTGGTTTGAAATGAGTCATCACAAACAAGTCTCGACAAATGATCAACCACCATATTCTCTACTCTCTTCTTATCTCGAATCGTAATATTAAATTTATAGAGTAAAAGAATCAACCTAATCAGTCTTGGTTTGGCATGTTTTTTTGAAAAAAGATATTTCAAAGTTGCATGATTATTGAAAACAACAACTGGTGAGCCAACAAGATAAGATCAAAATTTGTCCAATGCAAAAACTACAAGAAATAATTCTTTTTCAATTGTTGAATAATTCAATTGAGCACTATTTAAAGTTTTACTTGCATAGTAAATAACATATGGTTTCTTATCTTTTCTTTGTCCCAAGATAGGTCCAACAACATAATCACTAGCATCACACATTATTTTAAAAGGTAAAGTCCAATTTGGAGACTGTATGATTAGAGCAGATGTAAGCATGCTTTTAAGCTTGACAAAAAATTTTTCACAATTTTCAGTCTATTCAAAAATAGTGTCTTTTGTTAGAAGATTACACAAAGGTTTAGATATTATACTAAAGTCTTTGATAAATCTTCTATAGAAACCAGCATGTCCTAAAAATGATCTTACCTCCTTCACAGTCTTTGGTGTTGGCAAATTAGTAATTAACTTAATTTTAAATTTGTCAACCTCAATACCTTTTCATAAAATAAAGTGTCCAAGAATAATACTAGTTATTACCATGAAATGATATTTCTCCCAATTGAGCACAAGATTCTTTTCTTCACACCTGATCAAAATATTTTCTAAATTAGATAGACAATTATCAAATGAATTCCCAAAAGTAGAAAAATAATCCATGAAAACTTTAAGAAAACGTTCAACCATGTCACTAAGAATACTAAGTATGCATCTTTGGAATGTAGCTGATGCATTACATAATCCAAAAGGCATCCTTCTATATGCAAAAGTACCTAAAGGACATGTAAAAGTTATTTTCTCTTGATCTTCAAGTGCAATTGCAATTTGATTATACCTACAATATCCATCTAAAAAATAATAAAATTCATGTCCCGAAACTCTTTCTAAGATTTGATCCATAAAAGGTAATGGAAAATGATCTTTTCTAGTAACTTAGTTGAGTTTTCTATAGTCAATGGACATTCGCCAACCAGTAACAATCCTAGTTGGAATTAATTCATTTTTCTCATTCTTGACTATAGAATTTAATGACTTCATTTCTCACTACTTCTTTCATATTAGGATTTAGGTTTCGTTGCATTTCTTTAGAAGGTTTAGCACTTTTCTCTAGATAGATGTTATGTGTGCAAATGAAAGGATTAATACCTTTACTCTCAGTAATGGTCCATCCAAAAGCATTCTTATGCATTTTTAGAGTTTTGATCAACTTACCTTCTTGAGATGCATTGAATTTGGAAGAAATTATTACTGGAAAAGTCTTATTCTCACCCAAGAAAGATTATTTCAAATCAACTGGCAAACGTTTCAAATCAACCACGGGAGCTTTAATACTTGATGGAATAGATTTTATTGTTGATGATGAAAGTTCTTTAAACCTTGGCTTCCAAAAATATTTTTCTTATACCTATGAAAATTTAGAGATAGTATTAATGTGTGCTTTTTTACAAATACTTTCACTTTCAAAACAAGTCTCCAAAGAATCTAAAGAGTTAATAGTAGTAAAGAATTCATGAACAAGTTCCTCAATTGAATCCACTTCCTGTACTTCGACATCTTATGCAGGTTGCTTACAAACATTAAACACATTTAGTTCCAAAGTCATATATCCAAATGATAACTTCAAAATACCATTACTACAATTGATCAAAGCATTTGAAGTTGTAAGAAAGTACGACCCAAAATGATAGGAATTTATGTATGTGTTTGTACAACAGTCTCTGTGTCTAAAATAATAAAATCAACTGGAAAGTAAAACTTATCAAGTTGTACTAACACATCTTCTACTACTCTTTTTGGAACTTTAATCGAACGGTCAGCTAGTTGGAGTACAACAAAAGTTATTTTAAGTTCTCCCAAACCTAATTATTCATAAACTAAGAAAGGTAGAAGTTTTACACTAGCACCAAGATCAAGCAAAGCACGCTCTATTCTAGTGTTTCCTATGACACATGAAATGGTTGGACAACCTGGATCTTTGTACTTGGGTGGAGTGAATTGTTGAATGATTGAACTAAAACTTTCAGTTAAAAATGCATTCTTTTGTACATGATGTTTTTTTTTATTATACACAAATTTTTCAAAAATTTGGCATAAGGTGGAACTTGCTTGATTCTATCCAACAATATAATATTAATCTTGACTGGTTTAGAAATTTTAGAAATTTCAATATTTGAGTTACTTGCAATCTTTGAGGAAAGGGTGCTGGAAGTAAATATTTTTCTTTTTCATCATTTTCACACTTACCTTCTTCAAACTTACCTTCATCATCAAGACTATTTCCATTCTTCATTTCTGGAGGTGGATTAGAAACTTTCTTCTTGGGATGAACTTTTCCATTTCGAAGAGTTGTGAGTGAATTAACCTCATTGACTGAATTTTTTCCTAAAGAGAAACATGATACTGAGTGGAAGGATTAGGTTGAGGTTGAGCAGGAAATTTACCTTTTTCATGAGTACGAAAAAAATTATCAGTGTTGAAAGTGTATTTTTGATTTCATTGATAGCTTGTGAAGTCTGATTATTGATGTTTGTTTATTCATGCATAAATGCTTGCAAAGTCTCCTTAAGGGATTTTGTATGTAGAGGTGGATAAGAATGAAAGTTTGGTGATTTTTTGTGAATGCAACGGTTGGGCATGGTCATCATCTCGTCAACTAAAATTGTGATGATTTCTCCATTGTTGATCATAAGTTTTAGAATATGGAGAATGGAAACGTTTTTTGAATGTGTTCATGAAATTTGCTTGTACTAGAATGTTTAGACATTCATTAGTGGAATACCCCAAAAGTTCACAATTGCTACAAACTTCTTCCTCTTGCACAGATTTGATTTCCTTTACTTTTTTAAGTTCCATGGCTTCAACTTTTCTTGTTAAACTAGCAAGTCTAGCATATAGATCATATTCTTGGTTAAGGTAATATTTTCCTTTATTACTATTAGCAAGATTAGATGTAATGGAACCTTTGGAAGAATTAACACTGTGCCATGATTGAAAGTTTTTTGCCAAATGATCTAGATATTCTAGGGTTTCATCAGGTTTTTTATCAAAAAAATCATCATTACATATTGTTTCAATAAATTATTTTGTTTCAGAAGTTAAACCTTCATAAAAGAAACTAATTAAGCACTATTTTTTAAAACCGAGATGTCGGTATGAATTCAACAAATCTTTAAATTTTTTCCAACATTGCAAAAAGTTTCATTAGAATTTTGAGAAAAATTTTAAATTTGTCTTTTCAAAGTATTAGTTTTATGAGTTGGAAAGAATTTTTTCAAAAATTCAGCTTGCATTTCTTGTCAAGTGTCAATTGACCTAGGTTTTAAAAAATTAAGCCATTCTTTTACTTTATATTTTAAAAAATAAATAAATAATTTGAGTTTGAATATCTCATTTGTGCAAGTTTGATCATCAAAAGTGGCACGTACTTCATCAAATTCTTTTAAATGCAAGTAAGGGCTTTCAGAGTCTAAACATGAAAATTAGGAAGTAAAGGGATCATACCTAGCTTGAATTGAAAGTTATTTGCATTAAGAGGAAACATGAAACAAGAAGGAGAAGAATTTTGAGGAAATTGCAAGTAATAACGTATGGTACGCACCGTTGATTCTCATTTTCATCTTGGACACTTTCATTTTCAGCCATGGTGGAGGAAATGATTCAAACAAATTTCCAAACAAAGTTTCAGAATTATTTCTAACTAAACGCTGAGAATTATGGTTATGATACCATATAACCATATATCCATAAAGAAAATAAACAAACTATATTTACAAAGAAAAAATATTAACAAACCTGAATACTTATGTCACACCCCTTAACCCAACTGCAGAGCCTAAACAAGCTGATGCAGTTAAGTCAAAAAATGTTAATTTTTCATCATTATTAGAGTTATGATTTTTAATAAAAGTTCCCATTTTTAGCGATAAGAGAAAGAGCTTGAATCATTTCGAACACACCATTTACATTTATCAAAACTGAGTATAACTGTTTACAAAATCATAACTGAGCGGCTTATTTAAAATAAAACAAAATTTTCAAAATATGATACAAAACAGCTCGAAGCATGGCATATGAACAAATCTCTGTCCGACTGCTCTGGAGACTCAGTCAACTTCTAAACCTGTACATTACCACCTGCATCACATGAATCTAATGAGGTAAAGGCTCAGTAAGATGAAACTGATGCAATAACAAATAGCGTACATACAAATCACATAATGATTAAATACAGTATTCAATTTAATAACTTTCTTTTATAAATCATTCTTTAGGGCCCTTAAAGGATGGTACCTCACTAATAGTGATAGACTGTAGTTTTCGGAACCTGTTCATAATGATTGGCCAATAAGAGAACTAATACGGGGTTTCCATACTTGGTCTTTCAACCTCAAGTATTAGCCGTATTCTATCTCATTCATTGTGGCTTTCCTATACTGATTTTTCAACCTCAAGTATTTGCCACCATTTGTTGGGTCTGCTGGTCCCTCTCGCATCCCTTGTCTACCTGACCATCAATCAAGTACCATACTTTCTTTTCAAAAACCTCACTATATCCTTAATAGTATCATGCTTCATGAACCATAAATGCATCAAACATTACATCATTTGATAAATAATAACAATCACATTAAAACATGAACAACATTATATGATTCTTGTGATACAGCAAATGAAAGCTTCAACTTATCTCAAGTCCACTTTGTGGCAAGTGAAAAGACCAATCTCTTTGGAAGATAGGATGTGTTAAAGGCCTAACATAATTAAATTATGTACCATTTAATATCCTTTTTTTAAATTATTTAGTTTATTTTAGTTAAAGTTCATATACACTTTTCAATCTCTTGTAAACAACTTCATATCAATTACATAACCTTAAAAATAATGCATACTCCATATTTTACTACTAATTCAACACATTAAACATTAGAGCAGCCATTAAATAACTAATAATTCAAACATAATCATTAGGATAGCCCCTAAAACATGTACATAATCCAAATTAACATGACGTAAATTCAGTTCTAACTTAAATTGATTGTACCCATCAATTAAGCAAACTAATTGCTATTATTTTCAATCATTCAAAGAAACTTCCAAACATAATATAAACATTACAAAATCAATAGAAACAAGTAAATTAAAATTTTTTGACAAGACTATCAATTTTGCTAAAAATTAGCTTAACTAGCTTGGTTTTGGCTTCAAGTGTAACTTAAGTTTTCAATCATACAAAAGCATAATAAAACATGTAACCATCCAATATACTACAAATTCATCATAAGAAACATTGAAAAATAATATACCTTGATTGAGTTGGAATTAAACTTCAAAATCAACGGTTTTCAAGCTTAAAATAATGGAAACATGTTCTAGCTTGTGTTCTATAGATTCCTACGGATTGAATTCAATTTGTGTCAGTATGAGAGTGTAGAAATTTGGGAAAAACTTAGGAGAATAAGGGCTGGTCATTTTTGAGGTGCTTCCACAAGAAATATTGATGAAAATAATTTCTTTGACCTTTCAAAGAGAGGTAAGTGGAGGGTGATGATTGGTTGCATCATGCTTGGTGTCTTCTCATACCAAAAGCCACATTCATGGGCTGAGGAGATGACAAGAATTGATACTTTGGAGTTATAATCAAGTGCAATGTAGTTCAGAATGGTTTTATGTAACTTAGTCAACCAACCAATCAAATTGCACCATTTTGCATACTTTTAGTTCTTAGCCAAATGTAATATATTTCAAGTAAATATTTAGGCAATTAATCACTTTAGCATATAACTAGTATGGAGCAATACAAATAATTAATTTTATGGCCATTCAACACATCAATCTTTTTTAACCGAGATACCAAGCTTTTCACTGTAAAAATGGCACTTAAGGAATATGTTAAATCAAGAAATGAAAGTTTGATCTCATATTTCATGTACTAATGCATGTTAAAGCATAAGTGAAGCATATAATAAGAATTATTCATGTTCGTACAATCATGCTATTTGTATGCCACAATTCGATAATGCATATTCATGCAAGATGCTTATTATTAGCTATGTAGGAGAGAATTGAGAATTGGGCATTACAACTTACCAACGCCAAAAACTTGCTACAACTTTAAGGTTGCAAACCCAAGTACATGTTGTATTAAGTAAAAAATTTCTTGTGAGTCCGAGGTCAATCCAATGGAAAGTTGTTTGAAGAATTCAAGTTTATATTTTTTAAAAAAATGGGATTTATGTGAATCAAAATATATGAACAATTAATGTATGTTGTAACTAAAGAAAAAAAAGTAATAAAAGTATTGAGGATTAGGGATCCACTTTTGAGTTTTGGATAGAGCAACGGTTATTTATTCTTTTTACATTTATTAATTGCCACATTTGGAATCCATACATCATAAAGGTTCTAATGGAAAGATATTATTAAATAGTTCATGTAATAAGGTAATCATGATATTGTCTTACTGTTGTAAATTATATCTTAACACCAACACTTAATTATGGGATCCAGTATTTATACACACACACCTTTGTCAATAATAAATCAATGTTTCACATTAGCAGTCAGTGGGGTAAAACCGTACAATAAGCTAAATGAACCCATTGTGCCATTAAAAATACATAAATCAAGAATCACCACAGAACAAGTAGGGTTTAGATCAAAACTCAAAATAATAATAAAACAACATACTTAAACATTTTCTACCCTTATAACCATTCTTCTTCCTCCATCAAGAGGTTCACCATTTTTCCTCAACAAAATGAAATTTAGAAAGACATAATAAAAGTAGTAAAGACTAAAAATATAAGAGAAACTAGAAAATGAATTTCTATTACTACAAGAAAATTTACATTATTAGAAAATATACATACTAGAAAACTTAGCCTAAAGAAACCATCTACCCATCCCCTACCCCCTCTTACAAGCTTAATACATGGCCTATTTATAATACTTAGAGTAAGCTAGAGGCCAAATAAATAATGGAAGGGTTAATCAAGTGGTATGCTAGTTGCCAAGAGTTGGTAAGTTGTTACACCAAGTCCTTACCTACTGAATTGAATTGAATTTTTAGGTTAGACACAATTAGATTTTTATGATGAGTAAAGAACCACAATTGTAAATATTTTTGTGCTGATAAATTTTCATATATCATTTGTCAAATGTGGTGGTCAGATGAAGTAGATATGGTCAAATTGCTGAATCATGTCCAAGAGCCATCCTTTAATAGCAACAGCAAATTGAAGCCTATAGTTTTACTATTGTGACACATTTTCTCACCATCCTATATTCAGAAAACTTGTTTATTTATCTCTTTTGTATAACATATCCAAATTTCAGTCCAAAATAAATTTGAGCTTAAGAGATATGACCTAATTGGTCAAATAAGTCAATACTGGGCTGAACTCTTATCTGAATTTTGGTGATCCATTTTATACAACCACTTGGATGAATTTTGTGCTATAATCAAGAATGAATTGGGCTGAGATTTGAATACAAAATTGTACTTCTATCTCTTGGCTTTCAAATGAAATAAGCTTCAGGTCTATAGGGCTTTTGATCATGAAGTTATGCTTAAAGTACAAAAACTGCACAAGTTTGAAAATATGCTTCTTTTGATCTTTTGATATTCATTGATTTCCTAACACAAAATATTAATAAAATAATAATATTAACAAGAATAAAACAAGAAAAATATAAAGGATTTAATACAAAAAATTGTTGGGTTCGCTATAATCGCAGGGGTATACGCAGCGGAAAATTAAAAATTTTATCAAACATAAATTTAACCCCTATGATTCGAAAGCGATTTTAACGATCGCGCTTATTCAAGTGAATATATATATAAATATAAAATCGGATTATACCTTTCGTGCACTCCGGTTGTTGTAGGGAATGAAGCAATCAATTGCTTATCCTGGACTATCAGAACTCGCAGGGATCCAAGTGTCTCCCCTCTATCAGGTCCACGATACGGAAAGCAACACCAATCAAAAGGATTCGCTAGTATCCTTTTAATTGTTTACTAATCTAGAACCGGAGTATATTTTCAAGAATAATAAAGATTGATTCTTTATGTTCTTGAAACAATAATATGAAGAAAATAACAAGAAACTGATTTTCCTTTTTTTTTCTTTTCTTTTTTCTTGAAGAGTAAAAATAGAAGACTTTAAACAAAATATTTTTTGCTCAAATTTTTGAATTGAATTATGTAATTTTCATCCCTCATATATATATATAGGGTTGAAAATTTTAATCCTTTTCCAACTCTTGGAAAGTTTTTCTATTTTGAACTACTTCAAAACCTTATCTTGGAAGGATTCCAAATCTTTCAAGAACTCTTCTTTTTTTTCACTCTTCTATTGTATGTGGACTAATTTGAGACTACATTAATCATCAAAGCTGTCTACATACATTGTTGATATTAATTTGAACTCTTCAAATAATATCAAGATAGATATATATATCATATATATATACTATAACTATATTTATACATAAATTAAATCTTAATGGCCTATTTTATCCTATAAAATTGGTCACTTTATTTATTTATCTATAAATATGTTAATTAAATAAATCATATTTATTTAATTTATTCTCTTCATACTTTAGTGGGCTTCTTAAGTGATCCACATTTATTTTGGGCTTGGACTCAAAAATCCCCAAATCAATTCAATTGATTCAATCCCAATTTAATCAATCCAATTGATTAATTTAATTTACTCCAATTGGGCTTCCTAATCAAATTAGGTCCAATTAAATAATCCAATTACTTAATTGAATAATTTAATTTAACTATTAAATTAAATAGAACCCTTAATTAATTAATTGATCAGTATTAATTAATTAATTTCCAACCATTGGATAAAATCTAAAATTAAAAATGTTACTTTTCATAAAGATGTGTGACCCTCTTAGGTTCACTACTAAGCTAGTAGTGGGTTTGCAACATTTACAGCTTATGAATAACAATTATTCTAATTAATTAATCCAATTAATTAATCCGCTTGGAATCAACTCCTTAATTTCAAGAATCTCACTATCCATGAAAACACCTAGCAAGTAATCATGGCAAACTAGTCTTAGGTGAAATAGCGAGTAAACCTATTTCAGTTGCGAGTACCATACACGTACGGTCCTTTCGACAGCTAATCTCCTGATTGAATCTAAGGCATGAATTATAAGTCGAAACCCTAAATGATTCAATTGCTGTGATCCCATTTCAAGTTCCAATGATTCTTGATGAATCATAATTCATTCTGCCTTGGCCAAGGTCTTTGAATCACGAACTATGAAAACACAGGTGATTCCCTTGTTTAAAAACAAGTGTCGAATTCTATGTTGGCCACTGACAAACCTCCATGCACACCAGTGCAACACCCAACATACCCCCTTTGTGATTGTCAAGCAATCAGAAGATATATCAAAGTGCTGTAGGATGCACACAAGGCTACCATCGTGCCTCAAGTCTAAGGACTAGTCGTGTACTATCGCAACACAGAAATTCTTATTTCGACGGGCAAAGCCTCCAACTAAGAATTTCTTGCGGGCCATATTCGGTGTACTTGTTCCCTAACAAGCACCCACATATATGCACTTACGTCTCTACGCTAATGCCAATGGAATGTGACATCCTCGTCTCACGAGCATGCATTATATGTACGAGTCTTACTGAGCTATTTGATATCCCATCTCAAAAAACTCTCGACTCGGAACTTATTTAAAACCAAAGCCTTAGAGGCATGTTTCATGATCGCCATCATATGCGCGACCATGCCTCGTAGCTAAATTTGGTCTAAGGACTTTATCTAATGTGCAGAAATAAAAAATGCAAGACATAAGATAAAGAAAATGCCATTTTTATTAATATGATTCCCAATAAGATTGTCTTTATAAAAGCAAAAGAGTATAATATACCCAATCTAATTGGGGCGTTGGGCATCCTACTCTAACAAAAATATGTCAAAATATGCACTTATCAAGCCCTCCGTTATACGGGTCCTAGAAACCTCTTTACAAATCTGATATCTCTTCTGTCTGGTGTGTTCACCATATAACTCTTGTAGGTGAGATTGTAAAATAATCTTGAGATTCCTAAGCCAATTGACAAAATTAGATCCAGTTAATTATTAGTGTCGAAAATTGATGTAAGTGGATTTTTGGCCATTTTTATAGATAATCTATAAAAATCAAAATGAGGTAGAAAATAAGGTAGAAAATGAGCATTTTTTCAAAACATATTCATTTATAACAAGGTCTTTGCTTACAATTATCTCCCACTATTTTATTTGAATTCCATCAGCCCTAATGACAATTTGGGAATCATATTTCTTAGTGGGCTTGAGGTCCAATCAATATGTCATATGCCCCTATTTTATGTGCCCATAAAACATATCGATAGTTAATTAACCTTTAACGTTTGTATCTCCATACAAACCTCAAGATGTTTTCCCTCACTTCTTCTCATATACCCCAACATTATGAGCTCATATGGTATTAAGTGTCAAGCAAGACCCATCAAACTTTGATATAGATGGAGTTTCAAAATGTTCCACGTCTCATGGCTAACATAGAGACGAGTCCATCTCATGGGCATTGCAATCCTTAGTAGATATCACAACTTTCCATCACAAAATCATTCCATGACTCATGGCCAATGATTAAGTAAGGTAGCATCGTCATGTCTACAACTCATGGCCAATGATTAAGTAAAGTAGCATCATCATGTCTTCTAATTTTGATGGTAGGCATGGATTATTGGATCCAACCCAATTTTATTCATATTTGCTTGAAATCAATATTTTAAAAATTTATTTACTTACTTTTTAATTCAAGTGAGGTTTTACTTTATAACCAAGACATCGTCCATTTTATCTTAGTTTATTTAATGTGTTTGCATTTCAATAGATAGCAAGAATATTATTGAAAGCATTAAATAAACCATACACATGCATCTAATACATACATAATTGGATGATCATAGGTCAATCCTGAACGATCTATTTGACACAAAAATGGATTTAGGTCAATCTACGGGTGATAAAATAAAATAGAAATTATTTCTATTACGTAAATATATTCCATACATTCATTGGCCTTCTCTTGATTCTCCGTTTCTATCCTTCTTCTTGTCCACTAAAAACAAAAAGAAAAACCACACCCTATGCGACTCTCATTTCAAAAATATAAAGTACATACAAGAAAAGAATAAGAGACTCACAGGCTCCATTTTAAAATCCAAAAATAATAAAATCCAATCACATTGTTAAATAGCTCCATGATCATCCCATACAGACCACAAACACATCTCATGAATTTATTAAAGCATGTAAATTCACCATCGTTTTAAAATTTTAATTTCATGACTTGGAATAAAATCTCGATTTTTCATGAAAAAACATTTTTAAAAATTTTAAAATTAACATTTTAACTAAAAATTCAAAAAATTATTTTTTCAAATTGACACGATGGGGATGTCCAATAGCCCAGCACATAGCAGCGTGCTACCCACTGCACATGGGCAACACATGTACATGCGCTGCTACACGTAGCCAGCATGTGAGTAGCGCGTGCAGCCAGCGTGCATGGCTGCCCCCGCATGCAATTATTGCATGCTAGGCAGCCACAACATTGCCCATCATTCTTGAGTTGGTGTGCTAATAATGAATAGTGCACAAAGGCAGCAGCCCACACGCGTGCTCAGCCAGCAACACTTCCTGCCCTTGGACCAACATCGGTTGCTATGAAGTTAATAAGTTGCTACATCGTTTGAATCATATTCACAATTTAACAATTAAATTTAATTTACAATAATTAAATTTCAATTAGAAATATAATCTTTAAATTGAATTTAACAATTAAATTCAATAGGCATAAACTGACTCCCAAGTAGAATTGCATAACCGTGCCTCTAATACCACTATTGTGTTCGGTGTGCGTCGTGAAAAATTAAAAAAATAAACAATTTATGTTATAACAATTATAACAACTACCCAGGTTCAATGTGATTTTATCAATTTCGTAATGCAATTTGCTTTATTCATAAAACAAAAAAGATCGATTTATACCTTTCAACGCACTCCGGTTGATGTAGGGTTGAAGCAATCAATTGCTAGCCCTTTCTAAATTTTGGTTCACAGGGATTCAAGTATTTCCCCTCCAAAGCAGTCAAAACTTTGAGCAAGAACATGGAATCAGAATTCCGCTAACAATTAAGATGCCTTTAATAACCTAGTTTTTAGAGTGTGTATGGTGAGTATTATTTTTTAATATCAACTTATGGAATTTAGTTAAAGATGATTAAGAGAGAGAAAAACTTTTTTCTCCTCCTTTTTTGATGGCCAAAAAGTAGAGCATTTCTTTCTCAAATTTCTGCGCCCCTTTTCTATACATATGGTGGGTGAAAATCTAAAAATCCCAATCTTGGAATTTTTGGCCACTCCGCTCATTGGTTGGAGGATTTTGGTTGATCTCAAGATTTTCCAAAAATATCCAACTCTATCTCTCATATCTTCCAAACATACATGGAGATATTTTATCTAATCTAATTAGATATTTCCAAAAATATCAAATTCTTGGGACTCCATCTTTTTCCAACAACTCTTGTGGGCCTCTCCAAATAGACCATTTGAATTGGACTTGGACTCTCAATTAAATCTACCAATTAATCAAATTAATTCATTAAGCCCAAATTTAATTAATTAATTTCATTTTGCCTACCTAATCAGATTAAGCCCAATTAAATAATCTAACTATTTAATTGAGTAAATTAATTTAACAATTAAATTAATTTTGGTCTATATAATTAAGAGATCCAATCAAATAATTGCTCCACTCCAACTGAATTTTCTAATCTTATTAAGTCCAAATAAATAATTTAAATAATTAATTCAACTTTTTAAATTAATTTAAGCCCCAATTAATTAATCTCCATTAATTAATTAGATCCAGCTCCTTGGATCAATTCCAAAGTTAGAAATATTCCATTCTAAATTATGGGTGACCCTTTAGGCTCATAACTGAACTAGTAGTAGATTTGCAATATTTACAACTTATGAATAATAATTATTCTGATCATTTAATACAATTAATTAACCTACTTGGAATTAACTCCTTAATTCCAAAAACCTCACAAGTTATTAAAAACACCTAACAAGTGTATTATGACAACCTAGTCTTAGGTGAAATAGCGAGTCAACCTATTTCAATTATGAGTACCATGCACGTAAGATTTTTCCGTCAACTAATCTCCTGATTGAGTCTAGGGCATGGATTATTTATCGAAACCCTAAATAACTCAATAACTATGATTTTATTTCAAGTTGCAATGACTCATAATGAATCATTAGAAAATCCCATTTAACATTTATCCCACCTTTGCCAAGGACTTCTAAATCATGAACTATGAAAGCATAGAAGATTTACTTGTTCTACCAGATAAGTGATGGATCATTTATTGGCTACTCATTATCCTTCATACATGCCAATGCAACATCTAACGTATCTCCTTTGCGATTGTCAAGCAATCAAAAGATACATCAAGATGGAACATAACGTGCATATGGCAATTATGTTGCCTCAAGTCTAAGGACTAATCTTGTACTATCATAATATGAAAATTCTTATTTTGATAGATAATGTCTCCAAATTAGAATTTATAGAAGGCTTATTTAGTGTACTTTTCTCTAACAAGCATCTGCATAGATACACTAGCATCACTACGCCAATGTTCATTGAGCGAGATATATTCTTTATGCAAGCATGTATCTTATGTGCAATGTCTTAGTCTCGAAAGACTTCAAGTAAGAACTAATTTAAAACCAAAGCCTTAGAGGCATGTTCCAAGATCACCATCAAATGTACGACCATGCCCCATAGCTAAATTTGATCTAAGGAGTAATTCCAGATAAATAAAATTATCTATTTTATTAATACGATTTGAAAAATATCATTTTATAAATACAAGAGTATAATAGATGCCTAGTTTAATTGGCACACTAGGCACTACTCTAACAAATATATCAGAACAAGATTGGCTAAGACATAAATGCATAAACCATCTCAACTTTATGACTATTGCAAATCTCACCAAGCATGGATTGGTGGATAGGCTTCCAAAAGGGACATATCAGGATGATAGAGTATGATAAGCTTGCCAGCAAGAAGAGCTAATCAAATCAACTTTAAAAAAAAAAAAGAACATCTTTTTGACCTCCAGAGCACTGAAGCTACTCCACAAAGATTTATTCAAACTAGTGCAATAACCAGTCTCAATGGTAAAAGATAAACTATTGTAGTTGTTGATGATCATACCAAATACACATGGGTGGTGCTTCTACAGAGCAAAAATGAAACATATGCCAAGCTAACTGAGTTGTTGAAGAGAATTTAGATAGAGAATGGCTAAGTTATTATACGCATCAGATCATACAGAGGCAATGAATTCATGAATAGTAGAGTGGAGAAGTATTGTGCTCAAAAAGAAATTGGGCATGAGTACTCAATTGCCAAAACTCCAAAATAGAATGGAGTTATTAAAAGAAGGAATAGAACACTTGAAGCTTCCAAAAAGTTTATGGGTTGAGGCAACGATCACAGCTTGCCATACTCAAAATCCATGTAAGAGCAACAAGCAACATAATAAGACACTGGATAAGTTGTGGAAATGAAGAAAACAATTATCTCCTACCCTTATGTTTTCTGATGCAAGTGTTATATACACAACTGGCAAGGATTAACTCCATGTTTTCAATGCTAAAGATGATGAAGGAGTGCTCTAGACTACTCTACTATAAGCAAGGCCTATAGAGCTTTCAACAAAAAACTTTGGTAATAGAAGAATCCACTTATGTTTTCTTGGATGAAAAAGATAACCAACAAAGTGCTACACTAGACAATCGACTAGATCCAAGCAGCAAAGACATTCAGAAGCTGTAATACCCCTTAACCTAACTGTAGAGCCTAAACAAGCTGATACAGTTAAGTCAAGAAATGTTAATTTTTTTTTCATCATTACTAGAGTTATGGTTTGTAATAAAAGTTCCTATTTTTAGCTATAAGAGAAAGAGCTTGAATTACATCATATAAATATATCAAAACTGAGTACAACTGTTTACAAAACCATAATAAAGCGGCTTATTTAAAAACAAAATAGAGTTTCCAAAATATGATACAAAACAGCTCGAAGCATGGCATATGAACAAATCTCTGTCCGGCCACTATGGAGACTCAGTCAACCTCTAAACCTGTACATTTTCATCTGCATCACATAAATCTAATGAGCTAAAAGCTCAGTAAGGTGAAATTGATGCAATAACAAATAACATACATACAAATCACATAAATGATTAAATGCAGTATTCAATTTAATAACTTTCTTTCATAAATCATTCTTTAGGGCCCTTGAAGTGTGATACCTAACTAATAGCGAAAGACCGTTGTTTTTGGAACCTATTCACAATGATTGACCAATAAGAGAATTAATACGGGATTTCCATACTTGGTCTTCAACCTCAGGTATTAGTCGTATTCTATCTCATTCATTATGGCTTTCCTATATCGGTTTTTCAACCTCAAGTATTTGCCACCATTTGTTGGGTCCGCCGGTCCCTCCCGCATCCCTTATCTACCCGACCATCAATCAAGTACCATACTTTCTTTTCAAAAACCTCATTATATTCTTAATAGTATCATGCTTCATGAACCATAAATGCATCACACATTACATCATTTGACAAATAATAACAATCACATTAAAACATGAACAACATTATATAATTCTAGTGATACAACAAATGAAAGCTTCAACTTACCTCAAGTCCACTTTGTGGCAAGTGAAAAGACCAATCTCTTTGGAAGATAGGATGTGTTAACGGCCTAAATAATCAATCATGTACCATTTAATATCCTTTTTATAAATCATTTAGTCTATTCTAGTTAAAGTTCATATACACTTTTCAATCTTTTGTAAATATTTCCATATCAATTACATAACCTTAAAAACAATGCATACTCCATATTTTACTACTAATTCAAGACATTAAACATTAGGGTAGCCATTAAATAACTAACAATTCAAACATAATTATTAGGGCAACCCCTAAAACATGAACACAATGTAACACCCTCATTACTACACAACTAGATATATATTATATAATTTGACATGATAGAACCTGTGTGCATGCATGGAATATTTTTTTTTTTTACATTTTAAGAAAAGCTAAATCACTTCTTACATACACAACCCTGTTTAAAATAAAAGGATCAGTATTTATATAAAAACACAACACCCACAACGACCACAATATTTACATACTTAACTACAGTAAAGTTTTAAAAGAGAAATATAGTACCAATCTAAAAACATAATACACCAGACTCAAAATATAACAAGCCAACAAAATAGCCCAATAGGTCGTCATCCATGTACACACTCCCTCAAATACCTGCAGGAGCTCCAACAGCCGACCAGCCAGCCAAAGATGCTTCAAGTATCATTGTACTCACCTACAATGCATAAACTATATGAGCTAACGCTCAACAAGTAAAAATTATGCATGTCAAAGAATAATCCACAATATCAAGTCATGCAACTCAAAATGCTATGCTCACAATGCAATTTTATGCATCAAAATATTTCTCTCAAAATCATTTCTTTCTTGGGCCCCTGACCAACGCTACTATCTCATGCACCGGAAAAGAGCTCTGTATACCGTCATAATCCAATGGCCAATAATCATATAAGCATGCAAATCCATGCATACTCATACGCATGCAAATCCATACACGCGAACCTACAAATCCATGCATAACACCATGCAAATCCATGCATGCTTCGGTACACTAGTAGTGGTCAACAAAACATTTTCCTTTCTTTGAATCATGCCGTGCAATGCAAGATTTATCACAATGCTAGTATATGATGCATGCACGTGCTAATGACAATGCCCATGTATGTATGCTCAATGGAGAGCCCTCTACTATGCACATATGATTTATGATATTACATATAATTCACACATCTACTATGTCTATGCATTGTAGTTGCAAATGAATCTTTACTTACCTTTCACTTGGTTGGTGGCTTAGTCTAAATTTGTTTAGTATTTCTCTCCAACCTTAGATGTAAAATAGCCTGTAATATTACCCAACATCAAGCACCATTCCCAATTTGGCAAGTTGAAAGCACAAAATCTCATACTAGACCTTAAACACCAAGCTATAAGCTAACAATCAAGCTTTCACAAACTAGAACCCAATATAGCCCCTCAAATACCTCAATTTCTCATCTTAAATACATGAAAACATCATGTAATTGAAGTATTATAACTCTAATAGCATGTACCTAATTGTTAACACTCAATAGCAACATGTCTAGGTTGAAACATGCTAAGTGATCAAATGTGGCAGATTCACATTTTCATATTTTCTTGCTGTCAAGTTTAGTTGCATGATAATTTTAACATCCCTAAACATATCCAATCACTCCAAAAATTTTACCACACTTATATAACATGTATATAAATGTAACCATATCATAGAATTGCTAAAAATCACGGATATAGATTCCCAAGTTCAGCTCTCTTCATGACATACTGAAACAGATTATTTCCTACCGTGACAGTTTTGCACACTTCATGACATTAATGGTTTTGGCACCCTTAAGTATATTCAATCACTCCAACATTTTCACCATACTTAGATAACATATATAATGAGACAACCAGGTCATATTATTACCAAAAATAATCGATTTAGCTCCCTTAATTCAGTTTCCTTCACAGCACACCAAAACAGATTTTGCTATTTTGGCAGTTTGAGTGTTTCTCCAATATCATTCTCTATTTCAATTTCCAACTGATAAAAATTCATTCCAATACTCTTAACTCATATATGGTCATGTAAATGGTAACAATTATAGGTTTTATTCAACATACCATACACTTTTGAAGTCTAAAACACAAGAAAACAGTAGGATAACAGTTTCTGCCACAAGTATTTCCTATTAAGTGTTTGTGATCAAAAACCCTTTCTTTGTGCACCAAAGTCTAACTAAAAACTTCGTAACACTTTTATAAGAGATATTGAAAGCTTAATAAGCCATAAAACCATTCATAATAATCTGAAAACCAAAGGCAAAACCGTAGATAAGTGTTACCTATGCAGATTTTGAGGCTAACTTGATGGTAATCACTTCTTCTTTGCTTTTCTTGCTTTTATTTCAACTTGGAATCAATTTGGATCACATGGAGACCTTAAGGTGTGTGTTTAGAAGATGAAAAATGGCTGAAATGAGGGTCTGGTCATTGCTTAAGGGTGAAGGGTTTGAGGTGTTAGCTTGAGATGTTAGCTTAAGCTTAATAAGAAAGCACGAGGTGGCAAGTAAATGGCAAATCTGATTTTCTCCCTTATCTTGCAGCCCTAATCTTGTGTGTCTCATCTATTTTTATTTGGTTGCAACCTATCTTAATCACCATTCATTCCCATAGGTAATTCCTATGTCCGTTCATTCGATCTCCAAACCGATTCGCATCCGATTCTTAAAGAATTATCTAGTTTGCATTTCTAAAATCATATGCACATAAGGGCCTTGTAATATGACACTTAATTCATATTATATCATGTCCAATATCCCAAGTATGCTAATTTACAAATATATACTTTTGAAATAACTTGATCAAATCAAATTAAACCGTATAAGGTTACTAGTAACACTTTTAGCACTTCCAAAATTATAACCTATATATCCTATCTATATCTAATATTGATCCACCTCATTTTCTTCTTATTTCAATATAAAATCAACTACTTAGATTAAGAAATTCAATAACTAATATCGTGCAAGAGCTTCAGAATTAAGTTTAATATTCAAGAATGTCGTATAAAATGAAATAAATTATGCAATGTCAATAGAAATACAAATAGCATATAAAATTAACATGTAATGCATGAATCATATTTAACCATGTGAGTAGTAAGAGGCTCGGGTATCACACACAATCCGAATTAAAGTAACGTAAACTTGATTCTAACCTTCAATTAAGCAAACTAATTGCTATTGTTCACAATCATTTGTAGGCACCTTGAAACATAATATAAGCATTACAAAATTAATAGAAACAAGTAAATTAAACAATTTCACAAGACTATCAATTTTGCTAAAAACTAGCTTAATTAACTTGGTTTTGGCTTCAAGTGTAACTTACTTAAGTTTTCAATCATACAAAAATATAATAAAACATGTAACCATCCAAGATACTATAAATTCATCATAAGAAACATTGAAAAAGAATATACCTTGATTAAGTTGGAATTAAACTTCAAAATCAATGGTTTTCAAGCTTAAAAAGGGTGGAACTTGTTCTAGTTTGTGTTCTATGAATTCCTATGGATTGAATTCAATTTTTGTGAGTATGAGAGTGTATAAATTTGAGAGAAACTTAGGAGAATAAGGGCTGGTCATTTTTGAGGTGCTTCCACAAGAAATATGAATGAAAATAATTTTTTTGACTTTTCAAAGAGAGGTAAGTGGAGGGTGCTGATTGGTTGCATCATGCTTGGTATCTTCTCATGTCAAAAGCCATGTTCATGGGCTAAGGAGATGACAAAAATTGATGCTTTGGTGTTATAATCAAGTGCAATGTGGTTTAGAATGGTTTTATGCATCCTAGTCAACCAACCAATCAAATTACACCATTTTGCATAATTTTAGTTTTTAGCCAAATATAACATATTTCAAATAAATATTTAGGTAATTAATCATTTTAGCATATAACTAGTATGGTGCAATAAAAATAATTCATTTCATGGCCATTCAACACATAAATCTTCCTTAACCGAGATACCGAGCTTTTCACTACAAAAAGGCACTTAAGGAATATGTTAAATCAAGAAACAAAAGTTTGATCTCATATTTCATGTACTAATACATGTTAAAGCATAAATAGAGCATATAATAACAATTATTCAAGTTCGTGCAATCATGTTATTTGTATGTCATAATTTAATAATACACATTGATTAGATGTATATTCACGCAAGATGTTTATTATTGGCTATGTAGGAGAGAATTAGGCATTACAATCCTTCATTCCTTATAAACATTTTGTACTCGAAATTTGACGTACCAAATAATTCTAGATACTTCCTCTGCATTTCTTCATCTCTTTCCCACATGGCCAATGAACTATTTTTGGACTAAGTAAGCTTCATTCTCCAACTTCATACCAATGAACTGGAGATCTATATTTCCTTCCATACAATGCTTCATAAGACGCCATTCTAATTGTTGATTGGTAGCTATTATTATAAGTAAACTCCACTAAAGGAAGATTTGCATCCCAACTCCCTTGAAAATCTAGCACATAAGCTCTTAACATATCCTCTAATATCTTAATAACCCTTTCTGATTGTCCGTCACTTTGTGGATGAAATGCTATACTAAATACAAGTTTTGTTCCCATGGCACTGTGTAAACTCTTCCAAAATATAGATGTAAACTTAGGATCTCTGTGAGACACTATTGAAACTGGTACCCTATGTAATCTGACTGTCTCTTTAATATATTGTTGAACATACTGGTCCATATTGTATGTGGATTTCACTGGAAGAAAATAGGCTGATTTAGTTAATCTACAATAATCACCCATATAGAATTATACCCATTTTGTGTTTTAGGTAATCCAAGCACAAAGTCCATTGTAATGTGCTCCCATTTCCACTCTGGAATCAACAAAGTCTTCAACAACCCTGATGGTCTTTGATGTTCAATCTTAACTTGTTAACAAGTTAAACATTCAGCAACAAATTTTGCTATCTCTCTCTTCATTTTAGGCCACTAATAATGTTGTTGTAAGTCCTTATATATTTTTGTGCTACCTGGGTGTACTGAGTAAGGAGTAGTATGAGCTTCTTCTAAAATATCTCCTTTCATGGCCTAGTCAAATGGCATACACAGTCTTTCTTTATATCGAATAATCCCATCATCAGTAATAGACAAGTCTGGCCTCTTTCCAGCCTCAATCATTCTTTTCAATCCACACAAATGCGTGTCCACCTTTTGACCTTCTCTAATTCTATCTTGAAGTGCAGGTCTCAACCCTAAGGCTGACAACAAACACTTTTTCCCTTTACGTACAATTTCAAACTCTAATTTCTGCAAATCTAGTAATATTGACTTTTGTATAACAAAAAAAGAAGATGTGGATTTTCTGCTCAATGCATCTGCAACCACATTCGCTTTACTAGGATGATAGTTGATCACACATTCATATTCCTTCACAAGTTCTAACCATCTTCTTTCTCTCATATTCAGCTCTTTTTGGGTAAAGAAGTACTTCAAACTTTTATGATCTGTGTATATCTCACACTTCTCACCATACAAATAATATCTCCAAATTTTCAAGGCAAAAACCACAACAGCAAGTTCCAAATCATGGGTTGGATAATTCTTTTCATATCCCTTCAATTGCCTTGAAGCATAGGTAATAACCTTCCCATTTTGCATCAAAACAGCACCCAAACCATTTTTTGAAGCGTCTCTATACACCACGAATCCACCAATTTTAGTTGGAATGGTAAGAACAGGAGCTGTAGTCAATTTATGTTTCAGTTCTTGAAAACTTATTTCACAAGCATCAGTGCACAAGAACTTCATATTCTTTCTTGTCAACATTATTATTGGAGTTGCTATCTTTGAAAACCCCTGAACATATCATCGATAGTACCCTGCTAATTCTAAGAAACTCCTTACTTTTGATACATTTGTTGGTGTTGGCCACTTAATGACAGCTTCTACCTTGCTCAGATCAACAGAAATACCATTATTTGATACTACATGACCTAGGAATACCACATGTTCAAGCTAAAACTCACATTTCTTGAATTTAACATAAAACTATTTTTCTTTAAGAACTTGCAATACAATCTTCAAATGTTCTTTGTGCTCTTCTTTATCATGTGAATAAATTAGGATGTCATCAATAAACATAATCACAAATTTATCAAGATATTGCTTGAACACCCTATTCATTAGATCCATAAAAGCTGCAGGGGCATTGGTTAAACTGAAAGGCATTACTAGAAATTCATAATGTCCATACCTTGTTCGGAATGCAGTTTTTGGTATGTCTTCTTCCTTTATCTTCAATTGATGATACCCATAGTGCAAATCAATCTTAGAAAATACAGATGCTCCATATAATTGATCAATCAAATCATCTATTCTTAGGAGTGGATACTTATTCTTGACTATTATTTTATTCAACTCTCTATATTCAATGCACAATCGCAATGTACCATCCTTCTTTTTCACGAACAACACAGGTGCTCCCCAAGGAGAATAACTAGGGCGAATAAAACCCTTATCAAGCAATTCTTACAATTGAACTTTTAACTCTTTCAATTTTGTTGGTGTCATTCGGTATGGTGCTTTAGAAATAGAAGTAGTTCCTGGCATAACATCAATCACAAATTTAATTTCTCAATTCGGTGGTAGTCCTGGTAAATCATCTGGAAATACCTCAAGAAATTCTTGAACCACATATACATTTTTTGGCTTTAATTGTGCCTCAACTGAGGTGTCCATAACACTTGCCAAATATCCAGCATAACCTTTATTCAACATCTTTCAAGCTTTCAAAATAGATATAATTGGTAAGGACCGTAAGGATGAGATACCATTAAACATAAACTGTTCTTCCCCAGGTGGCTGAAAAATCACAATCTTCTTGTTACAATCAATTGATGCATGATATTTGGTAAGCCAATCCATACCCAGAATAACCTCAAAATGTGGCATCAATAAAACAACAAGATCCGCATAAAGAGTCCTATCACTAATCTGAATAGAACAAGCCCTTAACGTTTGGTTGGAATCCATTTCTTCCTCGGATGGAACAGTCACACTATACCTTACTTTTAATAAATCTCGTGTAATAGCCAATTTTCTCATAAATGCACGTGATGCAAATGAACACGTAGATCTAGAATCTATCAATGCAAACGTAGGTATCCAGAAATTAAAATTATACCTGTGACTACAAAAGCATCTACATCGGCTTATTCTTGTGTCATTGCATACATTCTTCCTTGAACTTTCCCCTGTACTGTTGGGCAATCCTTTGCTATATGTCCAGGCTTTTTACACTTAAAGCAACGATTAGTACCACTATAGCATTCCCCAAAATAATTCTTCCCACACTTAGCATATTTAGGCCTTTCATATGTAGTAGAAGTCTGCCCAACTCTAAGATACTTTTCATTCCCTTGGTTTGATTTTTGCTCTCATTTCTTCCACTGATTCAAATTTATGGGAGTGAATACTTGCTTCTTTTGTTGATGAAATTTCTCAATCTCTTTCTCATCTAAGTCAGCCATCAAAGCCTAGTCCACTAGTTCCCTAAACTCTGTTACTGAAGACATTCTCACATCTCTTCTAATTTCAGGATTAAGGCCCCTCAAGAAATAATCCATCTTCTCATTGTTGTCTCAGGCGATGTATGGCACGTACTTGCAACCCTGTTCAAATTTTCTCACATAATCACATACAGACATCCCTCCTTGTTTTAACTCCAAAAATTCTTTTACTTTGAGCGACTTAACATCTCTAGTGAAAAACTTATCATAAAATATTGTTTTAAACCTCTCCTAAGTTAGCACTTCCATATTCACTGCAAGTTTAGCTCCTTCCCACCAGGTTCTAGCATCCTTCTTCAACAAGAAGATTGTACAGAGTACCTTCTCAGCATCATCAATTCTCATGTAGTCAAAGATCGTATCCAATGATTTAACTCATTCCTCTGCAACCATAGGATCAGACCCACCAGTAAAATCAACAGGTTCCATCTTTCTAAACTTCTCATATACAGACTATGAAGGATCCTGTCGAGCTTGTGGTGGAGAAAGTCACTGATTCTGTTCTTGGGTTCTTTGTTTCATATCTAGCAATTATTGTATCTGTTCACCATGCATTCTAGTTTGTTGTTGAATGAGATCAGTCAAATTATCCACCACACTATGATCACCCTCATGATCATTTATTGTCTTCCTTTTTGGTGCCATGAGCGGATATGCATTACCCAATCTCATTCCATTAATTAGCCAATAATAAATGTATAATCATGACAGTAACATAGAATGAAATATAATCAAATAAACATAAAGGTAAATAAACAAGTAGTTGACCGAGTTTCCCAACCAGGATGTGTTCATATGCCTTCTTTTGTCTATAGGAACAACTAAACCTCTGCTCTGATACCACAAATTATAACACCCCTTAACCTAACTGCAGAGCCTAAACAAGCTGATACAGTTAAGTCAAGAAATGTTAATTTTTTTTCATCATTACTAGAGTTATGGTTTTCAATAAAAGCTCCCATTTTTAGCTATAAGAGAAAGAGCTTGAATCGTTTTAAACACACTATATACATATATCAAAATTGAGTACATCTGTTTATAAAACCATAATAGAGCGGCTTATTTAAAAACAAAGTAGAGTTTTCAAAATATGATACAAAATAACTCGAAGCATGGCATAGAACAAATCTCTGTCTGGCCGCTCTAAAGAATCAGTCAACCTCTAAACCTATACATTTCCACCTGCATCATATGAATCTAATGAGTTAAAGGCTCAGTAAGGTGAAACTGATGCAATAACAAATAGCGTACATAAAAATCACATAAATGATTAAATGCGATATTCAATTTAATAACTTTCTTTCATAAATCATTCTTTAGGGCCCTTGAAGTGTGGTACCTAACTAATAGCGATAGACCACGGTTTTCGAAACATGTTCATAATGATTGGCTAATAAGAGAACTAATACAGGATTTTCATATTTGGTCTTTCAACCTCAGGTATTAGCCATATTCTATCTCATTCATTATGGTTTTTCTATACCAATTTTTCAATCTCAAGTATTTAGTACCATTTGTTGGGTCCACCGATCCCTCCCGCTTCTCTTGTCTATCCGACCATCAATCAAGTACCATACTTCTTTTTCAAAAACCTCATTATATTTTTAATAGTGTCATGCTTCATGAACTCTAAATGTATCAAACATTACATCATTTGATAAATAATAACAATCACATTAAAATATAAATAACATTATATGATTCTTGTGATACAGCAAATGAAAGCTTTAACTTACCTCAAGTCCACTTTGTGGCAAGTGAAAAGACCAATCTCTTTGGAAGATAGGATGTGTTAATGGCCTAACACAATCAAATTATGTACCATTTAATATTCTTTTTATAAATCATTTAATCTATTCTAGTTAAAATTCATATACACTTTTCAATATTTTGTAAATAATTCCATATCAATTACATAACCTTAAAAACAATGCATACTCCATATTTTACTACTAATTCAAGACATTAAACATTAGGACATCCATTAAATAACTATTAATTCAAACATAATTATTAGGGCAGCTCCTAAAACATGAACACAATCTGAATTAAAATGACGTAAACTTGATTCTAACTTAAATTAATTCTAACCTTCAATTAAGCAAACTAATTGCTATTGTTCACAATCATTTATAGGCACCTTCAAACACAATATAAGCATTACAAAATCAATAGAAACAAGTAAATTAAACAATTTCACAAAACTATCAATTTTGCTAAAAACTAGCTTAATTAAGTTTTCAATCATACAAAAACATATTAAAATATGTAACCATCCAAAATACTATAAATTCATCATAAGAAATATTGAAAAAGAATATACCTGATTAAGTTGGAATTAAACTTCAAAATCAATGGTTTCCAAGCTTAAAAATGGTGGACCTTGTTCTAATTTGTGTTCTATGAATTTCTATAGATTGAATTCAATTTTTGTGAGTATGAGAGTGTAGAAATTTGGGAGAAACTTAGGAGAATAAGGGCTGGTCATTTTTGAGGTACTTCCACAAGAAATATGGATGAAAATAATTTCTTTGACCTTTCAAAGAGAGGTAAGTGGAGGATGATGATTGGTTGCATCATGCTTGGTGTCTTCTCATGCCAAAAGCCACGTTCATGGGCTAAGGAGATGACAAAAATTGATGCTTTGGTGTTATAATCAAGTGCAATGCGGTTTAGAATGGTTTTATGCAATCTAGTCAACCAACCAATCAAATTACACCATTTTGCATACTTTTAGTTCTTAACTAAATGTAATATATTTCAAATAAATATTTAGGTAATTAATCATTTTAGCATATAACTAGTATGAAGCAATATAAATAATTCATTTTATGGCCATTTAACACATCAATCTTTCTTAACCAAGATACCGAGCTTTTCAATGTAAAAAGGCACGTAAGGAATATGTTAAATCAAGAAACAAAAATTTAATCTCATATTTCATGTACTAATACATGTTAAAGCATAACTAGAGCATATAATAACAATTATTCAAGTTCATGCAATCATGCTATTTGTATGCCACAATTCAATAATACACATTGATTAGATGTATATTCATGCAAGATGCTTATTATTGGCTATGTAGGAGAGAATTGAGCATTACAGAAGCTGACTGATCTAAAGTTGACAAAAGATCAAGAAAAGATGTCATAACAACATTAATAGAGTATTAAATCAGAATAGTAGGGACTGGAACAAATTAGCAAGTCAAAGCAACTAAGAAGAAGTTGAGTCATCAACTGAATAGCCAATTACAATGCAACATGATTTAAGGTGGTTAGAGAACGTCCACCTGAGTTGGTGATTGGATCCTTAATTGCAGGAGTTAGAACCAGACCAACAACAACAAATGAGGTAATATTTCTTATTTTTCTCTCATAAATCGAGCCAAGGTAAATAGAAAATGCTCCAGTTAATCCAAGTTGGATAGGAGCCATGCAAGAAGAGCTCAACTAGTTCAAGAAAAACAAAGTTTAGACACTCGTTCATGGCCAACTTATTAAGGAGTCATCAATACCAAGTAGGTTTTTCAAAACAAAATGGACGAGTAGGGCACTGTCATAAGGAACAAGGCAATACTTATAGCAAAGGTCTATTCACAAGAAAATGGCATAGATTACGATGAAACATTTTCCCCTATAGCTAGGCTAGAGGCAATCTAGATTTTTCTAGCATATGTTGCTTACAAGAAGAACATGATCTACCAGATGGATGTCAAAAGTGTATTTCTAAACAATCAACTGCAAGAGGAGGTGTATGTGGAATAGCCTTCTTGGTCCACCAACAACTCACAAGTTGAGTATCTCTATATTCTCAACAAGATATTATATGGATTGAAGCAGTCACGAAATGGTATGATACACTTTCACAACTTTTAACTTAAAAAGGCTTCGTTAAAGGTAAAGTAGATACCAAACTTTTTAAATTTAAGTTCAATTTTAATATTTTACTTGTTCAAGTTTATGTCAACGACATTATTTTTTGCTATACTTGTAATAATTACATGATAAATTCTCTAAGTTGATGCAAACTAAATTCAAAATAATTATGATAGGTGAGTTGAGTTTTTTTCTTGGATTGCAAGTCAAGCAAAGGCACATTAATTAACTAGCCAAGTACAATCAACCAATTCAAGTACACTAGGGAAATATTTGAAGAAATTAGGAATGGAGAACTACACTCTAGTGATAGTCCCTTTTAACTCCAAGGATGTAACCATGTACAAATGTTTGATCGGTTCACTACTCTACTTAATTGCTAGTAGACCTGATTAATGTTTGTTGTTGGTATTTTGCTTGTTTTCAATCTAACCTTAAAGATTCATGCTACCATGCTGCAAAAAGGATCCTTTAGTACCTAAAGAGAACACTCAATGAGCAACTTTTATACCCAAAGGATTCTACCTTTTATCTAATCGGGTATTCCAGATGTAAATACAAGTTGTAAGAGTGAAAAAAAATGCACCAGTGGAACTTGTCAACTGTTAAGTAGTCAATTAGTGTCATGGTTCAGCAAGAATCAAACTTCCATAGCTACAACAACAACTGAGGCTGAGTACATTGCTATTAAAAGTTGTGGTTAGATTCTTTAAATGCAACAATAGCTGAGAGATATGGAATCAGGATTAAGCTAACACCAATCTACTACAACAATATAAGTGCTATTACAATCACTCACAATCCTATATTGCACTCAAGAAAAAAAGCACATTGACATTATATATCATTTCATCAAATACTAAGTGGAAAAGAAGAAGATATTCATTTACTACATCAATACTAAGATACAGTTAGCTGATATCTTTTAAAAAACCCTATGTGAATCCAAGATTGTTTCTCTAAGAAAAGTACTTGGCATGCTTGATTTATGCTTAGTTCTTGTGTGAGCATGCAACTTAGAGGGAATATTTTAATAGTAAGTTAGCTAGACAGATCACTAATGTTCATTGATAGGTCTTTATATTTCAAGTCCAAATGTTTATTAGCAACTGAGTGAACTTTGCTTCAGTCAAGTCTTTCTATCAGCTGACCTTTTGGTCCTTGAAAAATCAGCCCAGTAATTTTCTAAACATTAGTGGAGTGTGTTTTAATATTTTTGTTTTTGAAACCCACTAAAAATTTGATGTTTTACTCTTAACGGTTATATTTTTACCTGTCAGTAAATTTTTCAGTACATCTCCCCACAGTCAAAATTCTATTAGAAGATGAAAAGACATGTCTTTTCACATATTCCTAACACTTCAATTTATCTTTTCTAGAGACTATACACGTGGCCAACTTTTCAAGGCTGTAAATATACAGCCCACAATTTATTAACTTACTTTATCCTTCAAACTCACATCTCTCTATTCTTTATATTCTCTTTTGTTCCTTTAAGAACCTTAGTTCCTATTTTTTCTGATCTCTCCAATATTCTTGCATGTACTTTTTTCTCCATCTTTAATCTTTCACTAATCTAGTATTCCTTGAAAGAAATTTCAAGAAAAACACCCAAGCTACGAATGATTTTGTTCTCTATTTTTCTTAAATAATTTTTTGGTAAATAGCAATGGTGGAAATGAAATCAAGAAATGCATGCTCAAATCCATGAGAAGCTACACATAAGTGAAAACACTACCAAACCAAAATAATGGCCACAGAATGATATCGCTAAATCTAAAGCCATCAACTTTGTGAAGAAGGTGCTTACATAGCAGAAGAAATTGAGAAAAAAAGTGCATGTGGATTTGAAAATGCAAAGTATGAAAAAATCCTACATAATTTCTGGATCTATTGCAAATAAGAAATTAAGTGGATAAGTCAACTGCTAGCAAATCTAGAAATATAAGTAGACTCCAAAGTATGCAGAAATCCTACATAACTTCTATGTCTACTGCACATAAGTTAGTAGGTGGAGAAGATAAGTCTACTACAATGAACCACAATAGATAAGATAAGTCTACTGCATCAATCGCCCCTCTCATTCCAAATGATGATGTCAAGATGAAGGAATAAGAGAACAATAAGGAGTAAAGAATGAAGAAGAGAACAATAAGGCACAATAGAAAGAAGTAAATTTCTAAAGGCGAAGAAGAGAACAATAAAGAATGACAAAGAAGTTAACTTCTAAGGTAGAAGCGATCAAACTTCTCCAAGAAGTTCAAGATCTTTAAGAAAATAGCCAACTGACAGTCAACTGAAGATGACTAAAGACCAGCGTAGAATAGATTATATTAATAGCTTATATTTCTTATGTAAATTATTCATGTAATCTTAGTAAAATTTCAAGATTGCTTGAAATAAAATTTTGTTGTTGATCTCAACAGTTTTGTCATCATGAAAAAGGGAAAAATTATTAAGTATTACATGTACACATATTCTAATGAGGCAAAAAAAAAAATAGTCTAAGTTGGCCTACTTAGAGATTTAGCCTTTTTATTTTGAAAATATGAATTTTGTCCTTTAAGTTTGAAAAAATTCAAAGATTTAGTCCTATGATCCCCTATAACACGTAAACTCAACCGGCTATGCGGATGTAGATGAGAATTTGGAAAAAAATTAATTTTGCTACCAAAATTACTTACTTGACCGCCTATGTGGATAAAATAAGAGGGAAAGCTAATCCTAGTTGGCAAAATAGAGGGAAAAATAACTCTTTGTCCCAAATATTTTTCACATCTCATATGGTTAACTTCTTTTCACAACTCTACAAAGCCTGTCTTTTTTAACAATTAAAGGAGAGCAATAATTTCATTAACAAATGCTTATTCTAAAGAGTTATTCTAGTTTGGTGTTTTTGTGAGGTCTAAGGGAGAGAGATCATAGATGGCTTATGGTGCTATGATTTCCCTTAAGCAGACAATGAAGCGTCTTCTAAATTCTTCTTATATTTCGATTGTTCCCCCTATCGAGAAATCATAGAATTTGCATACAAGGAGTTTTAGTCCTTGCAAGAAGTTCTCAAAAGATTGGATAGCAGCAGCAGCAGTTAGAAAGTGAATACTTTGGATGGACAAAATAGAGAGGCAACATGTAAATTAGAAGATGTACTTGAATCCTATGTGTTAAATCAATTTCTTTCATAATTTGAAAGCCTTGGAGATGAGAGTCATCCATCGTCATTCTCCTTGGACCTACAGGAAGTTAAACATGATATGGATTCCTTTACCACAAATAGTGAAGAAGTTGGAGGAGTACATTAAAGAATCAAGCAACCTATTGCCTAAAGAAGATGATGTTGTTTCATCAAGAAATAATTTTGGTGGACAGAAGTCAAAGATGGTTGGATTATCTAATGAAATTTGCAAAATCAGAAATGCATAGGCGAAGATATACTTGACGAAAAAGTATATTAGCAATAATTTGATTGCTAGCCATATCAGCATATTATAATTATAAGATATGGCAAATGGATGTGATGATCACTTTCCTTAATATAAATATCAAGGAAGATATCTATATGGGGCAGTGAGAAGGCTTTATATCCAGACAGAGTGAGGAAACATTTGCAAACTCTAGAGATCCATTTATAGACTTAAGCAAACTTCCCAAAGCTAGAACATTTGATTTCATGAGGCAATCAAATTTATTTGATTTCCACAAGAACCCGGATAAACCTTGTGTCTAAAAGAAGGTTAGTAGGAGCGTAATGATATTTATTTTGTTGTATGTTGATAACATTTTAATCATTAGGAATGATGTATGGATGCTGCAGTCAACTAAGACTTGGTTGTCTAACTAGTTCTCAATGAAGGATTTGGGAGAAGCATCCTTTATTCTTGGAATAAAGATCTATAAAGACAGGTCCAGAAGTCGAACTATCCCAATGCACATACATAGATAAAATGCTAAAGAGGTTTAGCATGGAGAAATCTAAATGAGGATTATTACCAAGGGTCATGGTATTTCTCTCTCAAGGGCTATATCTCCTAAGACTCTTGAGGAGAAGGAAAGGATGACCCGCATAACTTATGCATCTGCCATTGGAAGCATAATGTATGGTATACAATGTATGAGGCCTGATGTCGCATATGCTCTGAGTGTCACAAGTAGATATCAATCCAATCCATGTGAGGAACATTAGAAGGCAGTAAAGATGATCCTCAAGTACTTGAAAAGAACTAAGGATATCTTTCTTGTATACGGCTCTAGAGAACTAAAACTAGAAGGCTATACTGACTTTAGTTTTCAGTCCGATATAGATGACTCAAAGTCCATATCCACATATTCACCATAATGTTGGTGTGGTCAGCTAGAAGAGTTCTAAGCAGGAGATGATTGTGGATTTTACCATCGAGACTGAATATATTGCTACATATGACGCAACAAAGGAAGCTATTTGGATAAGGAATTTTATCCAAGAGTTAGGAGTAGTTCCATTCATATTTTATCCTATTTTGATATATTGTGATAACAACATAGCTGTTGCGCAAGCAAAAGAGCCACGTTCTCATCAAAGATCCAAGCATATCATGAGGCAATACCATTTGATTAGAGAGATCATTGGTAGAGGTGGCATTGCAGTAGATAGAGTTGCTCCAGAAGAAAATGTAGTAGACCCACTGACAAAACCCCTAGCGTAGAAGGTATTCAGGTGACATCTTGAAAATATAGGCCTGAAGTATATAAGCAGTTGGTATTACGGCAAGTGGGAGATTGTTAGAGTAGTGCCCAATGCGCCAATTATATTAAGCGTCTTTTATACTCTTATTTTTGTAAAAATAATCTTTTTCAAATTATTTTATTAAAATAGGCAAAAAAAATTATCTCTAATTATATATAATAATTTAATAAAGTTTCTAAACCAAACTTAGCTATGGGGCATGATCACGCATTTGATGGTGATCATGGAATATGCCTCTATGGCTTTGGTCGTAAATTAGTTTCAAGTCAAGGGTTTTTTGAGATGGAACATGAAATAACCCAATAGACTCGCGTATATGATGCATGCTCACATTAGGAGAATGTCATGCTCCATGGACATTGCCATAGTGACGTTAGTACATGTATGTGGGTGCTTGTTAGAGAACAAGTACTCATTTGAGTCAGATAGACGCTTTCCTGCTTGGGGATTTGGTGGAAGATCACTCAATGGCTCAATATCTCACTGTTTCAACTTAAATGTAAGCCCTTCTAATTTTGAGGTACTATAATGTCTACTTTAGTGGAGAAACGATAGTTTCAATTTATTTCAGTTATTACGCAATGACTTTGCCTATGAAGGTTCTTCCTATTTACATTAAAGAAGGTAAGAAAAATTAAATGTCTAAGTTAATGGCATAATCATGTGTTGTTTTAACAAAATTTTAAAACTTAAGGACCAAAAACAGGATCAATTGATTTCTAGATATTAGTTAAATGACAATTCCCTAATTTGGTCTCTTTCTTAATTTGCAACATTAGCACTATATACTTATATTTTAGGCTTTTTCATCTATGAATGAAAATGAACCTAATACAGGCTTCAATGTCGGCATTCTGTATATCTTATATAGGAGTATCCTAGAGTGGATATGTTATCAAAACATGGGAAAAATTAAAAGCAGAAACTGCTAACTTTGATATATTCTCTGAAAACAAGGATGTAACACCCCCAAAAAATAAAATATCAGAACATGCACTTAGCATCACAATTAGAAGAAAATTGTCATTTTTGCTTAAGTCTGTCATGCGTAGATCAAAATATATATAAGAAATCACTTGGACTTTGCAAGTGATTGTTGGACTCAAAATAAGCATATTTTCAAACTTGTGCAGTTTTTGTATTTTGTGCATAACTCCATTTTTAAAAGCCTATAGACCTGAATCTTACTTTATTTAAAAGAAAAGAGATAGAACTACACTTTGTTATTGGAAGCTCAACCTAATTCAGCTTTGATTATAACAGAAAGTTCGTTCAAATGTGTGTATTGGAAATGATCTATCTATACTGACATATTTTCTTAAATCAAGCATAACTTTCTTCCTAGAAGTTGGAATTAGGTGATTCAAGTTGAAAAATGAAGCTAACAGAAAATACATAGTGTTCATGTTGATCACATTTCCAAAATTAGCTGATTTCATGGATATAAATATGTGATAAAATTCAAATTTGAAAAGGACATGTGAATTTATAGCACATTTAAAGTTAATTTGGAGTGCATTTGGAGATGCCAATTTATACACTTTTCTACTGTAAATAGGGGCTCTTGGATGGCATTCAAGATACACAAAAAACCCTTAAAGGGAGAAATAAAGTTTATTATTGTTTTTCTTTAGGTTAAATTTTCTAGTAGTAATGTAAGTTTTCTAATAGTAATAGAAATGCATTCTCTAGTTTATCATCTATTTTTAGTCCTTTTTGCTTTCATTATATCTTTCTAAATTTCATTTAGTTGAGGAGAAAGGGTGAACCTCTTGATGGAAGAAAAGGAACGGTTATAAAGGAACCTTGATTTGTTATAGACAAAGATGTGCATAAATATTTAATCAAATAAATAAATGTTGGCATTAAAACTCTTCTTGTTTAGTGGCGATTCTTGATTTTTATTTCACCAATGGCACAACAAATATTTGAGTTTATTTAGCTTATTGTAAAGTTCTACCACACTGACTGCTAACGTGAAACCCTAATTTGTTGTCGACAAAGGTGTGCATAAATACTTGATCTCATAAATAAATATTGATGTTAAGAAATAATTTGCAAACACTAAGACAATATAATGATTACTTTAATGTATGAGTTATTTGATAACATCTTTTTATTAGAACTTTTATTATGTATGAATTCCAATAGTGGCATTTAAAGAGGTAAAAAGAATAAATAATTATTTCTCTATCCAAAAAACTCAAGAGCAAATCCCTAATCCTTAATACTTTTATTAATTTGATTTCTTAGTTATAGCCAAATTTTTTTTTATAATTTAAACCACATCCAGCCATCTTTTAAGAAATATAAACCTAAAAACTTCAAATAACTTCCCTGTTGATCTACCTTGGACTCTCGAAATTTATTACTTGACACAACTTACACTTGGGTTTGCAACTTTAAAGTTGTAGCATAGCTCATCATAGACCTCACTATATCAAGTAAAGTTCGGTTTATCCTCTCAACAACACTATTTTATTAAGAAGTTCTAGGTGTTGTGAGTTCGTACAAATTACCATACTCTAGCATATAGTCCTTGAACTCAGTATCAATATACTCGCTTACTCAATTTGATACTTTAAGGATTTACCTAATTACCTTTCGGCCTTTGCTTGGAATTTTTTAAACTTTCCAAAAGTTTTAAATTTTCTCTACATTAGGTAAATGAAATTATATCTTGAATAATCGTCAATAAATGTGATGAGATGTTTAAAACCACCTCTAACTTGTATGGTCATAGGTCTACAAACATTAGTATGTACAAGCTCAAGTGGTTCTTTGGCCCTATTGCCTTTTCCAGTGAAAAGTCTCTTAGTAATTTTACGCTCTAGACAAGATTCACAAATAGGAAGAGTGCCAACTTTTATCTCTCTTAAAGGACCATCAATTACTAGCATGTTTATCCTATCTAGATTAATATACCCTAACCTTAGGTACCAAAGATATGTTTCATTATCTTGAGAAACCTTTTGCCTCTTAGGTTTAGAATGTTATATTTTAAACATTTTGACATTAAGCAGAGGTTGTTCATTGGGCCTTAACACATAAAGTCTATTGTACATCTTTACATGACAAATGTCTATACTAATTTTAGAAAATAATCTCATCATAAAATTAAATACCAAATAATTGTTCATGTAACTTGGAAACAGAAATCAAATTTCTTGGAAAACTAGGAATGAAATAAACATTGTTCAAAACTATATATTTATTTCTAAAATTTAGATGGATAACTCCCACTACTTTTGCCCAAACTAAGGCCTTATTGCCAAATTTCATCACGAATGTCCCTTCGGCAAGCTTCTTAGAAGAACTAAGTTTCTGTAGAGAAGAATAAACATGATTAGTAGCTCCTAAAATTAACTATCCAAGATGATAAATCATCTTCCACTAAACAAGCTTTAAGAACAAGTAAATCATATTTATCTTTCTTATCTCCTAGAGCATGGAGAGAACGTAGGACAGTTTCTCTTCTAGTGCCTCTCAACTCCATAATGGAAACACTTTTCTTTAGGTTTTTTTTCAGAGTCATCATTCTTTTTACCTTTATGACCCTTCTTTATTGTCTTTTTGGATTAAGTCCCAGAACTACCCTTTTGATTCTCCCTCTTCTTACCATTATTTAAGGAAGATGGCTTATTCTTGACAACATTTGTCTCAAATTCTTTAGCCTTTCCATGTGGAAATGTCTTTAAAGGTCTACAACTTATTAAGCAATTGAGTCATATCATAACTCAACTTGTTCATAACATAGTTGCTTTTGAACTGTAGGAAGAGTGATTTTAAAATCAAACTCACTTGGGTATGCTAATCAATGGTCGATGATGGATTTCAGCTTCGCTCAGATAGTTAATCATGTTCAAAACATGTTCCTTAAATGAGGCCCCTTTCTGCATCTTTACGTCAATAGCCATTTTCACAGCTTCATGACGTGATTGATCAAAAGGTTGCCCAAACATGGCCTAAAGAGACTACATTATCTCAAAAGCAGTCTCCATCTTTTCATGCTTTAATCTAACCACATTAGACATGCCCCTAACAAGTAAGCATGATGTCACGCACTGCCAAGCCAAGACCCAATTATTACAGCATTTTTAAGCTTCAAGGCTCTCCCGTAATTTTCTAGAACATTAGGGACATTTTGGACAAATGTTAGGAACTTCTAGAATGTCCACTTGTAAATATCTAGTGGAATCTTTATGGCATATTCCTTGGAGAACTCTAGAGAGTCTCTCTTAACTGTAGGATCAAATAGATCACCACCGTTCATTTAGAAGGTGGAGTTGTATAAATAGGGATAGGAACTTCATTTGTAATCCATCAAGCAAGAGTTTGAGTGAACACAAGCTTTCTCTTTCAAAGCTCTCTTGCCTTCTTTGAGTGTTTTCTATCTTGCTAGCCATATTCCAACACTTTTCTTAGCAATGAGGCTGACTTAGCTACCGTGAGGGGCGGTTGAAGAAGCTAAGGCTGTACGGTCCTTGTTAAGGGAACAAGTCCATGACAAGTGGTATCAGATCATAGTTGGACTAAGTGCTGTGAAGTTACAAGTGATGGCCGGCAACAAGAACAGGTCAGGCGTGACCAAAGACCACAGGAGAGAACCCATCCAGACCCAATCCAAGAAGAAACGCGATCAGAGTAAGAGCAAGGAGGGCAGCTCTTGGGAACGCATCATGGAGGATATAGGTGAATGCCTCGAGATAGTCGAGCACAACATTGAGATGTTGGAGGGCCACATTCTCCCTGAAGGAGAATGTCCAGGCATGCCTCGACGCCGACACCTTATATGACAATCGCTTAACATGACTGGAGGCGAAGGTGATGGACGCTTTACAAGCTATGCAGATTAGCATCGAGATATTGCAGGAGGACTTAGCAGTGTGTAAGAAGACTGCTACCACCGTGGGAGCTAGCACCAGTATGGTTAGTCCAAGGGTGGACTATCCAAACCCAATGGGTTTGATGGTCGGAGGGACGCCAAGGAAGTTGAGAACTTCTTGTGGCAAATGGAACGCTACTTCGAAGAACTCAACTTAACCGATGAAGCATCAAGGGTAAGAACCGCCACTCTCTATCTCACCAATATCGCTATTCTGTGGTGGCGCAGGAAGCACACCGATATAGAACGAGGTTTCTGTCGAATCAATACTTGGGAAGACTTCAAGAAGGAGCTTAAGCGACATTTCTACCCAGAAAATGTCGTCTATGAAGCTCGCAAGAAGTTCTGAGAGTTGAAACAACAAGACACCATAAGAGAGTATGTTAAAGACTTTACCACAATCATGCTTCAAATTCCCAATCTATCGGAGGAGGACCTTCTCTTCCACTTTGTGGATGGTCTTCAATAATGGGCCAAACAAGAGTTGCACCGGTAAGATGTCAAGTCGATAGACAAGGCCATCATCGTTGCAGAGTCTCTTACGGATTACAACCCCACATGGATGCTTCAAAGAAGAAGAAAAAGTGGAACCCAACTAAAGGTGGAAGAGAGAAGCGGGACAATCAAGACCAACAAAAAGCATACCCACCCAAGAGAGGAGATAGGAATCCATCCAGAAGGAGTACAAAGAAAAGAAACCTACCTTCATACCAAAGAAAGGATGCTTCGTGTGCAAAGGACCACATGCCATAAGCAATTATCCCAAGGTCGGGTCCTTGTCTGCCATGGTCGAGAGGAATGAGGCAGCAACAACCATGGATGAAGAGACAAGTAATATCAGATCTATTCGACTTCTTAATACCCTTAATGCCAAGCCATTACCAGCGACATCAAGTAAGGGGCTGATGTACATGGAAGCATACATAAATGGGAAGCCTATCAAGGCGTTGGTGGACACGGGAGCTACCCATAACTTCATAACCGAGGAAGAGGCTAATAGATTAGGCTTACGATAGAGCAGGGGCGAAGGTTAGCTCAAGACGGTGAATGCTAAAGCTTAACCCCTAAATGGCGTAGTGAAGAATGTGGAGCTACGCTTAGGCACTTGGAAGGGCCAAGTGGATTTCTCAGTGGCACCTATGGTCGACTTCAAAGTTGTACTCGACATGGACTTCTTAAAAAAGGTAACAGCTATTCCCATGCCTTCTTTTAGCTCTGTATGCATACTTGAAAAGGGAGCACCTTGTATGATCCCCACCATTGACCCAACCGAGGGATATTCGTAAGGGACTAAGGCTAAATTAAGGCACCTATCGGCAATGCAAATTACCAATGGGGTAAACTAGGGTGAGCCGACATATTTAGCAACCTTAAAGGAGGAAGTTCCAGCCATCACTAAGGAGGAGGACTTGCCACCCATCATCCAAAACATCTTAGAGGAAAACAAAGATGTGATGTCGGATGAGTTACCAAAGAAACTCTCACCTAGGCGAGAGGTGGATCATAAGATCGAGTTGGAGCCGGGTACCAAGCCACCCGCCATGGCACCTTACCGTATGGCCCCACCCGAACTAAAGGAGCTTCGAAGGCAACTAACAGAGTTGTTAGACACGGGACGGATCCGACCTTCAAAGGCACCATACGGTGCACCGGTGTTGTTCCAAAAAAAGCATGATGGGTTACTAAGGATGTGTGTTTGTTCCAGAAAAAGCACGATGGGTTACTAAGGATGTGTGTGGACTATCGGGCATTAAATAAGGTAACTATCAAAAACCGATATCCCATACCTTTGATAGCTAACCTATTTGACAGACTTGGAGGAGCCAAGATTTATACCAAGATGAACTTGCAAAAAGGCTACTACCAAGTCTGGATTGCTGAGGGGGATGAGCCAAAAATGGTGTGCATCACTCGGTATGGGTCTTTCGAGTGGCTAGTCATGCCTTTCGGACTAACCAATGCCCCCCTAGCCACATTTTGCACGCTCATGAACAAGATCTTCCAATCGTACTTGGATTGGTTCATGGTGGTCTACCTGGATGATATAGTATCTACAGCAACTCGCTGGAGGAACACGCCAACCACCTACGTACCATATTTTAGGTATTAAGAGAGAATGAGTTGTATGTAAAGAAAGAAAAGTGCTCATTCGCCAAGGAGAAGGTTTCTTTTTTGGGACACATCATCGGACATAGGCAGCTCCAGATGGACAGAGCAAAGATACAGGCCATTGTGGAGTGGGAAGCTCCAACCAAGGTAATCGAATTATGATCTTTTCTTGGACTTATCAAGTATTACCGTAGGTTTATCCAAGGATACTCGGCATGGGCAGCACCACTGATGGACCTACTCAAGAAAGGGAAAACATGGGAGTGGTCCGAGAAGTGCCAACACGCCTTTGATAACTTGAAGGCGGCAGTAAGCAGCGAGCCAGTATTAGCCCTACCGAATTTTGACAAGCCCTTTGAACTCCATACGAATACCTCAGACTTTGCAATGGGAGGGGTATTAATGCAAGAAGGGCGTCCTATAGCGTTTGAAAGCCACAAGCTTAATGACACCAAGCGACAATACATGGTATAAAAAAGATGACGACCATCATCCATTGCCTACGGGTGTGGCGACATTACTTGTTGGGCTCCTATTTCATTATCAAAATCGACAATGTTGCCATGAGTTACTTCTAAACCCAAAAGAAGCTATCACCGAAGCAAGCTCAATGGCAGGACTTCTTGGTAAAATTTGATTACACATTAGAGTACAAGCCCGGTAAAGCCAATGTAGTGGCCGATTCCTTAAGCCGAAAGCAGAGCTTGCAGCTGTCAGCCTAGCCAAAGAAGAGATAACAAACCTCATCAAATAAGGATTGGAGCAGGACCTGTTAGCTATGGAGTTAAAGAAGCTAGCAGTGGAGGGCAAAACCAAGTAATTCTGGGTAGAGGACGCTATACTCTACACCAAGGGATGGTGCCTATACGTCCCGAAGTGGGGGAGCTTGTGAAAAGAGCTCATCAAGGAGTGTCACGACACCAAATGGGTGGGACATCTAGGGCAATGACGCACAATGGCACTATTGGAGCCTGCCTACTTTTGGCCCACATGAGGGATAGTATCGAGTTATACGTTAAGACTTGTCTTGTGTGCCAACAAGACAAGGTAGAGACCAAGCAGCTAGTAGGATTATTGGAGCCATTACCAATTCCCGACCGACCATGGGAGTCTATCACAATGGACTTCATCAGTACCTTGCTAAAATCAGAGGGCTTCGGGTCTATCATGGTGGTAGTAAACTAATTTTCCAAGTACGGAATGTTCATACCATGCAGTAGGGACTGCACGGCGAAAGAAGTGGCAAGGGCATTATTTAAAAATATCGTGAAATATTAGGGACTACCACAAATATTGTGAGCGATCGAGACCCCTGCTTCACGGGAAGATTGTGGATGGAACTTTTTAAGCTTCTTGGGTCAAAATTATGTTTCTCCATAAGTTTTCACCCCCAAACTGATGGGCAGACCGAACGAGTGAACTCCTTGCTAGAGTGCTATTTGAGGCATTTTGTGAGTGCTAATCAGAAGGATTAGGCCAAACGTTTTGATGTAGCATAATTTTTGTACAATTTACAGCGGAATGAGTCCATAGGACATAGTCCATTCGAGTTGGTGATGGGGCAACAGCCATTAACTCCTCACACCATAGCAACATTCAAGGGCGATGGGAGGAGCCCAGGGGCTATCAAAATAGCTAAGTCGTGGAAGGAGCAGGCTGACTTAGCTCGTTCATGCCGAGAACTTAAGGCATTGTCAATCTCAGTCCTTGTCAAACTCTTACCATAACAATTTAAGGCATTGCGAGGAATGCATAAAGGTTTGGTAAGAAGGTACGAGGGGCCTGATTGTGGCTAAGGTAGGCAAGGTGTCTTATCGTGTTGACCCACCTAGCTCTTTAAAGATACATCTGGTCTTCCACGTAAGTATGTTGAAGCCCTACCACAAGGACAAGGAAGACCCCAGCCGAAGGCAATCACATCGAGCACCTCCTGTGGTAACCAAGTCTTATGACAAGGAGATTGAAGAGGTACTTACCAAGAAGATCGTATGATGACGTGGCGTACGACCTTACTCTCAATACTTGATCAAGTGGAAGGGACTACCGGAGTCTGAAGCAACATGGGAACCCAAAGAAGACTTGCGGCAGTTCCAAGATCAACTTCAAGAGTACGAGGTGATGAGGGCATCGCCAAATTAGGTGGGAGAGGATGTCACGCACCGCCAAGCCAAGACCTGATTGTTGCAGCATTTTTAGGCTTGGAGGCTCTTCCGTAATTTTTTAGAACATTAGGGACATTTTGGACAAATGCTAGGAACTTCTAGAATGTCCACTTGTAAATATCTAGTAGAATCTTTGCGGCATATTCCTTGGAGAACTCTAGAGAGTCTCTTCCAACTGTAGGATCAAATAGATCACCACCGTTCGTTTAGAAGGTGGAGTTGTATAAATAGGGGTAGGAACTTCATTTGTAATCCATCAAGTAAGAGTTTGAGTGAACACAAGCTTTCTCTTTCAAAGCTCACTTGCCTTCTTTGAGTGTTTTCTATCTTGCTAGCCATATTCCAACACTTTTCTTAGCAACGAGGCTAACTTAGCTACCATGAAGGGCGATTGAAGAAGCTAAGGCCGTACGGTCCTTGTTAAGGGAACAAGTTCGTGACAACAAGCCTTGTTATTGGTCGTAATCCATTTATCATAGCTCTATCGTACATTACGAGGAGCATTGGCAGCAGGTTCTTTAGGACATTCCTCCATAAGGACAACTTTAAACTTTTCACAGACAAGTACTATAACTTTTCCAATTAAAAAAGTTTTCTCCAATCAACTTTTCATTAGCAAGTAATGCAAGAATGGGAATTAAACTAGATATGAATGCTAAAATTAATAAACAAATAACATTTAATACTTGTTTAAATATAGAATTAAAATTCAAAATAGTAAACCTGATGCATGGTGCATGAACATATAATCATTTTACTAATTCCATGGTAATTCAATCTCAAAATTAATATGCCTCTGTAGGGTAGGTCATACTAAAGAAGACCATCTCAATTAATAAATGAATCATCTAAATATCTCATTATTAATTATCATTTAAATAGGTCAAAATGAAGCTAAACTAACTTTAATTATAACATTATGAGCGTGACCCACTATTTCGAATTTCACCAACTTAACTCAAAATTGTTGCCATAAGGTAGGTTAATTTTGAAATACATCAAAAAATCATATCATTTAGAAACTAGTCTTGCTATTGACTTAAATAGATACCATTCGTAAGGAGGACCAAATCAAAGTGTTACAAGACACCATTTAAATCTTACGGTACTGTGTTAAAAGTGGAGACAATGGAATATATTGTCATATACCTTTCTCCCACTCATTATTATACAATTTGTGTTCTTAAAATATCTTATATTTCTAATCAATATATCTCTATATATTAATTTATTCTAGTGAAGTCCAATCCTATTGGGATTGTATAATTATCAGTTTTTTTTTTTGAAAATCTAAGTTCATTATTTGGAATAACCTAAGCTAACAATTATTAACTATTAATAATTAAAGCCTAAATAAAATAGTGATTTTACTAAATTTAACTATTAAACAAAATCACATATTTAATCAATTATTCCAAAAATTGTACTCCTATCTTATAGGATATTATATAAGATTATTTAATATGATGACAAGTATGCATGACATTCCTAATTACTATGAGTGGGTATTATGAATGACATACAATTATGCATGGCAATTTGTATCTCATACATTTATCAAATAAACAAATAAAATTTTAAATAAATGATGTTTTTGGCCGGGTTCCCTAAAATAATAAATACAACCTAAAAAAAAACAACAAAAAATTACAAAATTTACAAAAGTCTGCGATTTTTCTGATTTTTTCTACTCCATCTTCATATGATCGCCATCATGCAGGGTATAGGGTTTAGCAAAATTTACAGATATCCTATACCCATAAATTTAGGGTTTATAATTTTTAATCTAATAAAAATTAATTACATCAACTATGCAATCCTAGGGAACCAAATAATAATGACCAAAAAACATCACCTTATATCCATCATATGATTTAGTTATTCATAACATTCAAAAAATGCATTTAACAATGCTAATACCCACTCATGAATACTTAAGATTAAAATTACAGTATTCATACAACTTCTCTCATAGTTGATGGAAATAATTTAATATTTTTTAAATAAAAATAATTTAATTTATTTCCAGATCAAATCGAGTGCAGTGAAAAGACATGGTATTATTCACTACAAAAATCTTCACAAAAGTAATCCAATTGTATGAATATGTAATTTTAATTTGTTTTGCGAAACATAACAATTATATTCAGGAGAGTGTCAGAAAAACATAACTTGATAGAAAAAACTAATTCTTTTTCTAATGATGCTTTTTAAATCTTTAAGCCTTCTTTCCAATCTTCAATATGATTGAATCAAACATCAAGATCTTCTAATCCAAGCCTCCACACCAATGGAAATGAGTGAGTGTTACATAAAAAAATTGATGATCATGGGTCATATCCTATGCCATCTACTCAAACAAAGTGGATCTAGGTCGGTCTAAGGTTAGTAATTAAAAATGAAGCAAATCCTATTTATTACATGAATTTATCACTCATACATTCATAGGATTTCATTCCTTGTTATTGCTCATTTTTCTTGTCTAACAAAAAAAAAACCTCCCCAACCTAATTCTACTCTCATTATATTCACTATTCCTAATAAGAAACCTAAAACTTTCTTTCAAAGGGAAGTACCCAGGAGAGAGGCAGAATTTACATTCAGAGTAAAAAAGAAAAAATGCGAGATATAGTCTCATTTTGTGTATAACTCAAAATGGATAAAACCATTCACGTAGAACATCCATAAGTAAATGGTCTAGGTTCTATGATCATCCCTACTAACATACATGCCTAATTTATACATAACATGTCTAAATTAAAGCATTTAAATTTACAATATATTTAACCTGTCATTTTTCAGGTTTGGCATTAAATTCATGATTTTTTAAAAAATAATATTTTTCAAAATTTTAAAAATCCAAAAATAAAAATTTCTATATACGTCATGAAATGGGCAGTTGACGAGTTGCTACCCTACACTACCTGTCTGGCATCTCATCTCTAGGATTTCACAGCCTGTGAAGCTAGCAAGCCGCACCACAACACAACGTAGAAATATTTTTTTATTTAAAACTTTTAACATTTAAAAACATGCAAAAAAAATTTAGAATTTAAATCCCAATAAAAATGTGCAATTAAACACATACAATTTATCATATGAATTTATTCATGATTCAATTGCAAAAGTAATCAAATGCAACAACCTAGGTTCTGTTACCCTATTGGATTCGCAAAATCACATGACTAAAATGAGTGGAAATTTATAAAAAATATGAATATAAATAAATAGATTTAATACATCTAGTTGAGGATTTGATGTAATTTATTGATTTGTATCTTGATTATTCACTTAATAAATTAAAAAAAATCATGATAAACTTTTGTAATGAGTACTCCTGTTGATGAAGCAAATTTAAACTATTTAAATCATTGGCAGATCAAAAACTAATTTATTTGTAGGAATTGAAGTGTCTTCCATCTGTAAGTATCCATATTTTAGGCAAGACTACAATACACAAGGCTATCATGGTGCCTCAAGTCTCATGACTAGTTAATGCACTATCATAACTGGAAAATTCTCATTCGACAAACAATATTTCTAATAGATAATTTCCCATGGGTCGTTCAGTGTACTGGTTCCCTAATAAGCACCCACACATATATACTAGCATCCCCAAGCCAATGAGACATCCTCTTTTAGAGCATGCATTGTGTGTGTGAGTCTATTTTGGGTTTATCGATGTCCCGTCTTAATGAACCCTCGACTCATAACATGTTTTAGATCAAAACTATATAAGATGTTCTATTATTGCTATCATATACACGGCTATGCTCCATAGCTGTGTTTTATCTGGGAACTTTATTTAATTAAAAAAATAATGTAAGATAAAAAAATATCTCTTATTTATAAAAGTTATTGAACAAGATTGTCTTTACAAAAGTATCAAAGTTCGCTACTAATTGGCTTGTTGGACACTACTCTAACAATCTTCCACTTGCCCTAGAGTTAATTACCTATTTATCTAAGATCCATCTTCTTAAAATCTCTTTTAAATACTTTTTGAGCTACAGGCTTTGTTAGTGGATCTGCTATGTTTTTTGCAGCTCCACTCTAACGTCGTTTTTACCCATGATCTCACAAATCAAATGGTATTACCTCATTATATTTTTGGATAATTGTTGTGATTTTGGCTCATTTGATTGCACAATAACCCCATTGTTATCACAGTAGACTGTAACTGGATTAACAATAGAAGGAATTATAGCTAACCTTTGGATGAAATTTCTCATCCAAACACCTTCTTTCATTGCATCATATGCAATAACATATTCAGCCATGGTGGTGGAATCCGCGGTCATCTTCTACTTGGAACTCTTTTAGCTGATCCCTACACCATTTAGGGTGAATACAAATCCTAACACAAATTTTGAATCATTTACTTTAGACTAGAATCTATACTGCTGTAAACTAAGAAGACATCTTTAGTCCTTTGCAAGTATTTGAGGATCATCTTTATGGTTTTTCAGTGCTCCTCATCTAGATTGGACTGATATCGGCTCGTGACACTTAGAGCACATGTGACATCAAGCTGTGTATATCGTATAGCATACATAATGCTTCACTTGGTGGTTGCATAGGGTATGGAGTCATTCTTTATCTCTCCTCCATAGTCTTTAGGGACATAGACTTTGAAAGAGAAATCTCATGACTCATGGGCAAGAATTCTCTCTTGGAATTTTCCATATTGGACCTTTTCAACATCTTGTCTATGTACATGGATTAGGATAGTTTGATCCTCCTCTCAGATCTTTTCTATAGATCTTTATCCCCAAGATATAGGATGCTTCTCATAAACCCTTCATGGAGAACTAAGTAGACAATGAAGCCTCTGTTGACTGCAACATCCCTATATTATTCCCAATGAGAATGATGCCATCAATGTGAAGCACAAAAAATGTCACCGCACTCCTACTAATCTTCTTATACACATAAAGTTTATCCAGACTTTCGAGGAAACCAAAGATTACCTTATTGAATCAAAGGTTCAAACTTTGGGAAACTTGTTTGAGTCCTTAAATAGATCTTTAAAGATAATTTTTTTGCTTACTTTCTTTTGATGTAAAGCTCTCTGGCTACCATAAATAAATCTCTTCCTCAATATTCCTATTGAAGAAGGTGGTCTTACATCCATTTGCCAAATCTCGTAGTCATAATTTGTTGATATAGCAAATAAAGTCCGAATGGACTTCAGCATCGCCACAGGTGAAAAGGTATCTTCATAGTCAACACCTTACCTTTTAGTATAACCTTTGACCACCAATCGTGCCTTATAGGTCGCTATCTCTTCATATACTCCAAGTTTTTACTTGTCGACCTATTTGCAGCCAACGGGTATAATACCCTGTGGTGGGTCCACTAAGGTGTTCGTAAATATTTTACAAACCATAAGTGCACAGTGTCAAGTTTTAATACAATGATGAGTCAAGTATTGTATTCACAAGGATTGTACTAAAAAATTGCATCAAGTATCATAGTTCAAATAGTCCCAATTTTATCTAGAAAATTAAGTGATGATTGGTAAACAAAGTAAAGTGAGATCAAAATAATATAAAGACAAGAGTGGAGTTCTTAAAAATAATACAACAAACACCTTATGAGAAAGAAATTCTACAGGAATGACTCATCTAATTATCTCATATGTTCTTCCTCCCAAAATATACCAATTCAAGTCAACAACACATGTAAGTTAAGAATTACTAAGCTCATCAATTCCCTCTCTTGAGTGCCGAATTGACTATGAGTTCTAACATGAATTTTAATATCTCTATAAAAATTCAAGAATAAAACTCTACAAAAGTTCAATGAATTCTTCTTTAAAACTTCAAAGGTTTTATAAGCTTCTCAACTCAATAATTCTTAAGTTGTGTTATCCTTATGATCATGTATAATCTTTCCTCTCTCGAGTATCGAATCTCATACATCAAATAATCTCAATTAATAGTCAAATAATCAAGATGTAAAACTAAACAATATAACACACACAAGATAAATAATTTGAAATATTATTGTTTAGAACTCAAAACATAGGATTAAATAAGGTCACATCATCCTCTAGAAAGAAAAGTTTAATTCATCATGGATGAATACAAATTCAAGAAATATATAAGAAAGAGCATGGACATTGTTCACCAAATTGTGGAGTGAAAGGAATGGTTGAAGCTCTCATTGTCTCCAAGAATGGCTTATCTTTAAGAATGGTTCTTTCTCCTAAGAATGGCTCATCCTTTGTCCAGAAAATTGAATGGATTTTGTCTCCAAGAACTAATCGCTTGATTCCCATATGGTTGATGCTAATCTTTTCCTTTTAACTCATCTTAATAATTGCTTCTCCAAAAAAATCCTAAAATCCCTCATCTTTTCATGGTTTTTCCCCATTTTTCTCTCTACCAGTTTAGTGTATCGCACTAGAGAATCATATGGGTAATGATGTATGGTGTATCTAATGTATATATCTCATAAAAATTCCAAAATTCATGATCCATTGCCACTTGTCACAAAAAAATACATCAATATCTTTATTTTAGCAGGGCAGCGCCTAGGCGTAGTGTATTTTATCCTGGCAGCGTGGATGGTGCCTAGGTGCTCTGTTGTGGCACCTAGGTATCATGCATTCTATCTTGGCAGCCTAAGATGGCACCTAAGCATCGTGTATTCTATCCTGGAAACCTCAGATGGCGCTTAGGCACTCTATTTTAGCGCCTAGGCACTGTTGCTGATGTCTTTTCCTCCTTCACTTCAGTACTTTGACACTGTTTAGCCCATTGAAATTGGTGTTTGATTTTTTTCTAAGTTGAAATAGCTTTTGATGTCTTCTAATGAATTGTAACTCTATGTCTTCTTTCCATATGAACTTGAATCAACTAAATTTGACATCTGTGGAGAGAGTTATACCTGAAATACCAAAATGTGTCACACTAGAAAATTTTATCCCTATGCTGACTCTTAAACTCAGTTTTTTTCATTGAGATGGATAGAATTGGAATTTTGGGTAACATAGAAGTTATATATCTTATTCTTGGATTTCCAATGGTTCAAGAATCAAGTAAAAATAATATTTAAGAAAAGCGTTATGATTAAAATACAAAAACTACCATCAGTCACACCACAATTCAGATTCTTCAACATTTTAATCAAGTTTTTGATTTCATTCCATTTTCTTCTCATTTTGTCATTACCTACAAGATTTCAAACTAAATGTATAAAAAATAACAAAAATACTTGAAAACAAACCAAAAAAAAGGTATATGAATTATTGGTATAAAACCAACTTATCACAAGGTCCAAACTATGTTGGAGTACATGGAGTCTATCTTGGACTGCAAAGTCTCCAGCCATCTTCCCGAGTCGATATCATACATCACTTCTCCATAATTCCTTGGATCACAATCCAAAGAATGCTCCTCCTTATCATTCTCCAACGAAAGACTATAACTCTCAGGTGGCCTTGAAATCCTTTTGAATCTCTTAGGAGGCTATATGATAGAAGTGTTAGATGATAGTGGTTTGGTCACTACTGCCTCTTATGGGAAGTTTTTCGATTCTTAAGAAATTTTTTCTCAAGAAAGGTACATTCCTTGAAACAAGCACCTTTTATTCCAAGGGGTCTTAGAAATAGTTTCCAGTGGATTTCTCTGGATACCCCACCCACAAACTTATATAAAGTGGATCTAGAATCTAACTTATCTCCCACTGTTTTCTTCACATAAAGAGGGCAACCCCATACCCATAGGTAATTATATAAAGAGGTCTAGCCACACCATACCTCGTATGGTGTTTTAGGGTCCGACTTGCTTAGCATTCTATTAAATTAAAATTCCATTGTTTCTAGAGCATAGCCCTAGAATGAAAAAATAATTGCAGTAAAATTCATCGTAAATTATGTTAGAGTAGTACTCGGTGAGCCAATTGATTTGGCTATCCTTATACTCTTGTGAAATTAATCATATTTATATTAATATAATTTAATGGCAATCTTCATCTTAAATTCATCATAAGAATTAGATGAAGTCCTTAGATCACATAAAACTACAGGGCATGGTCATGTATATGATGATGATCATTGTCTCCAAGATTATGATATTAAAACATTTCAAGTCAAGGACCATTGAGATGAGACATCAATGATCCGACTTAGACTTGTGCATATGATGCAGACTCAAAATGAGAATCCCTCATTCCATGTATATACTCACATTAATAATAACAAGGGTTAGAAAGAAAAAAATTTCCTCTTGGAAAAATTGATTCTCTAGAAACGGTTTGAATCTTTGTCCATTTACTTTGAATATGTTACAATTTCTAGAATTCTCAATATCAATCACCCAATAAGGATATACCTCTTTTACAACAAAAAGGACCACTCAACATTGATCTCAATTTTCCAGGAAACAAATTTAATCGAGAATTATAAAGTAAAACCTTTTAACCAACTTCAAATATTTTTCTTGAGATTTTATTATCATGAAAACCTTTGATTCTTGATTTATGAATTTTAGAATTCTCATATAAATCATCTCTCAATTTTTGAAGTTCATTGATTTGCAATTTGTGCAATGTTGAAGCTTCATCAATGTTGAAGTTAAGCATTTTGATTGCCCAATAAGCTTTATGTTCAAATTCAACAGGTAAATGACAAGGTTTTCCATAAACAATCCTATTAGAAGACATGCCTAATGATATTTTGAAAGTAGTTCTACATGCCCAAAGTATATTGGTAAGTCTGAGAGACCAATCTTTATGATTTGGGTTAATTGTCTTTTCTAATTTTTTTTTCCTATTTGCAAGTTCAACTTGTTCATTTATCTGAGGGTGATAAGGGGTTGCAACTTTATATATGATTCCATATTTTCTCATTAAAGTTCCAAAACCTTAATTACAAAAATATTTTCTTCTATCACTGATAATGGATTGAGGATTCAAATCAACTTAAAATATTTTCTTTAAAAAAATTTATCACTTTTTTGTGACTAATGTTTCGACAAGGACTTGACTTAATCCATTTTGAGACATAATCTATGGTGACCAATATGTAAATAAAACCAAATAGTCTCATATAGTCAATACCCCAACTGTCAAAGATTTTAACTACTAGGATAAGGTGTAGGGGCATCATATTTCACTTTGAAATATATCCTAACTTTTGACAATTTTCATAATTTTTTTAGAAAGTGTAAGTGTCTTTCAAAAGAGTTGGCCAATAAAATACACATTGTAAGATCTTTATAACAAGTTTTTTTGCCAAAAAGTAACCACCACATGTTTTTAAATGATAAAATTTAACAATATTACCTATCTCATTAACAGGCACGCATCTCCAAAAAATTTATCCAGGATAATATTTGAATAGGTATGCATAGGTATGGATCATCCCAATAAAAGTTTTTCACTTCAGTAAAAAACTTCATTTTGTCTTAGGAGTTCCAATACAATGACATCTTTCCTGTCACAAGACAATTAACAATGTCAGCAAACTAAGGTAAAATAGAAATATTAAATAATTATTTATCAGGGAAAGTGTCATTAATGGGTATGGTTTAAAATGAGTTATCACAAACAAGTCTCGACAAATGATCAACCACTATATTCTCTATTTTTTTTTCTAGAATCGTAATGTTGAATTCCTAAAGTAAGAGAATCCACCTAATTAGTCTACACTTAGTATCTTTTTCTAACAAAAGATATTTCAAAACTGCATGATCACTAAAAAAAACAACTAGTGAGCCAGCAAAATAAGATTTAAATTTGTCCAATATAGAAACTACAACAAATAATTCTTTTTCAGTTGTTGAATAAGTCAATTAAGTACTGTTTAAAGTTTTACTTACATAGTAAGAAACATATGATTTCTTATTTTTCTTTGTCCTAAGATAGCTCCAATAGCATAATCAATGACATCACGCATTATTTCAAAAGTTAAGTCTGGAGGCTACATGATTGGAGCAGACGCAAGTATGATTTTAAGCTTAAGAAAAGCATTTTTTCAATTTTCAATCCATTTAAAAGTAGTGTTTTTTGTTAGAAGATTACACAAAGGTTTATATATTGTACTAAAATCTTTAATAAATATTCTATAAAAACCAGCATGTCCTAGAAATCATCTTACTCCTTCACAGACTTTGGTATTGGCAAGTTGACAATTAACTCAATTTTAGATTTGTCTACTTCAACACCTTTTGATGAAATAATGTGTCTAAGAACTATACCAGTTGTTATCACGAAATAGTATTTCTTCCAATTGAGTATGATGTTCTTTTCTTCATACCTGATCAAAATATTTTCTAAATTAGACAAGCAATCGTCAAATAAATTACCAAAAATAGAAAAATCATCCATGAAGACATCAACAAAATGTTCAACCGTGTCACTAAAAATACTAAGCATGCATCATTAAAATTTAGTTGGTGCATTGCATAATCTAAAAGACATCCTTTAATACGCAAAAGTACCAAAAGGACATGTAAAAGTTGTTTTCTTTTGATTTTCAAGTACAATTGCAATTTGATCATACTTAGAATATTTATGTAAGAAGAAGTAAAATTCATCTCCCACAACTCTTTCTAGTGTTTGATCCATGAAGGGTAGTGGAAAATGATCTTTTCTAGTAACTGAATTAAATTTCCTATATTCAATGCACATTCACCAACCAGCAACAGTCCTAGTTGAAATTAATTCATCATTCTTATTCTTGACTAAAGTAACTCCAGATTTCTTAGGTACAACTTGAGTAAAACTTACCCATTTGCTATCAGAAATAGAATAAATGATTCCATTATCTGAGAGTTTAAGGACTTCATTTCTCACTACTTCTTTCGTATTAGCATTTAGCCTTCGTTGCATGTCTCTAGAAGGTTTAGCATTTTCCTCTAGATAGATGTTATGTGTGCAAATTAAAGGACTAATACCTTTAATGTCATCAATGGTCCATCCTAAAATATTCTTATGTATTTTCAGAGTTTCGATCAACTTACCTTCTTGAGAAGCATCAAGTTTGGAAGAAATTATTACTGAAAATGTCTTATTCTCAACCAAGAAAAAGTATTTCAATTCATATAGCAAAGGTTTCAAATCAATCACGGGAGCTTTAATACTTGATGGAACAGATCGTACTATTGATGATGAAAGTTCTTCAAACCTTTGCTTCCAAAAATGTTTTTCTTGTACCTGTGAAAATTTATATAGAGTATTAGAGTGTGTCGTTTTACAAATACTTTCACTTTCAAAATAAGTCTCCAAAGGATCTGAAGAATTAACAATAATAAAATATTCATGAATAAGTTCCTCAATTGAATCTACTTCCTATACTTCGACATCTTATGTTGGTTGCTTACAAAAATTAAATACATTTAGTTCCAAAGTCATATTTTCAAAAGATAACTTCAAAATACCATTCCTATAATTAATCAAAGCATTTGAATTTGCAAGAAAATGATAACCCAAATTGATAGGAATCTATGTATGTGTATGTGCAATAAGTTCTGTGTCCAAAACAACAAAATCCACTGGAAAGTAAAACTTATCAATTTATAACAACACATCTTCTACTACCCCCTTTGGAACTTTAATCGAACGGTCCGCTAGTTGGAGTACAATAGAAGTTGTCTTAAGTTCTCCCAAACCTAACTGTTCATATACTGAGAAAGGTAGAAGATTTACACTAGCACCAAGATCATGCAAAACACACTCTATTCTAGTGTTTTCTATTGTACATAAAATGGTTGGACAACCTGGAACTTTATACTTAGATAGAGTGAGTTATTGGATGATTGAGCTAACATTTTTAGTTAAAAATGCCTTTTTTTTGTATATGATGTTTTCTTTTGATTGGACACAAATCTTTAAAAAATTTGGCATAAGAAGAAAATTATTTGATTGTATCTAACAATAGAATATTAATTTTGACTTGTTTAAACAGTTCAAATATTTCAAAATTTGAGTTTAATTTCTGAGTTGGTTGCAATCTATGAGGAAAGGGTGCTAGAGGTAAATATTTTTTTTCATCATTTTCACACTTATTTTCATTAAACTTACTTTCATTGTCAACACTATTATCATTCTTCATTCCTGAAGGTGGATTGTAAACTTTCTCCTTGGGATGAATAATCTTGTCAACAACTTTTCCACTTTGAAGAGTTGTGACCAAATTAACCTCATTGACTGAATTTCAACTAAAAAAGAAATACTTAAGGGATTTTGTATGTAGAGCTGGATAAGAAGAAAAGTTTCGTGGCATTTGTGAATGTAGCGGTTGGACACAGTTATCATCTCACCAACTAAAATTAGGATAATTTCTCTATTGTGGATTGTAAGTTTCAAAATATGAAAAAAGAAAAGGCTTTTTGAATGTGTTCATGAAATTTGCTTGTACTGAAATGTTTAGACATTTATTAGTGGAGTGCCCTATAATTTCACAATTACTAAAAACTTCTTTCTCTTGTACATATTTGATTTCTTTTACTTTTTTAAGTTCTATGGCTTCAACTTTCTTGTTAAACTAGTTATCCTAGCATTTATATCGTCTTCTTGACTAAGGTAATATTTTCTTTTATTACTATTAGCAAGATTGATCAAATAGAACCTTTAGAAGAATCAACATCATGCCATGATTGAGAGTTTTCTGCTAAATAGTCTAGATATTCTTGGGTTTTATTAGGTTGTTTATAAAAAAAACTTACTATTACACATTATTTCAATAAATTATTTTGTTTCAGAAGTTGTCTTCATAAATGAAACTAATTAAGCACTATTTTTTAAATCATGATGTGGGCCTGAATTCAACAAATCTTTAAATTTTTACCAACATTGAAAGAAAGGTTCATTAGAATTTTGAGAGAAGTTTTAGATTTGTCTTTTCAAAGCATTAGTTTTATGAGTTGAAAAGAATTTTTTTAAAAATCCAGCTTAATTTCTTGTCAAGTGCCAATTGACCTAAGTTTTAAAGAATTAAGCCAAGTTTTTGTTTTATGTTTTAAAGAAAAAAAATTAATTTGAGCTTAAAAATCTCATTTGTACAAGTTTGATCAACAAAAGTGGCACATACTTCATCAAATTCTTTCAGATGCAAGCAAGGGCCTTTAAAGTCTAAACTATGAAAATCAGGAAGTAAAGGGATCATACATAGCTTGAATCAAAAGTTATTTGCATTAAGAGAAAAAATAAAATAAGAAGGAGAAGAATTTCAAGGAGGTTGCAAGTAATAATGCATGATACGCTCCTATTGATTCTCATTTTCATCCTAGACACTTTCATTTTCAGTCACGGTGGAAGTGTGTGGAGCTAACTCAAACAAAGTTTTAGAATCATTTCTAACTAAATGTTGAGAATTATGACCACGATATCATATGACCGTACAATCATAAAGAAAATAAACATACAATATTTATAAAGGAAAATATTTACAAACCTGAATACTTATATTGCCTTCCCCAACAACATCGCCAAAAACTTGCTACAACTTTAAGGTTGCAAACCCAAATGTAGGTTGTGTCAAGTAATAAATTTTTTATAAGTCCAAGGTCAATCCACAGGAGAGTTATTTGAAGATTTCAGGATTATATTTCTAAAAAGATGGGCTTTATATAGTTTAGAATAAAAAGAATAATATATGCTATAACTAAAATCCAAACCATTTATTGGACAAGTGGAGCGTGCAAAAAATCCTTTGGATTTGATCCATAAAGATGTATGCAAGCTACTAAATGTTAGTACGCTAGGAAACTAGCCTATTTTATTACCTTTACTGTTGATTACTCTAGGTATGGGTATATGTATCTTCTGCGATATAAGTCAGAAGCCTTTGAAAGGTTTCAATACTTTAGGCATGAAATAGAGAAACAAATAAAGTGAAGTATTAAGACTCTTCAATCTAATCGAGGTGGTGAGTACAATCACTTAGAATTTCTTGATTATCTAAGAAAAAAGTAGGATTCTCTTGCAGTGGACTCCACCTGCAATTCCACAACTAAATAGGGTTGCTAAGCATAGGAAGTAAACATTGTTGGACATAATTCGGTCCATGATAAGTTTCATTGGGATTTCTCTTAGCATTTCTATTAAACAGAGTGCCAAGTAAGTCGATATCTAAGACATCATATAAGATGTGGTGTGGTAAGATACCTTTGTACAAATACCTTAGTGTGCGGGGTTGCCCTACTTACTTAAAGCAACTAGTGGGAGATAACTAGGATACTAGATCCACTTTATGCAAGTTTGTAGGGTATCTAAATGAAACTGTTGGATACAATTTCTATGGCCCCTCAGAGCAAAAGATATTTGTTTTGAGGAATGTCACCTTTCTTGAGAAGGAGTTTCTAATAGATAGAAATAATAAGATAGTAGAACTTGAAGAAATTCAAGAACCACAAAGCATGCCACAAGAGACAGTAGTGCCCGAACTACTTACAACTAACACTTTTATAGCACAACCTCCCAGGATATCAGAAATGATATCATGGCCACTTGAGAGATATGATCTTTTGTTGGAGAACAACAAGAAAGACTATTCTTTATATAGTGATCCAAGTAATTATAGAGAAGCGATATCTAACATCAATTCAGAAAGATAGCATCAGGCCATGCAAACTAAAATGGACTCCATGTATTCAAACAAGGTATAGACCTTGGTGGACTCAACATAGGTATTGTACCCATTGGCTGCAAATGAGTCTATAAGTGAAAACTTAGAGTAGATGGAGAGGTAGTAACCTATAAGTCACAACTAGTTGTAAAAGGTTACACTCAAAGATAAGAAGTTGACTATGAGGAAACCTTTTCACCATTGGTGATATTAAAATCCACTCGAATATTGCTTGCCATATCAATGTATTATTCATATGAGATATGTCCAATGGATGTGAAGATCGCATTCCTCAATGAGAATATTAAGGAAGAGATTTGTATAAGGCACCTAGAGGGCTTCATATTTAGTAGGAGTGAGTAGAAGGTTTGCAAACTCTAAAGATCTATTTAAAGACCAAAACAAGCTTTTCGAAGCTGGAATCTCCAATTCGACGAGGTAATCAAATCATTTAGTTTCCTCAAGAATCCGAATGAACCTTGTGTATATAAGAAAATTAGTGGGAGTGCGGTGACGTTTGTTGTCCTTTACATTGATGAAATCCTACTTGTTGGAAATAAAGTAGGAATGTTGTAGTCAACAAAGGCTTAGTTCTATACTTAGTTCTCCATGAAGGATTTGGAGAAGCATCCTACATTTTAGGGATTAAGATCTATAGAGATAAATCCAAGAGGATGATCGGACTATCCTAATTCATGTATACATAGATAAAGTGCTAAAGAGGTTTGGCATAGAAAGTCCAAGAGAAGATTTTTACTCATGAGTCATGGAGTTGCTATTTCGAAGTTAATATCCCCAAAGACTCTAGAGAAATAAGAAAGAATAACTCGCATACCATATGCATCCGCTATTAGAAGCATTATATATGCTACACTATGTACAAGGCTTGATATAACATATGTTTAAGTGTCACAAGCATATATTAGTCTAATCCAAGGAAGGAACACTAGAAAGCCATAAAGATGATCCTTAAGTACTTACAAAAGACTAAAGATATCTTTTTGATTTACGGCAATGGAGAGCTGAAGCTAGAAGGCTTAACTAATTCTAGCTTTCAATCCGATGTAGACACTTCAAAGTTAGAGTTATGATTTATATTTATGCTAAATGGTAGGACAGTCAGCTGAAAGAGTTCCAAGCAGAAGATGACCATAGATTTTACCATCAAGGCTGAATACATTGCGACATGTGATGCAACAAAAGAGAGTGTTTGGAAGAGGAACTTCATCTAAGAGTTGGGTGTAGTTCCTTCCGTTGTTGTTCAGGTTATGGCCTATTGTGATAATAATGGGACTATTGCACAAGCAAATGAGCCAATATCTCATTAAAGATTCAAGCACATTATGAGGCGATGCTATTTGATTTAAGAAATTAATGGTGGAGGTGATGTTTGAGTGGAATGAGTGTCCATGGTAGAAAATATAGCAGATCCACTCACAAAGCCTTTAACTTAGAGAGTATTTTGAAGGACATCTTGAGAAGATGGGACTTAGATACATGGGCAATTAGCTCTAGGGCAAGTGAGAGATTGTTAGAGTAGTTTCTGGAAAGCTAATTATTGGCGAGGTTTTATACTTTTATTAAAATAATCTTATTCATGATGTTTATTAAATAAAAGATATTTTTTTATCTTTATTTATCTTTTCAATTATATAAAATCCCTAGATCATACCTAGCTACAGGGCATGATCGCGCATATGATGATGATTAGTGAACATGCCTCTATAGCATTGATCTTAAACATGTTCGAGTTAGGGGTACCACAATGCCTTGTGCATGGCATCATGCACTTTTATGTATTTCCCATTGCATGACAATCATAATCAGTTTACGTTAGGTATATGATCTTCGTGTATAGAAGTAAATGTGTAACACCCCTTAACCTAACTGCAGAGCCTAAACAAGCTGATACAGTTAAGTTAAGAAATGTTAATTTTTCATCTTTACTAGAGTTATGGTTTTTAATAAAAGTTACCATTTTTATCTATAAGAGAAAGAACTTGAATCATTTTAAACACACCATATACATATATCAAAACTGAGTATATCTGTTTACAAACCCATAACAGAGCAGCTTATTTAAAAACAAAATAGAGTTTTCAAAATAAACTACAAAATAGGTCGAAGCATGGCATATGAACAAATCTCTGTTCGGCCGCTCTAGAGACTCAGTCAACCTCTAAACCTGTATATTTTCACCTACATCATATGAATCTAATGAGCTAAAGGCTCAGTAAGATAAAATTGATGCAATAACAAATAACATATATGCACATCTCATAAATCATTAAATGCAATATTCGATTTAATAACTTTCATTCAAAAATCATTCTTTAGGGCCCTTGAAGTGTGGTACCTAACTAATAGTGATAGACCGTGGTTTTCAGAACCTGTTCATATTGATTGGCCAATAAGAGAACTAATACGGGGTTTCCATACTTAGTCTTTCAACCTCAGGTATTAGCCGTATTCTATCTCACTCATTGTGGCTTTCCTATATCGGTTTTTCAACCTCAAATATTTGCCACCATTTGTTGGGTCCGCCGGTCCCTCCCGCGTCCCTTGTCTACCCGACCATCAATCAAGTACCATACTTCCTTTTTAAAAACCTTATTATATTCTTAATAGTGTCATACTTCATGAACTATAAATGCATCAAATATTACATCATTTGATAAATAATAACAATTACATTAAAACATGAACAATATTATATGATTCTTGTGATACAGCAAATGAAAGCTTCAACTTACCTCAAGTCCACTTTATAGCAAGTGAAAAATCCAATCTCTTTGGAAGATAGGATGTGTTAAAGGCCTAACATAATCAAATCATTTACCATTTAATATCCATTTTATAAATCATTTAGTCTATTTTAGTTAAAGTTCATATACACTTTTCAATCTTTTGTAAACAATTTCATATCAATTACATAACCTTAAAAACAATGCGTACTCCATATTTTACTACTAATTCAAGACATTAAACATTAGGGCAGTTATTAAATAACTAATAATTCAAACATAATTATTAGAGCAGCCCCTAAAACATGCATACAATCCAAATTAACATGACATAAATTCGATTCTAACTTAAATTGATTGTACCCTTCAATTAAGCAAATTAATTGCTATTATTTTCAATCATTCATAGAAACTTCCAAACATAATATAAGCATTACAAAATCAATAGAAATAAGAAATTAAACAATTTCACAAGACTATCAATTTTGCTAAAAAATAGCTTAACTAGCTTGGTTTTTTGCCTTCAAGTGTAACTTACTTAAGTTTTCAATCATACAAAAACATACTAAAACATGTAACCATCCAAGATACTACAATTTCATCATAAGAAACATTGAAAAAGAATATACCTTGATTAAGTTGGAATTAAGCTTCAAAATCAACGGTTTTTAAGCTTAAAAGGGTGAAAACTTGTTCTAGTTTGTGTTCTATGGATTCCTATGGATTGAATTCAATTTTTGTGAGTATGAGAGTGTAGAAATTTGGGTGAAACTTAGCAGAATAAGGGCTGGTCATTTTTTAGTTGCTTCCACAAGAAATATGGAAGAAAATGATTTCTTTGACCTTTCAAAGAGAGATAAGTGGAGGGTGATGATTGGTTGCATCATGCTTGGTGTATTTTCATGCCAAAATCCATGTTCATGGGCTAAGGAGATGACAAAAATTGATGATTTGGTGTTATAATCAAGTGCAATACGGTTTAGAATAGTTTTATGCAACCTAGTCAACCAACCAATCAAATTATACCATTTTGCATACTTTTAGTTGTTAGCCAAATGTAACATATTTTAAATAAGTATTTATACAATTAATCACTTTAGCATATAACTAGTATGGAGCAATACAAATAATTCATTTCATGGCTATCATCACATCAATCTTTCTTAATCGAGATACCGAGCTTTTCACTGCAAAAAGGCACTTAAGGAATATGTTAAATCAAGAAACAAAAGTTTGATCTCATATTTCATGTACTAATGCATGTTAAAGCATAACTATAGCATATAATAACAATTATTCAAGTTAGTGCAATCATGCTATTTGTAAGCCATAATTCAATAATACACAGTGATTAGATGCATATTCATGCAAGATGCTTATTATTGACTATGTATGAGAGAATTGGGCATTACAATCCTTCCTTCCTTATAAACATTTTGTCCTTGAAATTTGACGTACCAAATAATTCTGGATACTTGCTCTGCATTTCTTCTCTTTCCCACCGGCCTCTTCTATTGAATGATTCCTCCATAATACTTTAACAAGTCGAATCTTTTTCATTCTCAACTCTTTGTCCTTCTAATCCAAAATTTGCACCGGTTTCTCTTCATAGGCTAAATTAGGAGTCAATTCCAATGGTTCATAACTCAACACATGAGAAGGGTTTGAAATGTACTTTCTCAACATGGACACATGGAAAATATTATGAACACTAGATAATGATGGAGGTAAGGCCACTCTATAAGCTTTATCACCAACTCTTTCGAGAATCTCGAATGGGCCAACATACCTTGGGTTGAGTTTTCCTTTCTTTCCAAATCTCATAACACCTTTCATGGGAGCTACTTTTAAGAACACATGATCCCCAATGGCAAACTCTAGATTTTTTCTCTGTTTATCTGCATAACTTTTCTGTCTACTCTGCCCAAGCTGGCTAGATTTGTTCTCTCTCGTATCTTCTCCACTACCTTAGCGGTATGTTGAACTATTTATGGACCAAGCTGGCTTTGTTCTCCAACTTCATCCCAATAAACTGGAGATCAACATTTCCTTCCATACAATGCTTCATAAGGCGCCATTCTAATTGTTGATTAGTAGCTATTATTATATGTAAACTCCACTAATGGAAGCTTTGCATCCCAACTCCCTTGAAAATCTAGCACACAAGCTCTTAACATATCCTCTAATATCTGAATAACCCTCTCTGATTGCCCGTCACTTTGTGGATGAAATGTTGTACTGAATGCAAGTTTTGTTCCCATTGCACTATGTAACCTCTTCCAAAATATAGATGTAAACTTAGGATCTCTGTCAGACACTATTGAAACTGGCACCCCATGTAACCTAACTATCTCTTTAATATATTGTTGAGCATACTGGTCCATATTGTAATTAGATTTCACTGGAAGAAAATGAGCTAATTTAGTTAATCTATCAACAATCACCCATATAGAATTATACCCTTTTTGTGTTATAGGTAATCCAAGCACAAAGTCCATTGTAATGTGCTCCCATTTCCACTCTGAAATCAACAAAGGCTTCAACAACCCTGATGGTCTTTGATGTTCAATCAGAATTTGTTGACAAGTTAGACATTCAGCTACAAATTTTGCTATATCTCTCTTCATTTTAGGCCACCAATAATGTTGTTGTAAGTCCTTATACATTTTTGTGCTACCTGGGTGTATTGAGTAATGAGTAGTATGAGCTTCTTTTAAAATATCTCCTTTCATGGCCTTGTCAAACAGTACACACAGTCTTCCTTTATATCAAATAATCCCATCATCAGTAATAGAGAAGTCTGGCCTCTTTCCAGCCTCAATCATTCTGTTCAATCTACACAAATGCGTGTCCACCTTTTGACCTTCTCTAATTCTATCTTGAAGTGCAGGTCTCAACACTAAGGCTGACAACAAACACTTTTTCCCTTTAGGTACAATTTCATTCTCTAATCTCTACAAATCCAGTAATATTGACTTTTGTATAACAAAAAGAGAAGACGTGGATTTTATGCTCAATGTATCTGCAACCACATTCGCTTTACCAGGATGATAGTTGATCACACAATCATAATCCTTCACAAGTTCTAACCATCTTCTTTGTCTCATATTCAACTCTTTTGGGTAAAGAAGTACTTCAAACTCTTATGATTTGTGTATATCTCACACTTCTCACCATACAAATAATGTCTCCAAATTTTCAAGGCAAAAACTACAGCAACAAGTTCCAAATCATGGGTTGGACAATTCTTTTCATATTCCTTCAATTGCCTTCAAGCATAGGCAATAACCTTACCATTTTGCATCAAAATAGCACCCAAACCATTTTTTGAAGCATCGCTGTACACCACGAATCCACCAATTCCAGTTAGAATGGTAAGAACAGGAGTTGTAGTTAATTTATATTTCAATTTTTCAAAACTTCTTTCACAAGCATTAGTCCACAAGAACTTCACATTCTTTCTTGTCAACATTGTCAGTGGAGTTGTTATCTTTGAAAATCCCTGAACAAATCATCGATAGGACCCTGCTAATCCCAAGAAACTCCTTACTTCTAATACATTTGTTGGTGTTGGCCACTTAATGATAGCTTCTACCTTGCTCGGATTAACAGAAATACCATCCTTTGATACTACATGACCTAGGAATACCACTTGTTCAAGCCAAAACTCACACTTCTTGAATTTAACATACAACTATTTTTTTTTTAAGAACTTGCAGCACAATTTTCAAATGTTCTTTGTGCTCTTCTTTATTATGTGAATAAATTAGGATGTCATCAATAAACACAATCACAAATTAATCAAGATATTGCTTGAACACCCTATTCATTAGATCCATAAAAGCTGCAGAGGCATTACTAGAAATTCATAATGTCTATACCTTATTCAGAATACAGTCTTTGGTATGTCTTCTTTCTTTATCTTAAATTGATGATACCCAGAGCGCAAATCAATCTTAGAAAATATAGATGCCCTCTGCAATTGATCAAACAAATTATCTATTCTTGGGAGTGGATACTTATTCTTGACTGTTATTTTATTCAACTCTCTATAATCAATGCATAACTGCAATGAACCATCCTTCTTTTTCACGAACAACATTGGTGCTCCCCAAGGAGAATAACTAGGGCGAATAAAACCCTTATCAAGCAATTCTTGTAATTGAACTTTTAACTCTTTCAATTCTGTTGGTGCCATTTGGTATGGTGCTTTAGAAATAGGAGTGGCTCCTGGCATAACATCAATCACAAATTCAATCTCTCTATTCGGTGGTAGTCCCGGTAAATCATCTGGAAATACCTCAAGAAATTCTTGAACCACATCTATATTTTATGGCTTCAATTGTACTTCAACTGAGGTGTCCAGAACACTTGCCAAATATACAACACAACCTTTATTCAACATCTTTTGAGCTTTCAAAGTAGATATAATTGGTAAGGACAGTGAGAACGAGATACCATTAAACATAAACTGTTATTCCCCATGTGTCTGAAAAATCACATTCTTCTTGTTAGAATCAATTATTACATGATATATGGTAAGCCAATCAATAACTAGAATAACCTCAAAATTTGGCATCGGTAAAACAACAAGATCTGCATAGAGAGTCCTATCACTAATTTGAATAGAACAAGCCCTTAACATTTGGTTGGAATCCATTTCTTCCCCGGATAGAACAGTCACACAGTATCTTACTTTTAATAAATCTGGTATAATGCCCAATTTTCTCACAAATGCACGTGATGCAAATGAATACGTAGATCCAGAATCTATCAATGCAATTGTAGGTATCCCAGAAATTAAAATAGTACCTGTGACTACGGAAGCATCTGCATCGGCTTGTTTTTATGTCATTGCATACACTCTTCCGTGAACTTTTCCCTGCACTGTTGGGCAATCCTTTGCTATATATCCAGGCTTTTTACACTTAAAGCAACGATTAGTACCACTATAGCATTCCCCAACTCTAGTAGAAAATTGATGATTTGGTGTTATAAGCATTACAAAATCAATAGAAATAAAAAATTAAACAATTTCATAAGACTATCAATTTTGCTAAAAATTAGCTTAGCTAGCTTGGTTTTTTGGCTTCAAGTGTAACTTACTTAAGTTTTCAATAATACAAAAGCATACTAAAACATGTAACTATCCAAGATACTACAATTTCATCATAAGAAATACCTTGATTAAGTTGGAATTAAGCTTCAAAATCAACGGTTTTCAAGCTTAAAAGGTGGAAACTTGTTCTAGTTTGTGTTCTATGGATTCCTATGGATTGAATTCAATTTTTGTGACTATGAGAGAGTGTAGAAATTTGGAAGAAACTTAGGATAATAAGGGCTGGTCATTTTTTAGGTGCTTCCATAAGAAATATGGACGAAAATGATTTATTTGACCTTTCAAAGAGAGGTAAGTGGAGGGTGATGATTGATTGCATCATGTTTGGTATCTTCTTATGCCAAAATCCACATTCATGAGCTAAGGAGATGACAAAAATTGATGCTTTGGTGTTATAATCAGGTGCAATGCGGTTTAGAATAGTTTTATGCAACCTAGTCAACCAACTAATCAAATTGCACTATTTTACATACTTTTAGTTCTTAGCCAAATGTAACATATTTCCAGTAAATATTTAGGCAATTAATCACTTTAGCATGTAACTAGTATGGAGCAATAGAAATAATTCATTTCATGGTCATTCAACATATCAATCTTTCTTAATTGAGATACCAAGCTTTTCATTGCAAAAAGGCACTTAAGTAATATGTTAAATCAAGAAACAAAAGTTTGATCTCATATTTCATGTACTAATGCATGTTAAAGCATAACTAGAGCATGAAATAACAATTATTCAAGTTCGTGCAATCATACTATTTGTATGCCATAATTCAATAATACACAGTGATTAGATGCATATTCATGTAAGATGTTTATTATTAGCTATGTAGGAGAGAATTGGACATTACAAAATGAGTGGCCAACAAATGGCCCATCTCCTATCTGGTTGAATAGGTAAATCTCCTAAGTTTTAATAGTCCTTGATTTCAAAAAATTTAGCCAGGCAGGATGAATACTAGACTTGGGGTTTTCTAGTGATTCATCTAAAAATTAATGTGACTTGAAATGCGATCATAGTTATTAAGTTATAATAAGGTTTTGAATAATAATCTATGTCCAAGACTTAATCAAGAAATTAGTTGATAGAAGGACCATATTTGTATGGTTCTCATAACTAGAAAAGGTTTAGTTGTTATTCACCTAAGACTAGGTAGTCAAAATGCACTGCTTGGTCTTCTCTTGACATGTGAACTTCTTGAAATTAAGGAGTTAATTTCAAGCGGATTAATTAATTGAAATATTAATTTATTCATAAGTTGCAAAGGTTGTAAGTCCACTGCCAACTTAATTGTGAACCTAATGGGTCACACACAAATCTAGATGATCCACTTCTAATCTAATGTGATCCAAGATGTTATATTAAGTTAATTAATTATGATTAATTAACTTGAGCTAGAATTAATTTAAGAAATTAAATTATTTAATTAAACCTAATAAAAAGATTAAAGCCTCGTGAGAATGAGTTAATTAATTATTTGGATCAATTAAATAGTTAGGCTTAAATTAATTTATAGAGTTAATTGGGTTCTCTTGATTGTGGGGCATGCGCAGTGGAAAATAATTTTTTTAAAATAAACATGCCATAACAATTATAACATCACCCTGGATTCAATGTGATTTTATCGATCTTGTAATTTTCAATGGATTTATGATAAATAAAAAGTTTTGATTTATACTTTAATACATTTCGGTTGTCATATAATTTGAAGCAATCAATTGCTGGCCCCTCTCTGAATTTTGGTTCACAGGGATCCAAATGTCTCCTCTCTAAAGTAGTCCACACTTAAGCAGGAACACGAAATTCAAACTCTGCTAGCAATTTAGATTCTTTTACTAACCTAGTTTTTGGAGTGTGTTTTGAGAGTATTATTCTAAATATCAACTTGTGATATAAGAATTGAATACTTTCAAGAAGGATGTAATTTTGTTGGAGAAAAGATGGAGAAGAGAAAATAGTTTTTCTCTTCCTTTTTCCTTGGTGGCCGAAATTTAAAGAGTAAAAATTACCCCTTGCAATTTTCGACTCTCCCCTTTTAATACTATAGGGCTGAAAATTCCAAGAGTCCTCTCTTGGTATTTTTGGCTTCCTCTTTTATTAGTTGAAAGATTTTTGGTTGATCTCAAGGTCTCCCAAAAACCTCCAACTCTATCTCTTACATCTTCCAAAGATATGTAGAGATATTCTTATCTAATCTAATTAGATATTTCCAAGAATAATAAATTCTTGGGACTCTTATCTTTTTCCAACAACTCTTGTGGGCCTCTCCTAATGGACCTCTTTAAATTGGACTTGGAATTAAATTAAATCTCATAATTAATCCAATTAATTATTTAAGCCAAAATTCAATTAATTAATTCCATCTAGCCTACATAATCAAATTATGCCTGATTAAATATTCCAATTATTCAATTAAGTAAATTAATTTATGACCCACATAGTTAATTGATCCAATCAAATAATTATTCCAGTCCAATTAGGCTTCCTAATCTTATTAGGTCCAATTAAATAATTTAATTATTTAATTAAATAATTAATTCAACTTCTTAAATTAATTTAAGCCCCAATTAATTAATTGGATCCAACACTTTAAATAAATTCCTAACTTAGAAATATTTCATCTCAAATTATGTGTGATATTTTAGGTTCACAACTAATCTAGCAGTGGGCTTGCAACATTTACAACTTATGAATAATATTATTTCAATTAATTAATCCAATTAATTAATCTGCTTCAATTTAACTCCTCAATTCTACGAACCTCACAAGTTATGGAAAATACATAACAAGTGTATCGTGACTACCTAGTCTTAGGTGAATTAGTGAGTGAACCAATTTCAATTATGAGTACCCATACAAATAAGGTCATTCCATCATTTAATCTCCCGATTGAGTCTATGGATTATTAGTTAAAACCCTAATTAACTCAATAACTATGATTCCATTTCAAGTTGCAACGACTCATCATGAATCATTAGAAAATCCCGTCTAACATTCATCCTGTCTTGTTCAAGGACTTTTGAGTCATGAACTATAAAAACATAAGAGATTCACTTGTTCTGCCAAACAAGTGATAAATCCTTTGTTTGCTATTCATTAACCTCCATACATGTCAATACAACATCCAACATACCTCATTTGTGATTGTCAGACAATAAAAAAAAACATCAAAATGGAACATGATATGCACAAGACTAGCATGGTACCTCAAGTCCAATGACTAATCGTGTACTATTATAACATGAAAATTCTTATTTCAACAAACAATGTCTCTAACTAATAATTTCCAACATACCTATTCAGTGTAGCTATTCTCTAACAAGCATGCACTAGCATCACTATGACAATGCCCATGGAGCGAGACATCCTCATTATGCGAGCATGCATGGTATGCACGAGTCTATTGGCTATTCAATGTTCCATCTCAAAAAGCCCTCAATTCGAAACTAATTTAAGACCAAAGCCTCAAAAACATATTCCATGATCGCCATCAAATGCGATCATGCCCCATACCTAAATTTGGTCAAGGGACTTTATCTAATTAACATCAGTAATTAAAGATTAAAAAATTTCCTATTTTATTAATATAATTTGAAAAAAAATATTTTTACAAATACAAGAGTATAAAAGACATCTAATCTAATTAATGCGCTGGTCACTACTCTAATAATTTAACCAATTAAATTAATAAAATTATTTTAATTGGGCGTAATTTGATTAGATGATCTTTTATGAAACTAATTAATTATTTGATTTGATCAATTAATTATATTGGGCTTTTATTAATTGATTAATATTAATTAGTTAGACTTTATAATTAATTAGACTCCAAGCCCATGGGGCTAGAGGCCTATTAGGATTCTTAATTACAAAAATTAAAGAGAAAGTCTTTGTCTTGGAGAGAAAGAAAGAAGCAAGAGATAAGGAAGGAGAAGGTTTCCTAATTGGATTAGAAAATAGATAAGGCAAAGAAAGGAAAGAGTTAGAGACCTAACGGGATTCGATTAAAGACCACCTTGTGTATATAAATGCATAAGGGGCCCAAAAATTTCACAAGCTTGCACTCCAAATTTTTGCTACTCTCTCTCTCCATCTCTCGTAATTTGTTTTATTTTCTTCTAAAAGAAAAGTCATTCCATCAAAATGGTTCTCCCTTTTTGATAAAAGTTAAAAAATTTAATCACTTATTGATTTAAGAATTATTTTTCACTCCCAAATTAGACTAGAAACAAGAAGACTAAACTCACTTGCAATGATTTAGTGCTTGTGGATTTGCTCGAGCTGTGGCTTTGCTTGAGATGTGGATACTATTGGAAGAACTACACTTGGAGTTCTACGTAAATTATTTTGGGAGATCTAATGAAGGAATTCACATGGAGCTTGAGGAATTTGAATTTATTCATACCCTTCATCAATTGGATTGCTTGAAAAGTATAATCTCTTGAAATTAAGTCATTTAATTTTATTAAGAAAATAATTAGAAACACAAATCAAAAATTGCATCAAATTTGGGTTAAGCTTTTATACATATGATGTATATTTTATTTCAATTGTTGAAAATTTTTAAATTTTCACTGCGTATGCTATCTCATGATTTTATGAACCCAATAAAGGGTTCATTGAGATGGGACATTGATAAGCCCTTAAAGACTCACACACACAACGCATGCTTCAAAGGAGGATATCTCGCCCATAGGCATCAATATAGAATGCTAGTGAATATGTGTGGTTGCTCGTTAGAGAAAGAGTACAACAAACTGACCCATGGAAAATTCTCAATTGGAAACATTTTTTACCGAATGAGAATGTCTTAGTTATGATAGTATAAGAATTAGTCCTTGGATTTGAGGCACCATGGTGACCGTGTGTATGACATGTTGAACTTTGATGTGTGCCCTGATGGCTTGACAATCACAAGGGGAGTATGTTGGGTGCAACATCTCGTGTATGAAGGTTAATGTGTGGCCAACAAAGGATCCACCACCTATCTAGTAGAATAAGTGAATCTTCAATGCATTTCATGGTCCTTGATTCAGAAGTCTATAGCCAGAATAAGATGAATATTAGATAAAGGTTTTCTAATGATTCATCAGGAGTTCAACAACACTAGAATTTTTTATTTTCTTAAAAAAAAAGCTGCCTGTATGTAGGTGGGAGGTTTGGCATAGACCCCTAGACTTAATTAGGAGGTTAGTTGATGGAAGGACCAAACTTGCATGGTACTCGTAATAAGAAATAGGTTCACTTGCTAATTAACCTAAGACTAGATAGTCATGATACATTGCTAGATACTTTCCATGACTTGCAAGGTTCTTGAAATTGATAGGGTAATACCAAAAAAATTAATAAATTAGATTAATAAACAAAATATATTTTATATATTCACTAAAGTTGTAAGAGTTGCAAACCCACTACTAGTTTATTTGTGAACCTAATGGGTCACACACAAAAATGAAAAAGTCTAATACTAATCTAGAAAGTTAATTAAGAAGTTGGAATGGAGATATATTAACTTGAGCTGGAATCAATTTAAGGAGTTAAATTAATTCATCTAATTAAATAATAAAATTTATTTAATTAGACCTAATTAAAATTATGGGCTCTTGGAGAGTGAAATAATTAATTGATTGGATCAATTAATTAATGGGCTTCAAATTAATTTAAAGAGTTAAATTAATTTAATTAATAGAATTATTTAAATTGGGCGTGATTTAATTAGGCGGCCTTATGGAACTAATTAATTAATTGATTGGATCAATTAAGTAATTTAAGCTTAATTAATTAATAGAGATTAATTAAAAATCAAGCCCATGATTAAAGGACTTTTATTCTTGGATAGGAAAGTCAATATAGGAAAGGAAGAGAAGGAGATAAAATAGGATAGGGGATCAAACCTAATAGGATTAGGAGTGATCAATCTTATGTTTAAATACACAAGCACAAGGGGTTGAAAATTAATGCTGCAAGAGCAAGAATTTGGCCCCCACAGATACACGCCCCCTCTATTTTCTTTCTCGTCTTGTGTCTTTCATATCAAGAAGGTTGCATTCCTTTTTGATAGTGTAATTCTTCTAATCACCTTATTGATTTAAAAATCACAACTGCACTCCTGATTCTCGATTATAATTAGAATTATAAACTTCTAGCAAGGTTTATAAGTTCGTGGCTTTTTATGTGGTGTAGATACTCGTAGAGAGGCTAGGCTACACTTGGAATACTAGAGGATCTGAATTATGATGAAGGCTAAAAGGTTTGAATCATTTCACACCCTACATCAGTCAGAGTATGTTTTTAGGTATATTGCGATCCTTCGTTTAATTTTGTTGAGGGAGTGATTTAAAAACATAATTGATGGATTGTTAAAAATCCAGGACTACATGTTTTTAATGGTCTATGCATGTTTAAAATTTTATTTTTCTGCTGCGTAGTGTCCTATGATTATGTGATCCTAATAATGATTTACTAGTGATCAAGAATAAAGTTAGCGCTTTAATTTATTTAAGTTGCAAATACAGAACATAACCAAAGTGTTTGAGCTCTATTTTGAATATGAGCTTACTTATAAGCAAAAGTTCTAGTTATTTTAAGTCATTGCTTGAGCTAATTTACTGATATTTATAACTAGAGATATTATTGATTAGATCAAATACTCAATAAAAATTGTACAAGTTGAGGTTGATTGTAGAAAATTGAGAAATATACAAGTAGGTGTACTTATCGTTCATACTAACTAATGCAAACCAACTAGGGTGAGTGTGGAGCAACCAAAGTGTAGCTTAACTAGAGCAATAAGTTAAACTAGAACAATAAATTGATGTAATAAAGTGACAAAGTTGTGTCAACTTAGTAATAGAGGCAAGTAAACATCAATAATGCCAAGTCTTATGGTTGTTATGAGAATGGTCACTTTGCTCGTAATTACAATGAGATGAAGTTTGATTACCTAATGCTCTCTCATTCTTCTATTTGCTAATGTTCCTAATTCTCTCATTAAATGGATAGAAGATGGTGAAACATAGCATGAGATTGGAAATTGAGCTAACTTATTGACTATGATCGAGTGTTGCGCAGCCATGTTTGTTGAAAAGGCGTATAAGAGGAGGATTATGAGATTGTAGTTCCACCTCAAGCTCAACAAAGGCATAAGCTATTTTTCAAACTCAACAATTGGTGTGAGCTACTCCTTGGTAATGTGTAAAAGGCACTAAATTCAATATAGTGTAAATTGAATTATTGCACTTATAAGACATTAGTTGAGTAATTAAATTTGGTCATCTTTCATATAAGACACCTTTATGATATAAGTCACTTTTCTTTTTGATGAGATTAGCTTAAGATAATATTTTTTATACTTATTTTTTTGATAATATTATATCATGCCAAGCGAGATTAGGAAGATGACTATGCTAGCTAGAGAAGGCTTTATCGGCTTACTCGCTAAAGTCAAACTCTCTCTTTATGAACTTTTCTAGATAAAAAAGCTTGTTGGAAAACAAAAGAGGGTTGCCTATTCTCTAGAGCTAGTCCACTAAGATGAGTGTGGATTTATGAGTGTGAGCACTAAATAGTGCATTCTATTTTTCTCTATTTATCTATTCGCGCCATAAGTTAGTACATATCCACTCTCACTAGTTAGAAGCACTAAATTATTTTGAGCGATCTTAATAGAGGTAGAGAACTAAAGGGAGACAAACATTGAGGTTCAATATACTAATTGAAAGTAACGATATCATGTCTAACTAGTTTGGACACATGTGTGATGAAAATAGAGTTGCAAGTTGAATGATGATTCTAACCACTTTGCTGCTAAACAAGATTGCAAAGAGGAAGGAGTCAAACACTTCAAAATGACATGATTTATGATGTCACATATTGATATGTATCTCACTTTGGAAGATGTAATCATCACTGTAGCATTTAACATGAAAAATGCGCCTCCAAGTGAATTCTCCATCCTTATAAGTACTTTAACATGGCAACAAGCCTAAATTAGTGGGTCTGTGCTCATAAAGGTTCAAGAAGTGTTCTAACATGTTCTCAAGAGTTCTCATTTTTCTAGCAAGAGTGATGCATTTTAAACTTATCGAGTAATTGCTGGGATAGTGGGAGTGACCCAAAGTTAGTAGAAGTGTCTCATTTGAAAAGAACTCACAATTCAAAGAGTAAAAAAGAGTGAAATAAGTTGGTCCCCATTATCTATATAAGATTGAGCGGGCATCATTCCAACTATTTTTATAGATGTTGATGAGTTAACTTAGAACTTGTGACTTCACTTGATGCTTTAACTGGATAGTTGCTATGAAAGTATAAATGGGCCCAATGACCAAGAATAAAGTTTAAGAGCTAGTTGATATTCCGTTTAGGTATAAGACTATCATAAACATGTAGTTTCTAGAGGTCATGTGGAAACTAGATGGATTGATTGACAAGTGTAGTATTCAATCAAGGGTCTAGAATAAGAGAGCAAATTTTTGGAGATATTCTTACTAGGTGGTGAGATTTACCTCTATTTGTTGCATTCTAGTTGTGTCGCCACTTTCATCTGAGTTTGTCTTAGATGATTAACATTGACATATATCAACGACGAGTAGATGAGGAGATCTATGTAGATCGCCTAATGAATCCAAAAAGTAGGGCATGAGCAAAATGATTGTTGCTCGAAATGCTCCATAGTGGTGCTATCGATTTCATCAAGCTATCACTTTGATAGGCTTATGATTGTTGACTATGATCACTATTTATATAGCAAGATAAATAAAAGAATTTAGTTCTCACTATATATAGGCGATATATGATGGCTAGAAGAGACATAGAGATTCCGTTACTTAGATATAACACCTCTTAACCTAACTGCAGAACTTAAACAAACTAATACAACTAAGTCAAGAAGTGTTAACTTTTCATCAATACTAGATTTATGGTTTTAATAAAAGTTTCCCTTTTTTACTATAAGAGAAAGAATTTGAATTCATTTGTTGTTTCATTTTGTTGTACACATACCATATACATAAATCAAAACTGAGTATATCTGTTTACAAAACCATAATAGAGCGGCTTATTTAAAAACAAAATAGAGTTTTCAAAATAGACTACAAAACAACTCGAAGCATGGCATATGAACAAATCTCTATCCGGCCGCTCTAGAGACTTAGTCAACCTCTAAACCTATACATTTCCACCTGCATCACATGAATCTAATGATCTAAAGGCTCAGTAAGGTGAAATTGATGCAGTTACAAATAGCATGCATGCAAGTCACATAAATAATTAAATGTATTATTTAATTTAATAACTTTCATTCATAAATCATTCTTTAGGGCCTTTGAAGTGCAGTACCTAATTAATACCAATAAACTGTGGTTTTTAGTATTTGTTCATAATGATTAGCCAATAAGAGAAATAATACGGGGTTTCCATACTTGGTCTTCCAATCTCAAGTATTAGTCGTATTCTATCTCATTCATTGTAGCTTTCTTATATCGGTTTTTCAACCTCAAGTATTTGCCACCATTTGCTAGGTCTGCCGATCTCTTTTGCGTCCTTTGTCTACCCGACCATCAATCAAATACCATACTTTCTTTTCAAAAACCTCATTATATTCTTAATAGTATCATGGTTCATGAACTATAAATGCATCAAACATTACATCATTTGAAAAATAATGACAATCATATTAAAACATGAACAACATTATATGATTCTTGTGATACAGTAAATGAAAGTTTCAAATTACCTAAAGTCTACTTTGTGCTAAGTGAAAAGGTCAATCTCTTTGGAAGATAGAATGTGTTAAAGGCCTACCATAATCAAATCATTTACCTTTCAATATCCTTTTAATAAATCACATAATCTATTCTAATTAAAATCACATACAATTTTCAGTATTTTGTAAACAATTCCATATCAATTACATGACCTCAAAAACAATGCATACTCTATATTTTTTACTACTAATTTAAGAAGTTAAACATTAGGGCAGCCATTAAATAACTAATAATCCAGACATAAAAATTAGGGCAACCCCCAAAACTTGAACACAATCCAAAATAACATGAGTAAACTCGATTTTAACTTAAATTAATTAAGCAAACTAATTTCTATCATTCTTAATCATTCATAGGAACTTTCAAATATAATATAAGCATTACAATATTAATAGAAATAAGTAAATTAAGTATATTTCACAAAACTATTAATTTTACTAGAAGCTAGCTTAACTAGCTTGGTTTTGGCTTCAAGTCTATCGTACTTAAGTTTTCATTCATACAAAAATATACTAAAACATGTAACCATCCAAGATATTATAAATTCATCATAAGAAATATTAAAAAAGAATATACCTTGATTAAGTTGGAATTAAGCTTCAAAATCAACAGTTTTCAAGCTTAAAAGAGTAAAAGCTTGTTCTAGTTTGTGTTCTATGGATTCCTATGGATTGAATTCAATTTTTGTGAGTACGAGAGTGTAGAAATTTGGGAGAAACTTTGAGAAGAAAGGCTGGTTATTTTTGAGGAGCTTCCATAAGAAAATATGGCTAAAATAACTTTTTTGACATTTCAAAGAGAGGTAAGTGGAGGGTGATGATTGGTTGCATCATGCTTGGTGTTTTCTCATGCCAAAAGCCATGTTTATGGGCTAGGGAGATGAAAAAAATTGATGCTTTGGTATTATAATTAAGTGCAATGTGGTTTAGAATGATTTCATGCAACCTAGTCAACCTACTAACCAAATTGCAGCATTTTGCATACTTTTAGTTCTTAGCAAATGTAACATATTTCATGCAAATATTTAGGAAAATAATCACTTTAGAATGTAACAAGTATGGAGCAATACAAATAATTCATTTCATAGCCATTCAACACATCAATCTTTCTTAATCGAGATATCGAGCTTTTCACTGCAAAATGTCACTTAAGTAATATGTTAATAAAAAAAAAACAAAAGTTCGATCTCATATTTCATGTACTAGTACATGTTAAAGCATAAGTGGAGCATATAGTAACAATTATTCATGCCCGTACAATCATGCTATTTGTATGCCATAATCTAATAATGCGTATTTATTAGATGTATATTCATGCAAGATGTTTATTATTGGCTATGTAGGAGATAATTGGGCATTACATTAGAAGTGGTTGTCCTTTATATTTAGAACGGATATAAGAAAAGTAAGTTGTATACTCAGTATTATGATACTAAGATTTGGTGTGCATCATACTAATCCTATTTACACTATAAGGTCAAAGGCTTTGTTAGTTAAATGATATGCCTTAAAAATGAAAGAAGAAAAGAAATGATAACTAGCATTATACAAGCACTGTAGAAAGTTTGGTGTCTATTATATATGTACTCAAGTAGTACTGTGCTTGGCATTTAGATTTTTGGTAAGTGGATATAAATGTGATCCTTAAAGTAAATATTTGATGCTATCAAATGGAAATTAGATATCTTAATAAAATGGTCTGAGACTAATTGGAGGTTATTTGATTAATGATTGTATCTTGAAAGGATGCACATTTTGGCGCACAATTATGAGGTGGTTTTTATCTTTGTGATATAATAAAGCCATAATGATATATGCTTTGACCACTGAGTATTGCTGAAGGACCAAGCAATGCTTATACCAGATATTACTTCATCTATAAATATTTCTCATAATTAAATTATTCTCAAGCATATTTCTACAAGGGTATGATTGCTTATCCATTTTACTCATATTACGAAGCCTTTGTATGGAGATATGCTCCAATAGTGTGTTAGAAGTATGGAATCATGTAGAATTTGATTCTTGTGGCCGGTGAGAACATGTTAAGAGTAACGAGATTTATTTTCATTCTCATTATATGTTTGGTATTGGATTTGTGAGATGTCACCATTTTTTGAATGGCCCTCTCACATAGATAATTATCATTGTGGCGCTATGAAAACAAGTAGGATAAGACTTAAAGATCATGTCGCATAATTGAAATTGTGAATGATCTCTTTGCGCTTGTAGTGAGAAAGGATAATGTGCATAACTTATAGTTGCCTTGGTTTGGAGGCTAAGCTGAAATCATGTTTGTTTTAATATGAAGTATGTCAAAACTTTATATCAATCCTATTTGTACTTGAACATACAAATTACAAAAAGGCATTTTGTTGAGTGACTGTGCAGTAGTGCGCAAGTCAGTCGCTTGGATAGTGATGGACTTAGGTTCACATAATTTTTAGAGCGTGACATGCCTAATTGAGTGGGAGCTCCATCATAGAATGTATTCATATTATATTGCTTTGAGATGACGTTATATGGAAGTGATGGAATGGGTCCTTACTTCGTCATTATGTGAGCCTATATTTATACCCTTTAGGATTTTGGACCATGCTATGAAGTGTAAGCTTGATGACACTACTTTAGCATGTATCAAATGACCATGATTAATCCAGTCTATCGGAGCATGTCTAAGAAAGCTATCAAGATCAAACTAATTGGTAGGAGAGGTCGAGGAAGAACTAAGTTGGTGATGTACTTATGTTCTATATTTCATAGTCTCGGCGACTATGTCGAAATATATTTGACTAGTTATGAACATTGATACATATTTAGTGAGTCAAGCATGCTCTACTTATTTTTATTGAAGGATCTAGAAATGCTTGATTAGGTATAACCACTTACGATACATAGCGAGTTATAGAGTTATGTTAGTTTGGGGATGAATTAATATAACTCTTATCACCTATCTTTTCTTGTTTGGTTGCGCATCTTATTTTTTGTATGAAAGGAATGACATGAGATTTAAAATTTATACGATGATAGAGTTTGAGAAGATCGAGTCAAATATATATGAGTGGGAGATGTTGGATATTACGTTGGGTTATTTAACCTAAGACTTAATTAACATCCATATTTGATATGAACTTTAATTCCAAAATTTGAGTAAAATTTAGTTTTCGAATTAGACTAGAATTCTTCCTTATGTAGGAAGAGATAATATTCAAATTTATATCAAATCTCTACTCTAATGGAATTAGAACGATCGTATTTTCCCAAAAGATGCTCTCCTAATATTTTTCTCTCTGCATAATTTCTCTCTATATCTTTTCTTGGAGTATCACTATAGAATACCAAGAATTTGAGGTGGTGTAATTGAGTGAATGACTTTAGTAGTTATTCACCCCTATGAGTAAAGGCTTATTCTTGATTTATTGATTCGGAGTATGGAGCTTGATCACATGTTCGTAATTTTATTAAGGTCTAGTTGACAAGCTTGATAAGGGACAATTAAATGGACAATTTCGATATGTATAAGTATACTCAACTCACTTGATTATGTGATTATGTATATAGGTATACTCAACTCACTTAATTATGTTCTTATGTATTTATGTGGATATGAATATGCCATCACATATATTTTCCAACACCAGTATTATAAATGAAGGAGATGCTTTGAAATTGAAACTATTGCAGCCTAAAACTTAGAAGATAGAAAGAAATCGTCTTTATTTCCTTCAACTTAGATTTAAGAAATGAAATGAATGGAAAATGTGTTGTTACAATAAGATTAAAATGAATGTAAAATGCAACCTTCTGAAAATTACCTAGTATATTCATATACTTGGCCCTTCTGGTAGGATATGAACATGTAGGCCGAGAAATTCCTCAAGTTTTCTTTGGTTCTTCATGATTTGACAACAAAGATCATAAATCATGGGGCTTTTGGGAGAAAAATTTGATCTCATGACTTAGGTTCATAAGTGGGAGTTTAATATAATGAGATTCGCTAACAACTACTTCATATTTATTTTTATTTTATAAAAATAATTAATTCAAATTACCATAGAAATTCATCTTACCAAACTTATAAATCAGTATAAACTTCCTTTCACAATCCATGTGGAACATCCCAAATGCCTTCTCTGTTGCACTTTGATGACTTTGTAGTTTTAAATTGGGGCACATCTTTTGATTTGTAGTCTTTTATGTTCAACACAACATCATCTTTTTCTTCTCTCTATCAATATGATCACCTGCAAACTGGATGAATATCCATATCACAGCAACACAATGTTGATATTTCCTGATACGTCGTGTTTAAATGATGTGAGAAATCAAATAAAAAAAATGATCAGCCATGAATTTGATGATACATATTGAGTTCTTTACGTTTGTTGCATGCTAATTGAAAAAAAAAAAAGAATTTAGATTATCTTGCAAGGGTACTTAACAAAAAAATGCATTGCTTGCATGTTTAATGCACTAATCTTAATTAGTTGATGAGAAGAACTTTCACAGATAATCATTTGTACCAAGTAATTTAGAGATGTCCTTTGACAGAAGTTGGAGTTTACTTCATTGATTTTTCCTAAATATCAAGGGTTTGAGTCCTAAGAAATAAATCTATTTTGCATATCTTTTGCAAATAAGTACGTTTTTTTTTTTAAATTCTATTCCAAGTAATATGGTACAACGTATATTAAAGTAAGGTTCATGACATGGTTCACTATAATGCCTACATAGACCATGAGGTGGACAAATTCTTCTTGCACCATTCTTCCACAATGCAATTTCCGATATTTATGTTTTGACTATTCCATAATAAATAATTTCCAAATATGGATCTTTAATTCCTTGTATGCCCAATATTACTATAACAAATTCTATTCATTTCAAAAGACATATTTTTTTCCTTATTCAATTTCCAATGATTTAGATACATATAATTTTGTGTTTATATATATATATATATTCATATACTTTCTCCATTTAACAACTGAAAGAGAAAGAGAAAGAGTATTAAAGAGAAAAAAATATAAAATAAAGATTTTTCCTAAATTCTTGTAGTTTTTCTTGAGTGTTTCTCCACTTATAGAGAGAGAGGTTGTTGTAATCCTTTTATAATAGTAAAATATTTTTATAGTTTGCCTGTGGATTTTGCTTTAATTTGTTTAGAGCTTTTCCACATAAAAACTTGGGTATTCATCATTTTTCTTTAGTTTTTCATTTCTACTTCAGTTTTACATTTGTGCTTTGTACCATAACTTTATAACAATGGTATCAAAGCTAAGCTTGGCACTAGTTCTTGTGTAACAATTAGACCCAGTTAATAGAAAAGAAGCATTATCAACGATGGTAGCAAAGTTTGAAATAGAGAAGTATAACGTGGAAAAAATTTCTCATTATTAAAATGAAGATGAAGTTAATTTTAACAAAAGAAGATTGTTTGGAGGCGATTGGAGAGAGAACGACGGAGCTCATTGATGGTAGCAAATGGAAGAAAATGAATAAAAGTGCCATCACCAATCTTCACCTTTGTTTGGCTAATGAAGTCTTGTCAAGTGTAAAGGAGAAAAACACTACAAAGGAGATTCGAAACACTCTGACAAAGTTGTACGAGGCCAAGCCACTTCACAACAAAATCTTCTTAAATAGAAGACTCTATACTCTTCGAATGTTAGAATCTAGTTCAGTGGCAAATCGCATCAACATCTTGAATACTCAATTGTTGGAGCTCTCCAAGTTAAGTTCCAAAATAGATATCAACGAATGTACATTTTTAATTCAAAGTCTACTAGATTCTTATGATCAACTCATTATTAACTTGATCGTTAATATTCTCACAAACTATCTAGTTTTTGAGGATGTAGCACTTGCAATTTTTAAAGAAGACATAGGTGTAGGAGGATAAGCTGCAAAATTCACCATAAGTAGAGGCATTATTGATGAGGAGAGGAGATCAAAGGAATATGGTTCCAGTGGGAGCCAAAATCATGGTAAATCCAAGTTAAGAGGTCAAAGATTATTAAATGCTACAAATTTGGTAAGAAAGGGTACATTAAGAAAGAGTGTTGGGAAAACAAGAAAAATGTAGAGAAGAATGCAACTGACCCTCAAGGTAATGTTGCAAGTACCTCAGACGATGATGAAATACTATACAGTGAGGCAACTAAAGAAGGAATATCTTATTTTCCTAATATTTAGCTTATGGACTCAATAGCTACATGACACTTGACCTCACGGAGAGAGTGGTTTCATCAATATAAATCAATCTCAGGAGGATCTGTATTCATAGGTGACAATCATGATTTGGAGATTTTCGGTGTCAGTATCATCAAACTAAAAATGCACAATAGTATAATTAGCACTACCCTGAAGGTACGACATGTGAAAGGCCTGAAGAAAAATCTATTGTTATTGGGACAATGAGATAACATTGGTGGCAAGACTCATATTCAAGATGGGATCATGAAGATAGTCAAAGGCGCACTCGTGGTGATGAAAGCGAAGAAGATAGCTTCAAATCTGTACATGCTTAAAGGAGGGATAGTATATGTTTCCTCAACAAGCTCTAGGACTCAAAGTGTTATCATTACACTTTTGTGAGTATTGTGTTACTAGTAAGCCACATAGATTGAAATTTAGCATCTCCATTGCTAGTAACAAAGCTATCCTAACTTGTTTAATATGATGTTTGGCAAGCACTAGTTTTATCCCTAGGAGGTGCAAGATATTTTGTATTTTTTATTGATCATTACTCCAGGAGATGTTAGGTGTATCCAATTATAAGGAAGGCAAACCTTTTACCAGTTCTCAAGACCTTCAAAGCATAGGTAAAACTTGAATCATGAAATAAGATCAAGTGTCTAAGGTTAGATAATGGAAGCGAATATATTGGCGATGAGTTTGATGAATTTTGCCGATAGGAAGGCATAAAAAGACAGTTCATAGTTACATACACTCCTCAACAGAATGGAGTAGTAGAGCGAATAAATAGAACCTAGAACAAGAGCAATGTTAAGAACTACGGGGCTAACCAAGTCATTTTGGGTAGAAGTAGTCAAAACTGCCTGTTATGTGATAAATCAGTCTCCATCAATAATAATTAGGATGAATACGCCGATCGAGATTGGACTGGTACACCTCCTAACTATTCATTTCTCCATATATTTAGATACTCTGTGTACATAATGTACAATTCTCAAGAAACATCAACTGGATCTAAAATTCAAAAAATGCATTTTCTTGGGATATGCTGATAGAATCAAGGGGTACCATTTATATGATCCCACTGCCCACAAGGTGATAATCAACATAGATGTAATATTTGTAGAGGATAATGTAACACCCCCCAAGTCATGCATCTCAAAATGCTATGCCCATAATGCAATTCCATGCATTAAAATATTTCTCTCAAAATTATTTCTTTCTTGGGCCCCTGACCAATGCTACTATCCCATGCACCGAAAAAGAACTCTGCACAACGCCATAATCCAATGGCCAACAATGATATAAGCATGCAAATCCATGCATACTCATACATATAAAAATCCATGCACACGAACCTGTAAATCTATGCATACAACTATGAAAATCCATGCATGCTTCGGTGCACTAGTAGTGGTCAGCAAAATATTTTCCTTTCTCAAAATTATGCCATGCAATGAAAGATTTATCACAATACTCGTATATGATGCATACACATGCTAATTCCCATGTATGTATGCTCAATGGACATGAATGACAGTAATGCATGCCCTCTGCTATGCACATGTCATCTATGGTATTACATATAAATCACACATTTACTATGTCTATGCATTGTAGTTGCAAATGAATCTTTACTTACCTTTGATCAGTTGTGTGTTACTTCTAGATTTGTTAAGTATTACTCTCCAACCCTAGATGTGTAATAATCTGTAAGAATATAAGATATCAATCACCATCATCAATTAACAAATTCATTATACCTAATGTAGTATAAAGATCTTGAATCTCAATTTAATTAAACAACCTTACCACTTAGAAACTATAACCAAATACAACCTTTTACGCATCTTTGTTCCACATCTTAAATGTATACTAACCTCACTTAATTGATGTATTATAACTCTTACAATATTTTCCTAAATGTTAGGGAACAAATGCATCACATCTATGCTGGAACATGTTAATGAACCAAATGGGACAGATTCACAACTTCACATTTTCTTGTTGTCAAATTAATTTGCACAATGATTTTGACACCTTTAGACATATTCATTCACTCCCCAATTTTTATCACACTTAGATAACATAAAAAATAATGTAAACATGTCATATAATGGCTAAAACACACGGATATAGCCTTCCAAGTTCAGCTCTCTTCACAGCATACTGAAACAGATTTTTCCTACCATGACAGTTTTGCGCACTTCATGACAGTAATGGTTTTGGCACCCTTAAGTGTATTCAACCATTCCCAAATTTTCACCACACTTATATAACATATACAAAGAGACAAACAGTTCATAGTAGTGCCAAAAATAATAGATTTAATGCTGTAAAAGCAGTCCCCTTCACATAGGACAGAATCTGAAATTCAATGGAGACAGTTATGAGCATCTCTTTAATTGTCATGCCATATTTTAATTCCCAAGCTATCCAAACCTAAATAAATAATATTAAATCCTATATAAACATGTTCATGATGATAAATATAGAATTTACCCAAGGTTTCTTGCAGATTTTAAGCTCAATAAATTAGAAATCAACATATACACAGATTCTACCTCTTAGTGGTTCTACTATGTGTTTGCAACCACAAATCATTTTTTTATGCATAATAACCCTATGAATAATATCTAACATCATCATGAATAAGATAGTAATCTTAAGAAATTACAAAACCCTCAAATAGTATAAAAAATGATGTCAAAACTGTATATGAATCTCACTTATGCCAGTTTCAGCTTCTACTTGGGATTACTACTTCCTTTTGCTTCCTTTGCCCTTTTCTATCACTTGGAATCAATTAGGACTAGCTTATAGAGATTTTGACATGATTTTGGACCCTGAAAATGACTGAAAATAGTTGATGGTCGTGGGTAAATGGCTAAGAGTGAAAGAAAGCTTGAGGTGACACTTGAGCTGCTTGTTTAAGCTTGGTAGCAAGCATGAGGTGGTAGGTTGTGGTATAAATCTGACTTTTAACCCATCTTTCAAGCCTAGATCAGATGTGTCTTACTATACATTAATTTTATTGCATCCTATTTTAATTACCATAGATACCATAGATAATTCATAAGCTAATTTCCTAACCATTCATTTAATTTCTTACCCGATTGTCACTCGATTCTTAAATAATTATCCATATTAAAAATTATATAATCTTATACATAAATGAACATTGTAATATCACATTTAAATCATATTATCTTATATGCAATTTACTGATATATACTTTTGAAATACCTAGATGAAATCGAATCAAAACGTATAAGGTTACTAGTAACAACTTTAACACTTCCAAAATTATAACCTATATATCCCATCAACATCCAATATTGATCAACCTCATTTTTTTCTTATTTCAATTTAATGTTGATTGCTTATATTATGATGATCGACAACTAACACCATATGAGATTTTCTAAAAATTTAATGATCAAATGTGATTATAAGGTAAAATGGATCATACCATGTAGTTTTAATGCAAGCACTTATGAATAACATGTAATGCATAAATCATATTGGTTAAGTGAGTAGTGTGAGGATTGGGTATTACATCATCCCCTCCTTATTAAAATTTCATCCCCAAAATTTTACTTACCTAAAAATTCTAGATATTTAATTATCATTTTATGCTTCCTTTGCCAAGTAGCTTATTATGTTGAAAGACTTCATCTCAGTACTTTAACTAATGAGATATTCTCATTTTGAAGCTGCTTTACATCCCTTACTAAAATCTCTATAGGTCTTTTTTCATATCTTCGACCTCAGTTTAGTTCCATTAGTTCCTACTTCAGTAGATGCCATAGATTCATGATATACTTTCTTAAAATGAACACATGAAACACATTGTGAACTCCAGACATTGATGCAAAGAGGTCAAGTTTATAGACAATATCCCCAATTTTCTCAGTAATGCAAACCAAACCATTGTACCTAGGATCAAGTTTGAATGTAATTTTTTTTCTGCCCAAGCCGCATAATCCCTTTTGATTGGAGACACCTTCAAAAATTTGATCCCCTATCATACATTGCAATGATATTCTTCTTTAATCTGCATAACTCTATGGTCACCTCTAACTAGTTTCCATACATTGGCAATTTGTTGTACAACTTCTATCATTTCCCAAATCATATTCAGCCTAAAAGAACACCAAATTCATTTTAATAAAATGATGACCTATATTTTCTATCATATAATGCCTCATAGAGAACTATCCCAAGTAGCCTTATAATTGAAGTTATAAGAAATTCCACCCAAGGAAAAAAAAATTCAATTGACATCAACAATCAAATTCACAATCTCTAAGCATATCTTGTAAAGTCTAATTTGTTTGTCCTAGTTAATGCATGGATGATCACAATACTAAAATATAATTTTGTTCCCAATACCTGATGTAAGATCTTCTAGGAAGTGCATAAAGACCTTAAATCTACATCAGAACTAATAAACACTAATAAACTATAAAGTCTAACTGCTTCCTATACATTTATCTTTCCATAGATTTTCATGGAATACCTAGGGTAAATTGAGAAAGAATGAGTATATTCAGATAACCTATGAACAATAACCCAATTCCATTATCATGTACAAAATTTCTGAATGCCTTCCCATTTCCACCTGAAAATAAAAGCAGAACTAAACCATTCCAACATATGAACTTTTACATATATCCCTTTTTTTTGGCAAACTAAATATTAACAATAATAGCTCATCCAGTATTTGATATTTGTACATTTTCTTGAGATCACAATTATCATTCATTCTACTAAATAAACATATAAAAAGGTACATTATCATCACCTAAAACTTAGTCTTGCAATTTCTCATCCCTCATTTTCACATCTACCTCTTATTAAGAGATTATTATCACTTGTCACAAAAATCTATTTAAGTGTCTTTTATGTCTTTCACCTTAATCTTAACCTTTCATCGACCTTATTTTACGCATTTGAAATTGGATCAATCAAAATTAGTTTTACCAAAATATTAATAAATAGATAATTTATCATTTACTCTAATTCATCGTCTATACAAACCCTCAATTCCCATAATAGTTTATGATATAAAATTTGTATGAATATTAGTATATTGAGATATTTGATTCCAAGGACATTTGTAGTTAGATGGATCATACAATATATTCACTTACTAATAATATCCATCCTTTCTTCAAGTTCAACTCCTTTTGAGTATATAGACATTTCAAGTATTTCGGTTTTGCAATGTCACATGTAGTATTACATAAATAATCTAATTAACTCGAAGAGTGTTGAGTAACTTTTCTATATTGCATCAAACATATACCAAAACACAATGAGATACACCACTATACACAATAAATAACTTATATCTAAAGTTGGAGTCACTACTGAAGCTCAAATCAATTCTCTTTAAGTAATTAGAGATGTTTTCCCACTTAGCGAACCATTCAAATTTCATATACTTGTATATATGATGAAATAAAGTAGTAATAAATAAAAAGAAATTTTGATTGAATACTCAATAATATCACTAACTCATAAAACTTTTCTTATTTCTATCACATTTATTGGTCTTTTCTATTTCAGTAAAATCTCGAAGTTTCACCAGTTACATGGATATATTCTTAAGAAAATTACCAGTCCCAAAAATAAATATTGTATTATATAACCATAAGATCGCATTTACTAAATTGAACAAATAATTTTCTACTTCCTTAGAGTTTCCACGATCATATTGAAATATCAATCATATTTCTCCTCATTGTACACTAAGATATCATCAATGAATATCACCCCAAACATACCCATATTGAATAATTAAACACATTATTCATTATGTATATCAAAATAATTAAGGCATTAGTCAACCCAATGGCACAACAAGAATTTCATAATTAATTCAAACTTAAAATCAATCCACAAGATCACTATAGCTCATCTTAATTTATCAAATAAACCTTAGTATGAAAAATTGTACTTATTACAAATTATTACTCAATTTAGTTGCAATAAATAATACATAACCTCTAGACTCATTTTTCTTCTAAGTGAATATGAAGTGGAGCTTGTTTAGGAGAAGCACTAGACCTTAATGCCTTACCCAATACTATAACAATATAAATAAGGTTCATCAAATTCCAATAGGTGTATATGATTAAAAAAAGAGATTGGATTTGTTCTTACAACTATATCCCAGATAAAATTAGTTGGTTAATTAATAGCATGCCCAAAAACTTCTTTTCAACATGTATCAAGAGCTCTGAGATCACACAAATGGATTTTTAGTAAACTTGGTCATTTCTAAAAATATTAACACAACCCAAAGATCGATAATATTTCTTTCTTACAACTTTCTTTTACGGTAATTATAGAAAATTATAATTTGACAATCTTTTTTATTTTCTGCAAATAGTAAATATTTTCCTTCTATGGCCTCCATAAAATTTCTAAATTTTCATCACCTAGAATTTAAAAGTCTTAACAATCCTGAAATAATCCACAATGCATAATTCTCAATAAATCAATCAACACAAAAGGTTATATCATAATCCTAACCAATATAAAAAAATTAACCTAGAGCTCTTAAAATCTAATTAGTTGATCTTGAACTTCTAGAAGGAATTAAAATATTGTAATTGACCTCATATATATATCAAGTACTCTATCCAGTCTTATTACATACGTAGTAGATAATAGAGAATATATAGCTCTAAATATAAAATACCAACCATAAGTTTGGTACCTATTACAACTGATGAGTCTGCCTCAACATTATTTTATACAAAATCTTAAAATACATGGCTAATATTATTCATGAAATACAAAATGAATTATATAATAAATAAAACTTACTGGCATGATTGTACTCCACTAGTTTTAGAGATCAAGTACATGGATAGTCTACAGAACCACAAACCGGGCTCTGATACCACCTTGTCACAAACTCCCAAAAAATATATATACATTATATATGAACAACCTATGCAACATAATATGTGCATGTCTGCGTGTGTATAACCTTTTTTTTTAGTTAGTTAGTTTGACATAACACTAATAAAATAAAGTGATTTAACATCCTATAACACTATATATACATAGATAGTTATTTGAATGATAAAGAGGTCTATCAAAATCATCACAAAACCCAGACTCATTTACAATGGAGTTTTGAAAGTGATATACAGGATAAGTTCACTAATATAATGTATATCACTTTCAAAACTCCATTGTCAATGAGTCTGAGTTCTGTGATGATTTTGATAAACCTTTTTATCATTCAAATAACTATCTATCTATATACAGTGTTACAGGATGTTAAAGCACTTTACTTTATTAGTCTTATGTCAAACTAACTAACTAAAAAAAAGAGGTTATACACACGTATACATGCACATATTATGTTGCACAGGTTGTTCATATATAATGTATATATATTTTTGGGAGTTTGTGATAGATAATCCACCAGAAAATGAAAATGATAGTACTTTAAAAGAGAAACTAGAGACTATTACAATTCAAGTAGAAAATAGATAAGAAAAAGAAGTCTCAGATTCTTTTAAAGCAACACCAAAACACAAAGAAGAAGAACAAGTTGAGCCTATAGTTTAGTTCCAGAAGTAAGACACTTATCTTAGGAGAGAAGAATAGCCTTTGCATATGTTTACTAATAGAGGATAGAGAGCCATCAACTTTCTAAGAGTCTGTGAATATCTAAGAAGCTTCTCTATGGATGACAACATTGCAAGAAAAAATTGAAGCTATTCAAAAGAACAAGACTTGGGAGCTTGTATCACTACCACATGGGAGAAAAGCCATTGGCAACAAATTGGTCTACAAGATAAGTGAGATGGTAATGAGAAGTGGAATGGTATCATGCGAGATTAGTGGTAAAAGGATATACTCAGAAAGAAGGTTTTGACTTCAATGAAATATTTTCTTGTGTAGTTCGAATGATAATAGTTTGAGTAGTCATGGCGATGTGTGCTACGTTTGACTTACAATTAAAGTAGTTAGATTTGAAAACTGCATTTCTTTATGGACAACTTGAAGAGAAGATTTATATGCTCCAACCAAAAGGTTTTAAAGAAAGAGAAAAATAGAACTTGGTTTGCATGTTGAACAAATCACTCTACAGTCTCAAACAGAGACCGAGATGTTGGTTTAAAATATTTGATTCCTTCATCGTGAGCCTTAGATACAACAGACTAAGCTTAGATCCTTGTCCTTACTACAAGAGATTTGTTGATGGTGATTTCATTATTCTGCTATTGTATGTCGATGAGATGTTAGTTATAGGCCCCAACAAATATCACATTAAAGAATTGAAGGCACAATTGGCTAGAGAATTTGAAATGAAGGACTTGGGACAAGTAAACAAGATTCTAGGGTGCAAATTCATAGAGACATAAATAATAGGAAGATTTGACTTTTTCAAAAGAATTATTTGAAGAAAATCTTGCAATGCTTCAATATGCAAGATTGTAAGCTAATTTCTACCCCTCTTCCTATTAATTTCAAGTTCTCTTCAATATGAGTCCTAGTAATAAAGTAGAGAGGATGGACATGTCTCGAGTACCTTATGCATTAACAATGGGTAGATTAATATTTCCATGATTTGTATAAAACCAAACATTGCACAAGAAATAGGAGTGGTTAGTCGGTACATGATGAATCCTGGTAAAGAGCATCAGATAACTATAAAGAGGATCATGAGATATGTCAAAGATACCTCAAATGTTGTATTATGTTGGCTTGGATTAGGCAGGTAGTTTTGATAAAACTTAGTCCACCACAAGTTATGTGTTTACTCTTACTAGAGATGATGTAACCTGGGTTTCAAAACTGCAGCTCATTGTGGCTACTTCTACAATAGAGGTAGAATATATCGCAGCTACATAAGCTAGCAAAGAGGCGATATGGTTACAAATGTCAATGGAGGAGCTCAGACATAAACAAGAGAAAATTACTCTATTTTGTGATAGTCAGAGCACTTTGCACTAATAAAGAATCCAACTTTTAATTAGAGGACAAAACACATTCAACTCTAGTATCACTTTGTTCGAGAGAAGGTAAAAGAATAAAGTGTGAATATTCAAAAAATCCAGACAGAAGACAACCTTGCAGATACAGTAATAAAGCTAATCAATACTGATAAGTTTATATAGTATCGATCCTCTATTGGCCTTGCAGAAACATAAGCAACTAAAAATGACAATTGCAGAAATGATGGAAGGGGTTACAACAAAAGTGACTTTAATTGGGAGAAATGTGAAAGTAAAGTCACTTTTGTGACTTTTGGAAAATGGTGACTTGGAAAAATGTAATGACTTCGAAAGTGGCAAGTCAACATGGATTTAGTACATGGTGATTTGACAATTGGCAAATACATTATGAAAAACTTTGAAAGCCACTATGGAACTTGATAAAATCACTTGAAATTGGAAAATTCATTCTTAAAGACTTCCAAATGCACTATGGAAACAAAAAGAGATTTCATGGCAACAATGAAAAATTGGTAGACTACCTCGTACACACTGTAATACCCAATCCTCACACTACTCACTTGGCCAATGTGATTCATGCATTACATGCTACTTATATGCTAATTTGCATTAACATTTACATGGCATCTTATGTAGCATTCTTAATTATTAGACCTCTAATGCTATCACATGATATTAGTGGTTGAGATCTTATAACCTAATTAAGAAATTCTATATTTAAATAAGAAAAAGAATAGATTGGTCAATATATCAGATATTCATAGATTATATGTTATAATTTTGAAAGTGTTAAAGGTGTTACTAGTAAGTTTATATGATTTGATTTAATTAGATCGAGGTGTTTTAAAAGTATACATCCATGAATTAATATACTTGGGATATTAGACATGATATAATGTGATTTAAGTGTCATAATACAAGGTCCATATGTGCATATGATTTTAGAAATGCAAACTAGACAATCATTTAAGAATCCAATGTCAATCAGTTTGGAGACCGAATGAACGGACATAGGAATTACCTATGGGAATGAATGGTGACTAAGATAGGTTGAAACCAAATAAAAATAGGTGAAACACACAAGATTAGAGCTGCAAGATAAGGGAGAAAATCAGATTTTACCACTACATGCCACCTCAAGCTTATACCACCTTATGCTTAGACTTTTCAAGCTAGCACCTATTCTTCACTCTTAAGCTTATAGCCATGACTTGAACCTTTTTCTACACCATTTTAGCTTCCAAATACATAGAAAAAGCTATCTAAATAGGTCCTAAGTGATTCCAACCAAAAAAGGAGGCAAAACAAGCAAAGGGGAGGAGAAATAAACAAGTTCAAGTAGAAAACTGTTGCAAGGTGAGCTTAACCTATGGGTTTGGCATGACTTTCAGATTTATTTTGAGGTTTATTGGATTATTAAGATTTGAATATTATTTATAAATGTGTTAGGATGTTATTAGATAGCTTTTGGTGCACAAAGAAAGGGTTTTTGGTTGCAAATACTTGATAGAAAACACTTGTGCTAGAAACTGTCACCTTGCTGTATTCTTATGTTTTAGGCTTCAAAAGTGTATGGTATGTTGAATAAAACCTGTAGGTATCATCATATACATGTTCATGTATGAGTTGAGAGTATTGGAATAAATTTTCATTGGTTAGAAATTACAATATGGCATGATAATTAAAGAGATGCTCAGAACTGTCTCCATCAAATTTCAGATTCTGTCCTATGTGAAGAGGACTGGTTTTGCAGCATTAAATCTATTATTTTTGGCAATAATATGACCTGGTTGTCTCTTTGTATATGTTATCTAAGTTTGGTGAAAGTTTGGGAGTGATTGAATATACATAAGGGTGCCAAAATCATTAATGTTATGAAATGCGTAAAACTGTCACGGTAGGAAAAATCTATTTCAGTATGCTGTCAAGGGAGCTGAACTTGGGAAGCTATATCCATAATTTTTGGCCATTATATAACATGTTTACATTTTTTTTTGTGTTATCTAAGTGTGATAAAAATTTGGGAGTGAATGAATATGTCTAAGGGTGTTAAAATCATTATGCAAATTAATGTGGCAGCAAGAAAATGTGAAGTTGTGAATCTGTCCCATTTGGTTCATTAACATGTTCCAGCATAGATGTGGTGCATTTGATCCCTAACATTTAGGGAAATGTTGTAAGAGTTATAATACATCAATTAAGTGAGGTTAGTATACATTTAAGATGTGGAACAAAGGTACGTAGAAGGTTGTATTTGGTTATAGTTTCTAAGCGTTAAGTTTGTTTAATTAAATTGAGATTCAAGATCTCTATACTACATTAGGTATATGAACATGCTAATTGAGGATGGTGATTGATATCTTGTATTTTTATAGATTATTTCACATATAGGGTTAGAGAGTAATACTTAAGAAACCTAGAGGTAACACACAACCAATTAAAGGTAAGTAAAGATTCATTTGCAACTACAATGCATAGACATAGTAAATGTGTGATTTATATATAATACCATAGACCATATGTGCATAGCAGAGGGCATACATTACTATCATTCATGTCCATTGAGCATACATCCATGGGCATTGGCACGTGCATGCATCATATACGAGCATTGTGATAAATCTTGCATTACACGGCATGATTTTGAGAAAGGAAAATATTTTGCTAACTACTACTAGTGCATCGAAGCATGCATGGATTTGCATGGTTGTATACATGAATTTGCAGGTTTGCGTGCATGGATTTGTATGCATATGAGTATGCATGAATTTGTATGCTTATATGATTATTGGCCATTGGATTTTGGCGATATATAGAGCTCTTTTCCAGTGCATGAGATAGTAGCATTGGTCAGGGGCCCAAGAAAGAAATGATTTTGAGAGAAATGTTTTGATGCACGAAATTGCATTATGGGCATAGCATTTTGAGATGCATGAATTGATATTGTGGATTATTCTTTGACATGAATAATCTTTACTTACTGAGCGTTAGTTCATATAGTTTTTGTATTGTAGGTGAGTCTAGTGATACTTGATACCATGGACTTACTGGGCAAGCCGTTGGGGTTTCTACAGCTTTTGAGGATCAATGTATATGGATGATGACCTGTTGGGTTGTGTTGTGGGCATATTCTAATTTTTACATTCATTATTATTATGTAAATTGCTGACTATATATAAACAGTGATTTTTCTATATACAGGGTTATATGTGAGAAAACACTTTACTGTTTCTCATAGTGCTACATTTGACAAAAGTAAATATATATATATACACACATGTGCTACTTTGTCAAAATTATTGTTATTTCAATATCTATTTTTAGTGTTGGGGGGGGGGGGTGTTACACACACCACCTATTCAAGCTTATAAATAGGTGTTGTACTTTGGTCCTAAATATTTATGTTTTTCCTTTGGGTGTTTCTCCTCTTATAGAGGATTGTTGTAATCCTTTTTACAATAGTGAAATCCTTCTACAATTTGCCCGTAGTTTTTACTCCAATTTGTTTGGAGCTTTTCCACTTAAAAACTCTAATGTTCATCATTTTAACTTATTTTCTCATTTCTACTTCAGGTGTACGTCTATGCTTCATACCATAACTTGATAACAACATATGGGATAATCCTCCATATTCAGTAAATTGTTTTAAACAATGTTGTCTAATGTTTTGTTATCTTTTTTTTTTCTTTTTTTTTTAATCTATTGAAAAATTTACATCTTTTTGCATGGATTTTTTTAATATATTTTTGTGTTTATTTTCAATGGTTAAATGCATGGTTTCAATTACTATTGTCTTTTTTGTGTGTTTATGGTTACATTCGTTATGTTCATAATTACTCACATTTTTATTTTTTTTTATTATTTCCTTTAGTTTTTCCTTTCTTTTATGTTTCAATCACTGCTATTCATGAGATTGTTGGCTTTGTCATTTGGATTTTTATTAGAAAAGTTATCATACTAATGAATTTCATTTAACTTGGAAAGAGTGCCTTAATGTGAACTAGTTAATAATTTAATAATGACTCTATATTAGATATGTCAAATATCAAATAATATGACTTAATTAACAAAGCTTGCATTATACTCTTTAATCCTAGTTCTCTTTACCACACAATTATTACAATATGAAGTATTTTGTAATACTCAATTATCTCCTGCATAACCAATAATAAGCATCTTACATAAATATGCATCTACTCAATACGCATTATTGGATTATGGCATACAAATAACATGATTGCATGAACATTAATAATTGTTACTATATGCTCAGTTATGCTTTAACATGCATTAGTACATGAAATATGAGATCAAACTTTTGGTTCTTGATTTAACATATTCCTTAAGTACATTTTTACAGTGAAAAGCTTGGTATCTCAATTAAGAAAGATTGATGTGTTGAATGGCCATGAAATGAGTTATTTGTATTGCTCCATAATTGTTACATTCTAAAGTGATTATTTGCCTAAATATTTGCTTGAAATATGTTACATTTAGCTAAGAACTAAAATTATGCAAAATGGTGCAATTTGATTGGTTGGTTGACTAGGTTGTATGAAATCATTCTAAACCGCATTGCACTTAATTATAACACCAAAGAATTAATTTTGTTATCTCCCTAGCCCATAAACGTGGCTCTTTGTATGAGAAGACACCAAGCATGAGTCAACCAATCATCACCCTCCACTTACTTCTCTTTGAAATGTCCAAAAAGGCATTTTTAGCCATATTTCCTCGTGGAAATTTCTAAAAAACAACCGGCCTTCTTTTCCAAAATTTTTCCCAAATCTCTATGCTCTCTTACTCACAAAAACATTGAATTCAATCTATAAGAATCCATAGAACACAAAGTAGAACAAGTTTCCATCCTTTTAAACTTGAAAATCGTTGATTTTTAAGCTTAATTCCAATTTAATCAAGGTATATTCACTTTGAATATTTCTTATGATGAATTTGTAGTATCTTGGATGGTTACATGTTTTAGTATATTTTTGTATGATTGAAAACTTCAGTGGGTTACACTTGAAGCCAAAACTAAACTAGTTAAGTTAGTTTCTAGCAAAATTGATAGCCTTATGAAATATGCTTAATTTCCTTGTTTCTATTGATCTTGTAATGCTTATATTATGTTTGGAAGTGCCTACAAATGATTGTGAACAATAGCAATTAGGTTGCTTAATTGAAAGAAAGAATCAATTTAAGTTAGAATCGAGTTTACTCATATTATTTTGGATTGTGTTCAAGTTTTGGGGGCTACCCTAATATTTATGTTTGGATTATTAGTTATTTAATGTCTTGAATTAGTAGTAAAATATGGAGTATGCATTGTTTTTGAGGTTATGTAAAGATTGAAAAGTGTATGTGATTTTAATTAGAATAGATTTTGTGATTTATTAAAAGGTACGTGATTTGATTATGTTAGGCCTTTAAAACATCCTATCTTCCAATGGACTTGATGTAATTTGAAACATTCATTGGCTGTATCACAAGAATCATATAATGTTGTTCATGTTTTAATGTGATTGTCATTATTTATCAAATGATGTAATGTTTGATGCATTTATGGTTCAAGAAGCATGATACTATATTAAGAATATAATGAGGTTTTGAAAAGGAAATATGGTACTTGATTAATGGTCGGGTAGGCAAGGGACATGGGAGGGAACAAATGGTGGCAAATACTTGAGGTTGAAAAACTGATATAGAAAAACCACAATGAATGAAACAGAATACAGCTAATACCTGAGGTTGAAAGATCAAGTATGAAAACCCCATATTATTTCTCTTGTTGGCCAATCATTATGAACAAGTTTCGAAAACTATGGTCTATCGCTATTAATTAGGTACCACACTTCATGGGCCCTAAAGAATGATTTATGAATGAAAGTTATTCAATTGAATAATGCATTTAATTATTTATGTGACTTGCATGTATGCTATTCGTTATTGCATCAATTTCACCTTATTGAGCCTTTAGCTCATTAGATTCATGTGATGCAGGTGGAAATGTACAACTTTAAAGGCTGACTGAGTCTCTATAGTGGTCGGATAGAGATTTGTTCATATGTCATGCTTCGAGCTGTTTTGAAGTCTATTTTAAAAACTCTATTTTGTTTTTAAATAAATGTTCTGTTATGGTTTTGTAAACAGATGTACTCAATTTTAATTTATGTATATGGTGTGTTTAAAATTAAATAAAATAACAAATGAATTCAAGTTATTTCTCTTATAGCTAAAAAAAAGAATTTTTATTAAAACCTTAACTCTAGTATTGAATAAAAGTTAATGTAATGTCCAATTCTCTCCTACATAACCAATAATAAGCATTTTGCATGAATATACATCTAATCACTATGTATTACTGAATTATGGCATACAAATAGCATGATTGTACGAACTTGAATAATTGTTATTATATGCTCTAGTTATGCTTTAATATGCATTAGTACATGAAATATAAGATCATACTTTTGTTTCTTGATTTAACATATTCCTTGAGTGCCTTTTTGCAGTGAAAAGCTCGATATCTCGGTTAAGAAAGATTGATGTATTGAATGGCCATGAAATAAATTATTTGTATTGCTCCATACCAGTTATATGCAAAAGTGATTAATTACCTAGATATTTACTTGAAATATGTTACATTTGGCTAAAAACTAAAAGTATGCAAAATGGTGCAATTTGATTGGTTGGTTAACTAGGTTGCATAAAACTATTCTAAACTGCATTGCACTTGATTATAACACCAAAGTATCAATTTTTGTCATCTCCTAGCCCATGAATGTGGCTTTTGGCATGAGAAGACACCAAGCATGATGTAACCAATCATCACCCTCCACTTACCTCTCTTTGAAAGGTCAAAGAAATTATTTTCATCCATATTTCTTGTGGAAGCACCTCAAAAATGACCAGCCCTTATTCTCCTAAGTTTATCCCAAATTTCTACACTCTCATACTCACAAAAATTGAATTCAATCCATAGGAATCTATAGAACACAAACTAGAACAAGTTTCCACCATTTTAAGCTTGAAAACCGTTGATTTTGAAGTTTAATTCCAACTTAATCAAGGTATATTCTTTTTCAATATTTCTTATGATGAAATTGTAGTATCTTGGATGGTTACATGTTTTAGTATGTTTTTGTATGATTGAAAACTTAAGTAAGTTACACTTGAAGCCAAAAAACCAAGCTACTTAAGCTAATTTTTAGCAATATTGATAGTCTTGTGAAATTGTTTAATTTACTTGTTTCTATTGATTTTGTAATGCTTATATTATGTTTGGAAGTTTCTTTGAATGATTGAAAATAATAGCAATTAGTTTGCTTAATTGAAGGGTACAATCAATTTAAGTTAGAATTGAATTTACGTCATGTTAATTTGGATTGTGTGCATATTTTAAGGGCTACCCTAATAATTATGTTTGAATTATTTGTTATTTAATGGCTTCCCTAATATTTAATGTCTTGAATTAGTAGTAAAATATGGAGTATGCATTGTTTTTAAGGTTATGTAATTGATATGAAATTATTTACAAAAGATTGAAAAGTGTATATGAACTTCAACTAGAATAGACTAAATGATTTATAAAAAGGATATTAAATGGTACATGATTTGATTATGTTAGGCCTTTAACACATCCTATCTTCCAAAGAGAATGGTCTTTTCACTTTCTATAAAGTGGACTTGAGGTAAGTTGAAGCTTTCATTTGCTGTATCACAAGAATCATATAATGTTGTTCATGTTTTAATGTAATTGTTATTATTTGTCAAATGATGTAATGTTTAATACATTTATGGTTCATGAAGCATGACACTATTAAGAATATAATAAGGTTTTTAAAAAGAAAGTATGGTACTTGATTGATGGTCGGGTAGACAAGGGACGCGGGAGGGACCGGCGGACCCAACAAATGGTGGCAAATACTTGAGGTTGAAAAACCGGTATAGGAAAGCCACAATGAATGAGATAGAATACGACTAATACCTGAGGTTGAAATACCAAGTATGGAAATCCCGTATTAGTTCTCTTATTGGCCAATCATTATGAACAGGTTTCGAAAACTATGGTTTATCGCTATTAGTTAGGTACCACACTTCAAGGGCCCTAAAGAATGATTTATAAATGAAAGTTATTAAATAGAATATTACATTTAGTGAGTTATGAGATGTGCATATATGTTATTTGTTATTATATCAGTTTCATCTTACTGAGCCTTTAGCTCATTAGATTCATGTGATGCAGGTGAAAATGTACAGGTTTAGAGGTTGACTGAGTCTCTAGAGCGGCCGGATAGAGATTTGTTCATATGCCATGATTCAACCTGTTTTGTAGTTTATTTTGAAAGCTTTGTTTTGTTTTTAAATAAGCCACTCTATTATGGTTTTGTAAACAAATGTACTCAGTTTTGATATATGTATATGGTGTGTTTAAAATGATTCAAGTTCTTTCTCTCATAGCTAAAAATGGGAACTTTTATTAAAAACCATAACTCTAGTAATGATGAAAAATTAAAATTTCTTAACTTAACTGTATCAGCTTGTTTAGGCTCTGCACTTAGGTTAAGGGGTGTTATAGTTAATATTTCTTGACTACACTATATCAACTTATTTAGGTTCTGCAGTTAGGTTAAGGGATGTTACAGTTTGTGGTATCAGAGCGGAGGTTTAGTCGTTTCTGAAGATATAAGAAGGCATATGAACACATCATAACTGATAAACTCAGTCAACTATTTATTTATTTGCTTTTATGTTTACTTGATTGGATTTCATTTTATGTTATTATCATGATTATGCATTTATTATTGGTGAATGAATAGAATGAGATTGAGCAATGCATATCAGGTCATGGCACCAAAAAAGAAGATAATGGATAATCATGAGGGTAATCATAGTTTGGTGAATAATTTGATTGATCTCATTCAACAACAGACTAGAATGCATGGTAAATAGATACAACAATTGCTAGATATGCAACAAAGAAGCTAAGAATAGAATCAACGACTTCCTCCACCACAAGCTTAATAGGATACTTCACATGTTGTGTATGAGAAATTTAGAAAGATGGAACCTGTTGATTTTAATGGTAGGTCTAATCCCATGGTTGTAGAGGAATGGGTGAAATCTTTGAACACTATCTTTGACTACATGTGAATTAATGATGCTGAGAAGGTACTCTGTGCAATTTTCTTGTTGAAGAAGGATGCTAGAACTTGGTGGGAAGGAGCTAAGCTTGCAGTGAATATGGAATAGCTAACTTAGGAGAGGTTTAAAACAATCTTTTATGATAAGTATTTCACCAGAGATGCTAGGTCGCTCAAAGTAAAAGAATTCCTAGAGTTAAAACAAAGAGTGATGTCTGTATGTGATTATGGGCAAAAATTTGAAGAGGGTTGCAAGTATGTGCCATACTTCACTCGAGACAACAATGAGAAGATGGATCATTTCCTAAGGGGCCTTAATCCTAAAATTAGAAGAGATGTGAGAATATCTTCAGTAACAAAGTTCAGAGAACTAGTGGACAAAGCTTTGATGGCTGATGTAGATAAGAAAGAGATTGAGAAATTTCATCAATAAAAGAAGCAAGTATTCATCCCAAAAATCTGAATCAGTGGAAGAAAGGAGAGCAAAAATCAAACCAAGAGAATGAAAAGCTTCCTAGAGTTGGACAGACTTCTACTGCAGTTTAAAGGCTTAAATGTGCTAAGTGTGGAAGAATTATTTTGGAGAATACTTTAGTGGTTCTCATTGTTTTAAGTGTAAAAAGCCTGGACATATAGTAAAGGATTGCCAATAGTGCAGGGGAGAGTATATGCAATGACATAAGAACAAGCTGATGCAGATACTTCTGTAGTCATAGATACTATTTTAATTTTTAGGATACCTACAAATGCATTGATAGATTCTGGATCTACGCATTCATTAGCATCACGTGCATTTGTGAGAAAATTGGGCATTACACCAGATTTATTAAAAGTAAAGTACAATGTGACTGTTCCATCTGGGGAAGAATGGATTCCAACCAAATGCTAAGGGCTTGTTCTATTCAGATTAGTGATATGACTCTCTATGCGGATTTTATTATTTTATCGATGCCAAATTTTTGAGGTTATTCTAGGTATGGATTGTTTTACCAAGAAGATTATAGTTTTTCAGTCACCCCGAGAAGAACAGTTTGTGTTTAGTGGTACCTCATTGTCACGGTCCTTACCAATTATAACTGCTTTGAAAGCTCAAAATATGTTGAATAAAGGTTGTATTGGATATTTGAAAAGTGTCCTAGACACCTCGATCGAAGCATAATTAAAGCCAAAAAATGTAGATGTGGTTTAAGAATTTCTTGAGGTATTTCTAGATGAGTTATCGAGACTGCCACCAGATCGACAAATTGAATTTGTGATTGATGTTATGCCAGGGACTACCCCTATTTTTAAAGTACCATATCGAATGGCACCAACTAAGTTGAAAGAGTTAAAAGTTCAATGCAAGAATTGCTTAATAAGGGTTTTATTTGCCCTAGTTATTCTTCTTAGGGAACATCTTTGTTGTTCATGAAAAAGAAGGATGGTACATTACGGTTGTGCATTGATTATAGAGAGTTGAATAAAGTAACAGTCAAGAATAAGTATTCACTTTCAAGAATAGATGATTTATTTGATCAATAATTTATTCTAAGATTGATTTGCACTCTGGGTGTTATCAATTGGTTGTATTCTGAACAAGGTATGGACATTATGAATTTCTAGTGATGCCTTTCAATTTAACCAATGTCCCTACAACTTTTATGGATCTAATGAATAGTGTATTCAACCAATATCTCGATAAATTTATGATTGGGTTTATTGATAACATCCTAATTTATTCATAGGATAAAGAAGAGCACAAGGAACATTTGAAGATTGTGTTGCAGATTCTTAAGGAAAAACATTTGTATGCTAAATTCAAGAAGTGCAAATTTTAGCTTGAGCAAGTGATATTCCTAGGTCATGTAGTATCCAAGAATTGTATTTTCATTGATCCAAGGAAGGTAGAAGCTATCACTGAGTGGCTAACACCAACAAATATATTAGAAGTAAGGAGTTTCTTGGGATTAGTATGGTACTATCGACAATTTATTCAGGGGTTTTCAAAGATAGCAACTCCATTAACAATGTTGACAAGAAAGAATGTGAAGCTCTTGTGGACCGATCTTGTGAAAGAAGTTTTCAGGAATTGAACATAAATTGACTACAACTCCTATTCTTACCATTCCAATAGGAAATGGTGGATTTGTGGTGTATAGTGATGCTTCAAAAAATGGTTTGGGTGTTATTTTAATGCAAATTGGGAAGGTTATTACGTATGCTTCAAGGGAATTGAAGAGTATGAAAAGAATTACCTAACCCATTATTTGGAACTTGTTGCTGTGGTTTTTTCTTTGAAAATCTAGAGACATTATTTGTATGGTGAGAAGTGTGAGATTTACACAAATCACAGAAGTTTGAAATACTTCTTTACCTAAAAAGAATTGAATATAAGACAACATAGATGGTTAGAACTTGAGAAGGATTATGATTGCGTGATCAACTATCATCCTAGTAAAGTGAATGTGGTTGCGGATGCAATGAACATAAAATCCACGTCTTCTCTTTTTGTCATACAAAAGTCAATATTATTGGATTTGTAGAGATTAGAACTTGAAATTGTACCTAAAGGAAAAAGTGTTCATTATCAGCCTTAGTGTTGAAACCTGCACTTAAAGATAGAACTAAAGAAGGTCAAAAGGGGATATGTATTTGTGTAGATTAAAAAGAAAGATTGATGCCGGAAAGAGGTTAGACTTCTCTGTTACCGATGATGAAATTATTCGATATAAAGGAAGACTGTGTGTCATTTAACAAAGCCATAAAAGGAGATATTTTAGAAGAAGCTCATACTACTCCCTACTCGGTACATCCAGATAGCACAAAAATGTATAAAAACTTACAACAACATTATTGGTGGCCTAAAATGAAGAGAGAGATATAGCAAAATTTGTGGTTGAATGTCTAACTTGTCAACAAGTTATGATTGAACATCAAAGACCATCCGGGTTGTTGAAGCCTTTATTGATTCTAGAGTGGAAATTGGAGCACATTATAATGGACTTTGTGCTTAGATTACCTAAAACTCAAAAGAGTTATAATTCCATATGGGTGATTGTTGATAGATTAACTAAATCTATCTATTTTCTTCTAGTGAAATCCACATACAATATGGATCAGTATGCTCAACGATATATTAAAGAGATAGTCAGATTACATGGAGTGCCAATTTCAATAGTGTCCAATAGAGATCCTAAGTTTATATCTATATTTTGGAAGAGCTTACACAATACCATGGGAACAAAACTGGCATTTAGTACAACATTTCATCCACAAAGTGATGGATAATTAGATAGGGTTATTTAGATATTAGAGGATATGTTAAGAGTTTATGTGCTATATTTTCAAGAAAGTTGGGATGCAAAACTTTCATTAGTGGAGTTTACTTATAATAATAGCTATCAATCAATGATTGGAATGACACCTTACGAAGCATTGTATGAAAGGTAATATAGATCTCCAGTTCATTGGGATGAAGTTAGAGAACGAAGCCTACTTGGTCCGAAAATAGTTCAATATACCGCTAAGGTAGTGGAGAAGATATGAGAGAGAACAACGATCACATAAAGTAGATAGAAAAGTTATGCAGATAAATGAAGAAAAGATCTAGAGTTTGCCATTAGGGACCATGCGTTCTTAGCTCCCATGAAAGGTGTTATGAGATTTGGAAAGATAGAAAAACTCAGCCCAAGGTATGTGGGCCCATTCGAGATTCTTGAAAGAGTTGGTGATAAAATTTGTAGAGTGGCCTTACCTCTGTCATTATCTAGTATTCACAATATTTTTCATATGTCTGTGTTGAGGAAGTACATTTTAAACCTCTCGCATGTGTTGAGTTATGAGCCGTTGGAATTAACTTCTGATTTAACTTATAAAGAGAAACCATTGCAAATTTGGGATCGGAAGAAAAAAAAGTTGAGAACAAAAAAGTTTCAACTTGTTAAAGTGTTATGGAGAAATCATTCTATAAAAGAGGCCACGTGGGAAAGAGGAGAAGAAATGCAGAGCAAGTATCCGGAATTATTTGGTACGTTAAATTTCGAGGACGAAATTTTTATAAGGAAGGATTGTAATGCCCAATAATCTCCTACATAGATAATATTAAACATTTTGCATGAATATGCATCTAATCAATACACATTATCTGATTATGGCATATAAATAACATGATTGCACGAACATGAATAATTGTTACTATATGCTCCAGTTATGCTTTAACATGCATTAGTATATGAAATATGAGATCAAACTTTTGGTTCTTGATTTGACATACTCCTTAAGTGCCTTTTGTAGTGAAAAGTTCGGTATCTCGATTAAGGAAGATTGATATGTTGAATGACTATGAAATGAGTTATTTGTATTGCTCCATACTTGTTATATTCTAAAGTGATTATTTGTCTAAATATTTACTTGAAAGAGGTTACATTTGGCTAAGAACTAAAAGTATGCAAAATGGTGTAATTTGATTGGTTGGTTGACTAGATCACATGAAATCAGTCTAAACCATATTGCACGTCATTACAACACCAAAGCATTAATTTTTGTCATCTCCCTAGCCTATAAACGTGGCTCTTTACATAAGAAGACACCAAGTATGAGTCAACCAATCATCACTCTCCACCTGCCTCTCTTTGAAATGTCAAACAAGTTATTTTTAGCCATATTTTCTTGTGGAAGCTTCTCACAAATGACCGACTTTCTTTTCCAAAGTTTTTCTCAAATTTTTATACTCTCTTACTCACAAAAAATTAAATTCAATCTGTAATACCTATTACTCAACAACTATATATAAAGTATAATTTGACATGATAGAACTTGTGTGTACGTATGATTTTTTTTTTGTGTAACACTTTAAGAAAAGATAAATTACTTTTTACACACACAACCCTATTTAAAATACTTCCTCACATATGTCCTGTATATAGTAGGATCAATATTTATATAGAAGCACAACACCCACAACGACCACAATATTTACATACTTGTTTACAGTAAAGTTTTAAAAGCGAAATATAGTACCGGTCTAAAAATATAATATAACAGACTCAAAATACAACAAGCCAACAAAATAAACCAATAGTCGTCATCCATATACACACTCCCTCAAACACCTACAAAGCTTCAACAGTAGCCTAGCCAGCAAAAGATACTTCAAACACACCTACAATGCATAAACTATATGAGCTAACACTAAGTAAGTAAAAAATATGCATGTCAAATAATAATCCACAATATCAAGTCATGCATCTCAAAATGTTATGCCCACAATGCAATTCCATGCATCAAAACATTTCTGTCAAAATTATTTCTTTCTTGGGCGCCTGACCAATACTACTATCGCATGCATCAGAAAATAGCTCTGCATACCGCCATAATCCAATGACCAATAATGATGATTTAAGCATGTAAATCCATACATACTCATAAGCATGCAAATCCATGCACACGAACCTGCAAATCCATACATACAACCATGAAAATCCATGCATACTTCGGTACACTAATAGTGGTTAGCAAAATATTTTTCTTTCTCAGAATCATGCTGTGCAATGCAAGATTTATCACAATGCTCGTATATGATGAATGCATGTGCCAATGCCTATGTATGTATACTCAATGGACATGAATGACTGTAATGCGTGCCCTTTGCTATGCACATATGATCTATGATATTACATATAAACCACACATTTATTATCTCTATGCATTATAGTTGTAAATGAATTTTTACTTACCTTTCACTTGGTTGGTGGCTTAGTTTAAATTTGTTTAGTGTTCCTCTCTAACCTTAGATGTAAAATAGCCTGTAATAGTACCCAACATTAAGCACCATTCCCAATTTGGCAATTTGAACGCACAAAATCTCATACTAACACCATAAATACCAACCTATCTAGGTAAGAATCAAGCTTTCACAAACTAGAACCCAATATAGTCCCTCAAATACCTTAATTTATCATCTTAGATACATTTAAACATCTTGTAATTGAAGTATTATCACTCTAATAGCATGTACCTAATTGTTAGAACTCAATAGCAACATGTTTAAATTGAAACATGCTAAGTTATCAAATGGGACAGATTCACATTTTCATATTTTCCTATTGTCCAATTTGGTTACATGCTAACTTTAACAGCCTTAAGCATATCCAATTACTCTCAAATTTTTATCACTTAGATAAAATATAGAGAAATGTAGTCATATTATAGAATTGACTAATATTATATATCGATCTAAACTCATATATAAACACATATATGTTGAAATATATAGGGTTTAATCAAGTTATTATACATATATATAGTTTTAAAGACAAAAATCAGCAAGTACATAGTTTCTATCCTTAGTGATTTCTATTGTGATTTTGCAACTAAAAATCCTTCTTTTGTGAATTATAAGACCATAAATAACATTCTAACTGTTAGAGTAGGATGCCCAACACCCCAATTAGATTGGGTGTATTATACTCTTTTGCTTTTGTAAAGATAATCTTATTGGGAATCATATTCATAAAAAGGCATTTTCTTTATCTTATGTCTTGCATTTTTTAATTCTGCATATTAGATAAAGTCCTTAAACCAAATATAGCTAAGGGGCATGGTCGCACATATGATGGCGATCATGAAACATGCCTCTAAGACTTTGGTCTTAAATAAATTCCGAGTCGAGAGCTTTTTGAGATGGGATATCAAAAAACTCAGTAAAACTCATACATATAATACACGCTCGTGAGATAAGGATGTCACATTCCATTGGCATTAGCGTAGAGACATAAGTGCATGTATGTGAATGCTTGTTAGGGAACAAGTACACCGAATATGGCCCGCAAGAAATTTTTAGTTGGAGGCTTTGCCCGTCGAAATAAGAATTTCTGTGTTGCGATAGTACATGACTAGTCCTCAAACTTGAGACACAATGGTAGCCTTGTGCGCATCCTGCAGCACTTTGATATATCTTCTGATTACTTGACAATCACAAAAGGGGTACATTAGGTGTTGCACTGGTGTGCATGGAGGTTTGTCAGTAGTCAACATAGAATTCGACACTTGCCTTTTTAAACAAGGGAATCTCCTGTATTTTCATAGTTCATAATTCAAAGACCTTGGCCAAGGCAGTATGAATTGTGATTCATCAAGAATCATTGGAATTTGAAATGAGATCACAGTTATTGAATCATTTAGGGTTTTGACTTATAATCCATGCCTTAAATTCAATCAGGAGATTAGCCGTCGAAAGGACCGTACGTGTATGGTACTCGCAACTGAAATAGGTTTACTCGCTATTTCACCTAAGACTAGTTTGCTATGATTACTTGCTAGATGTTTTCATGGATAGTGAGGTTCTTGGAATTAAGGAGTTGATTCCAAGCGAATTAATTAATTGGATTAGTTAATTGAAATATTTTTTATTCATAAGTTGCAAATGTTGCAAACCCACTACTAGCTTAGTAGTGAACCTGAGAGGGTCACACATCTATATGGAAAGTAATATTTCTAATTTTAGATTTTATCCAATGGTTGAAAATTAATTAATTAATACTGATCAATTAATTAAGGGTTCTATTTAATTTAATAGTTAAATTAAATTATTTAATTAAGTAATTAGATTATTTAATTGGACCTAATTTGACTAGGAAGTCTAATTGAAGTATAAATTAATCAATTGGATTGATTTAATTAGGATTGAATCAATTGAATTGATTTGGGGATTTTTGAGTCCAAACCCAAAATAAATGTGGATCACTTAAGAAGCCCACTAAAGTATGAAGAGAATAAATTAAATAAATATAATTTATTTAATTAACATATTTATAGATAAATAAATATAGTGACCAATGTTAGAGGATAAAATAGGCCACTAAGATTTAATTTATGTATAAATATAATTATAGTATATATATATGATATATATCTATCCTGATATTATTTAAAGAGTTCAAATTAATATCAACAATGTATGTAGACAATTTTTATGATTAATGTAGTTCAAATTAGTCCACATACAATAGAAGAGTGAAAAGAGAAGAGTTTTTGGAAGATTTGGAATCCTTCCAAGATAAGGTTTTGAAATAGTTCAAAATAGAAAAACTTTCCAAGAGTTGGAAAAGGATTAAAATTTTCAGCCCTATATATATGAGGGATGAAAATTACATAATTCAATTCAAAAATTTGAGCAAAAATATTTTGTTTAAAGTCTTCTATTTTTACTCTTAAAGAAAAGAAAAGAAAGAAAAAGAAAATCAATTTCTTGTTATTTTCTTCATATTATTGTTTCAAGAACTTAAAGAATCAATCTTTATTGTTTTTGAAAATATACTCCGGTTCTAGATTAGTAAACAATTAAAAGGATACTAGTGAATCCTTTTGATTAGTGTTGCTTTTCGTATCGTGACCCTAATAGAGGGGAGACACTTGGATCCCTGCGAGTTCTGATAGTTTAGGATAAGCAATTGATTGCTTCATTCCCTACAACAATCGGAGTGCACGAAAGGTATAATCCGATTTTATATTTATTTATATATTCACTTGAATAAGCTCGATCGTTAAAATCGCTTTCGAATCAAAGGGGTTAAATTTATGTTTGATAAAAAAATTAATTTTCCGCTGCGTATACCCCTGTGATTATAGCGAACCCAACACTAACATGATTATAAACAATAATGGAAGCTTTATAAATCATAAACCATCAAATAATTCAAGAATTGAAATCAAAACATGAGTTAAACTCACTTATGCACAATTATAAGTTTCTACTTGGTCCTCCCTTGCTTTCCTTTACTTCCTTCACTCTTTTCTTTACTTGAAGCACTTGAGAGTAACTTCTAAAATTCAATATGGAGGTTTGGAAATAGCTTGAGGTGGCAAGCTTGAGGTGTCTAGTGGTGATTCAAATCTGATGTTACTCACACCTTATACATCTGTAATCTAATGTTTCTCATTATTGATTTATCTATTTACAATCTATTTTAATTTTTGTATGATCGGATAATAAATTCTACCCTAATTTCTTAATTGTTTATTTGATCTCTAAACCGATTGGTATCCGATTCTTAAATAATTATCTTGTTTGTATTTCTAAAATCATATGCATATATGGACCTTGTAATATGACACTTAAATCACATTATATCCCAAGTATGTTAATTTACAAATATATACTTTTGAAATAATTTGATCAAATCAAATTAAACCATATAAACTTACTAGTGACACCTTTAACACTGCAAAAAATTATAACATGTAACCTAGAAATATTCATTATATTGATACCTAATTTTGTTCTTATCCCAATGTAGAATTGACCATTTAGTTTATGGGATTCAATAATCAATACCATGCGAGAGCTTCAAAATTAAGTTAAATGATTAAGAACGCCGTATATAATAAAATTAATTATACGATGTCAATATAAATGTAAATAGCATGTAATTAATATGTAATGTATGAATCATATTTGGCTAGGTGAGTAGTAAGAGGCTTGGGTATCATATCCTCCCTCCTTATAAAAATTTCATCTCCAAAATTTCACTTATCAAAAAAAGTTCAGGATACTTAGTTCTCATTTCATCCTCCCTTTCCTAAGTGGCCTCTTCTATTGATTAGTTTCTCCATAACAATTTAACTAATGGAATCTCTTTATTTCTTAGCTGTTTCACTTCCCGTAACAAAATTTGTACAAGCTTTTCTTCGTTGCTTCAAATTTGCCTTTAATTCCACTGGTTAATTCTTCAGAATGTGAGAGGGATTAGCAATATATTTCCTCAGCATAGACACATGAAATATATTATGTATTTGGGACATAGATGCCAGTAGATCCAGTCTGTAAGCAACATCACCAATTCTTTCAATCATAGATAATGGGCCGATGTATTTAGGACTCAATTTCCCTTTTTTCCCAAACTACATGATGCACTTCATTGGTGCTACTTTAAAAAACACCTGATCTCCTACCGCAAACTCTAATGCCCTTCTTTATCGATCTGCATAACTTTTCTACCGATTTTGGGTAATTTGTATTCTTTGTTGAATTTGTGACACGGCTTTACTCATCTCTTGAATCATATCTAGGCATAGAGTTACTTTTCACCAACTTCATCTTATTGTATAGGAGACCTACACTTTTTGCCATATAATGCTTCATAGGGAGCCATTCCAATGCAAGTCTGATAGTTGTTGTTGTACAAAAACTACACCAAAGGTAGGAATTTATTCTACTGAAGGCTCTGAGCATATCTTCTAATGTCTGTATTGTTCATTTAGATTGCCCATCCGTCTGAGGATGATATGTTGTACTAAACGATAACAATGTTCTAAAGCTTTATGTAAACTTCTCCAAAAAGCAGACAAAAATCTCGAATCTCTATTAGAAATTATAGACAATGGCATACCATAAAGCGTGATAATCTCCTGAACATATAATTGGGCATAGCGATCTATGAAATAGGTAGAACATATGGGAAGAAAATGAACAGACTTGGTCAATCTATCAACGATAACCTAAATAGCATCATAACCCTTAGTAGTCTTTGGCAAACCAGTTACAAAATCCATGGTGATCCTTTCCTATTTCCATTTTGGAATGAGTAGAGGTTGCAAAGTCCCTGCAGGTCTTTGATATTTGACCTTTATCTTCTAACATGTTAGACATTGCTCTACATACTGGACGATGTTCTTTTTCATACCCGGCCACCAATAATGCATTTTCAAGTCTCTATACATCTTGGTAGCCCCTGGATGCACCGAATAAGGGGTTGAATGTGCCTCTTTTAAAATATCTTCCCAAATGTTATCAACATTTGGCACACAAAACCACTCTCTAAATTATAAAATATCATTTTGAGTCATCTCAAATTCAGGAGACTTCCCTACAGCAACATATTTTTTCATCTTGATGAGGTATTCGTCATCTCGTTGTCCTTGTTTGATCCTGTTAATTAGCGTAGGCTGAAGTATCAGGGTTGCCAACTTTACCTCTATTACTCCTGTATGTAAGATCTCTATATTCATTTTCTGCAACTCATTCAGTTTCAGTTTCTGAATTAAAGCCATAGCTATTGTACTTTGTGTGGATTTTTGGCTTAACGCATCAGCTACAACATTAGCTTTACGAGGGTGGTAATTGATCACACAATCATAATCTTTTACCAATTCTAATCATCACCACTGCTGCATATTCAACTCTTTCTACGTGAAGAAGTATTTGAGGCTCTTGTGATCCGAATAGATCTTGCACCATTCACCATATAGATAATGCCTCTATATTTTAAGTGTAAATACCATAGTAGCAAGTTCCAAGTCATGTGTGGGGTAATTCTTTTCGTACTCTTTAAGTTGTCTGGATGCATACATAATTACTTTTCCATTCTGCATCAGTACACATCCTAATTCATTCTTCGACGCGTAACTGTAAATTATGAATCCTCTAGTACCTGATGGAATTGAGAGAATAGGTACTGAAGTCAACCTCTTTTTCAGCTCCTGGAAACTTTGCTCACACATATCCATCCATCTAAACATCACCTCTTTTTTGGTTAATTATGTCAGTGACATAGCAATCTTGGAGAATCCCTCCATGAATCTCCAGTAATATCCAGCTAAACTTAGAAAACTGCACAACTCTGAAGGATTAGTAGGTTGCGTCCAATTGTTGATAGCTTCAACTTTACTTAGATCTACTGATATTCCCACTCCTGATATAATATATCCTAGGAATATCACGCGATCCAACCAGAACTCGCATTTCTTGAATTTGACGTATAACTACTTCACTTTCAGGACCTCCAATACTTGTCTCAAATGTGCAGTATACTCTTCTTTAGTTCTGAAGTAAACTAGAATGTCATTGATAAATATGATAACAAATTTATCCAGAAACTCCTTAAACACTGGTTCATCAGATCCACGAATGCTGCTAGAGCGTTAGCCAATTCGTACAACATCACCAAAAATTCATAGTGCCCATATCTTATACTAAATGCCATCTTGGGGATATCTTATTCCTTTATTTTGAGTTGATGGTACCTAATGCGTAAGTCAATGTTTGAAAATATTATGACACCCTGAAGCTGGTCAAATAAATCATCGATTCTGGATAACGGATACTTATTCTTAATCATGAACCTATTCAACTCTTGATTATCGATGCACAGTCTCATGGTACCATCATTCTTATGTACAAATAGAACTGGCACTCTCCAAAATGAAAATCTCGGTCTGATGAATCCCTTGTCCAACAACTCTTGCAATTATGCTTTTAATACTTTCAACTCCAAGAGAGCCATTCTGTAGGGAGTTTTAGAATTTTGAGACGTTCCTGGTTATATGTCGATAACAAACTCTATTTCATGATCTAGTGGCAATCCCGAAAGATTATCTGGGAATACTTCAGTATATTCCCGTACTACTGGTATTTCACTAAAAGTTGGTAGGTATTGTTCATCATTACTCATGACACTCACCAAGTACCCTTCGCAACCAGCATCGAGTAATCGTTGCGCCTTCACTGCTGAAATCACAAGGAATTTGAAATTCTTCACAATGCTAGCAAATGTGAAATATTTTTTCCAAGAAAGTTGGAATGTCACTGTCTTTTCCTTACAGTCGATAGTAGCCCCGTACTTTGACAGCCAATCCATGCCCAAAATGACATCGTAATCATTCATATCCAGCACAATTAGATCAACATATAATTCTCTACCTTCAACAGGTATAGCACAAGCTCTTAAAATCTGATTGGTTTGTCTAGCATCTCCAGAGGGGACTGTTACACTATAACTGATTTCTGCTACATTTGGTATTCTACCTAGCCTCTTCCCAAACTCAGTAGATGCAAATGAATGTGTGGCTTCAGAATCAAATGACACCAGTATTGGGATACTAGAAATATAAAGTTTACCTGTCACCACCAATGGATTTGCCTCTGCATCCCCCCTGGTCATGGTGAACTCCCTGGCTGGTATTGGCCGGTGTGATTTTGTTTACTTGGGTAAAATTTAGCAATATTGTCACAATCTCCCAACAATATGTATATATATACATATATATATAGACAACCTGTGCAACATAATTTATGCATGTATGCATGTGTATAACCATTTTTTTCCTAGTTAGTTTAACAAAACATTGATAAAAGTAGAGTACCTTCACATCTTATAATACTGTATATACATAGGTAGTTATTAAAACATTGACCAGGTCTATCAAAATCATTACAAACTCAAGTTCTCTATCACAAAGGAGTTTTGATAGTGATATACAAGATAAAGTGACTTACACAATACAATAAACGGTAAAATCAACAATGTAGCCCACAAAATAGCCCAACAGGTCATCATCCAAGTACATTGATCTTGAAAGCTTGTAAGAGCTCCACTACCGGCACAGTACACCAAAGGTCTCAAGTCTCACCATACTCATCTACAATGCATAAACTACATGAGCTAACGCTCAATAAGTAAAAATCATGCATGGCAAGAGTATGATATAAAATCTCATGCAACTCATCTCTAAGATATGATGCTATAAATGTGTCAAATTTGAGTACTCATAAATCAAAGAGTTTTTATTAAATATCACTTCATTTTATTGGGCCCTTGTCCCACCTACTATATACCGAAAAGAACTCTACACAATATCAATAATTAATGGCCATAAACATATTGACTCAGTCCAAGGCCCATCTCCTGGGATCACTAGAGGTCCACCCCCTGTTTTCCCCTGTGATCCTCCAGAAGTCTTCCCACCAGTGAAGTCAATAAGGACACAGTTAAGTGGTCCACCATCTCATGACCACTAGAGGCACACCCCCTTGCAACCCCTGTAATTCTCCAAGAAGTAACACTCGCGGTGCCCCAAAATATCACATAAGCTTGCCTCGGTACACTAGTAGTGGCCAACTAAAATATTTTCTTTCTGAAAATCATGTCTCAAATCATATGGTGCATGCAAGAACCTCCACTATACTCATACACATGTAAATGTTCATCAATGGTATGTTCAATATGAAATGCAAGTCATCTTGCTCTCAACATGTTTTAAGAATCATAAGACTCTTAGTCAAATTTAATATCATCAACACATTATGTATAAATGCTTCAAGACATACTATATTCATGCATTGCAATTGCAAATGGATCTTTACTTACTTTTCACTTGGTTGGTGGCTTAGTCTAGATTTGTTTATTGTTCCCCTCCAATCTTAGATGTAAAATAGCCTGTAATATTACCCAACATCAAGCACCATTCCCAATTTGGCAAGTTGAAAGCATAAAATATCATACTAAGACCTTAAACACCAAGCTATCTAGGTAACAATCAAGCTTTTACAAACTAGAACCCAATTTAGTCCCTCAAATGCCTTAATTTCTCATCTTAGATATATGTAAACATCATATAATTGAAGTATTACAACTCTAATATCATATACCTAATTGTTAACACTCAATAAAAACATGTCTAGGTTGAAATATGCCATGTTATCAAATGGGACAGATTTATATTTTCATATTTTCTTGCTGTCCAATTTAGTTGCATAATGATTTTGACACCCCTAAGCATATCCAATCACTCCCAAAGTTTTACCACACTTAGACATTAATGTTTTTTGACACCCTTAAGTATATAAATCACTCCCAAATTTTCACCATACTTAGATAACAAATATAAAGAGACAACCAAGTCAAAGTTAATGGATTTATTGTTGTAAAACTAGCCCCATTTACATAGGACAGAATATGAAATTCAAAGAAGACAGTTTTGAGCATCTCTTTAATTATCACACTATATTTCAATTTGTAACCTCTCTAAACTTACATACATCACCTAGACTCATATATAAACACTTATATGGTGAAATACACAGGTTTTAATCAGGTTATTATACATATATAAAGCTTTAATATAAAAAATCAGCAAGTATACAGTTTCTGTCCCTAGTAATTTTTATTGTTATTTTGCAACTAAAAATCCTTGTTTTGTGGATTAACATCCTAATATTATTATAAAGAATAATAGAAGCTTTAAAAATCATAAACCCTAAAACAATTCAAGAACTTAAATAAAAAATATGAGTTAAACT